>JACGCK010000085.1:0-191858 GCA_014925825.1 Pholiota molesta
GATATGGTCAAGATTACTCACATGCCTGACTTCAAGACTTTGCTCCAGCTCTCCGCCCCTGCTACAGCAGTTAAATGTAACCTACAGAAAGTAAGAATATTTCATACACAAAGCTATCATTACTTACATTATTCCAGATTCTAGACCGAAGACGAGAATGTTTTCGCCCTTTGTTATGAACCGAACGCTTCGAGGAATGACCGGCATTCCCTGTGCAAGGTCATTGATGTTTTTGGACCACATGGTAATGAGTGTCCCTTCCGATAGCTTTTAGCAAAAATGGTGCGACGAGAAAAAATATCTCACCATTTTTTTCAATCTGTACCACCTTGATCCTTCCGCTGTGGCCAGAAATAACGAGGCGGTTGCGACTATAATCCATGCTTTCGACGGGCTCATTGAACGGAAGCATGCCCGTGTTCGACAGCTCGTGGAATTTCTCCTTGGCACAGGTCAGAGGGCAATCTTCACGTTCGCTGAGAGAGATGCTTACTTCATCCTTTTTTTGTCGATAAAGGAGGATTAATCCACGTCCAGTCCCAAAGCAAATTGTTTCCCTCCCCGTAGAAAATCCAGTCAACCATGCAATGGTGGTAACCTGCCCCCATCTCTCTAATTGGTCGCTGATAAGCTGGTGGAGCTTGTTCCGTTCTACGTCCCACACACGCAGCACTTCATCGTCACCTTTAAAATATCAGAAGATTACCCCTCATCAATAGACATACAGTAGCTTACCTCCACTAGCGAGGTATTTCCCGTCTTCGTTGAAAGAGAGTGAGTTGATGGGGCCAGATGCAGGGAGCTGAGCGCGAACATGGTATTCCTATCATGTATTTATTTTTAGTAGGGATGATTGATCAAGTGCTTTCGACCTTACACTTCTGGCAGAATGTCCGAATAGAAAGGCCATTGAATAGCGTGATATCAGGATAGATGGGCGTTGACGCGACTAGGTGGATAAGAGGATTTTAAAGAGGCACAGATAGATGCAAATAGCGAGACGACTTAGGATTCTAGGACGCATTTCATCGCGCCTTTAAGAAGTTACACACAATTAAATCTGCCTTAGCGACGATATTGTCCGGGGTCACGTAGAAACCTTACCAAACGAAGGGAGAAGGGAGTCTTAATGAAAGAACATGTCAAAAGAAACAAAAAACTTGGATACACTGATAACAATAAGTGCATGGTATATATATATATCTATGAGATGCTCTAGTTGAGACCCTAGACCGAAATCCAAACCAATGGCTTCGCCCATCAAGTCCCATCTTCCTTTGATTAGTACGCGAATTGAATTCAAGTACGACACACTTCCTGTTCCTCCACACATTACTGCAAGACGCGATTTCACCGCTTCTCTCCGCAAACATTTTCGCCAAATGTCCGCACCCTACACGCAAAAGCCGATTTCTATGCGATCCGTCAGATTCCGGGACCGGTCTAATTCGCCAGTATCTTTCCCAATCGTAAAGGGCGGCCGCGAAGGTCCCTCCATCCAAGCAGCGCGGGATACCTTTATAATTCCTCCAAAATCAGCCATGTTACACGATCGATCAGATTCACCACTTACTGATATTTCAGATGAAGCCAGCGAGGCTGAAGATGGCGATGTCGCACGAGCCCCAATTCCAAAACCAATTGGTGAAGCTGGAAGAGCCATAGCGGAGGATACAACTTGCAGACTGCGTTGGGATGGGATGAGAAGCGGTTCAAAGCTTTCCAGAAACTTGTCAATGACAAGATAGAGGCAAAATTGGAACCCGATGTTTGTTTCAGCAAGCAGAACGCCGCGATCATGGAAGAAGTGATGCAATCAGTGAGTCTGGACTACAGATACCTGAAGGGATGTACTAACATTACTCCTAGACATCCAAGGCTTTCAAGATTGACGGCCAATATGTGAAGGACTGGCCAGTTCGAGATGCATTCAAGCTGCATTTAAAATACTCGTCTGAGTATGCAAAGAAGAAGTCAGAGAGACGAGCGACAGTTGGGGTAAAAAAGGCAAGATTTGATGGTTTTGGACGCGAGTACGAGAAGCTTACGGTTTCTGAAAGGCCGCTTCAGTTCTGAACACTCGTAACTCGGCAAGTGTTGCGTGAACGTCGTGCGCTATGGAATTGGAGCGTAGTTGGACATTTATGATATCTTTTTGCCGAATGAGGTTTCTGAATAGATTGGACTAAGTGAGCGAGACGCCGCGTGTTGGCGTTGGGACTTGCCTACCGTCTCGTTATTGTAGAGGAGAATGTACCATTACTACGGTAAACCATAGCACTAGTAAGACAGTAGATTGCATTCACTTTGGCGGCCAGTCGTTCAGAGGAGACGTCGGAATCATTACCGTATGAGCGAATACACCATTACTACGGTATACCATAGCACCGGCATGTAGTCGAAGTCTTTATTGTTGAGGAGGCTATATCCGATGAACCATAGCAATGAGGGGGCCCAAACATTACTATGGTAAACCATAGCACTGTGTGGGAGGCGTTGATGAAGTTGGAGACGCGGCTTATTGTGATGTACCATTTCAGCGTGTCACATGACACACTGATCAATGAATTCAAGCGCCGACCTGACGCGCTTGTTCAAGTTGTTGCAGAAGTTAATTCTCTCTCATCGAGCAATTCATCTTCGCACTGTGTGGTTTACCGCACTAACAGTTATTCATTCAGCCTCTATAAGCCTCTCTTACTGGTAGTGTGGTTTACCGCACTAACAGACATCTGTCAGGCTTCTTGAACTTCGTCAGGCCTCTTAAAATTTCACTCCTATTCCTGGCAATCCGCTTGGTGGAATTTCTCTAGATCTTATAGCGGGTGTACAGGCTTCCGTTTCTTCCTCCTTCGTAAGCAGTTTTATTTTCTTTGGTTTATCATATACTCACCTCTGTTTCTCAGTTTGTGAATACCGTCTTTTCATATTGTGCCTTCGTCGTTTTGGATCGTGCCCTTCTTCCTAGGTAAATACTCAATGTCCCCTCCGACCAGATGATGTACTTATTTCTCTCAGCCATGCCAACTTCTCGAACGGAAAATATCAACTTCACCAAAGGCCATGCATTTCTCCATGAAGGCGTTCTTTACTATTCGCCGAACTCCAAACGATCGATCATCGTACGCGAGTCCCCCTCGGATCCCTTCGTCACCAAAAAGAAGGTGTTGCTGAACGTTGACATGTTCACGCAGCCTTGCTGGTGGACGCCTTCTTGGGGTTGGATGAGCTTCATCCTTTGGCTCCTTCCTTTACGTCTACGCCCTTCGAACCATTTTGCTGGATGCCCCGCATTGAAGAAACATGGCTATGGGTCAAGGGATCGATGGCACTGAAACTCGGGAAACTCGCTTCAAAATGGCAGATGTGGATATTCAGAAATGGAAAGCCCGAGAGCAGCAAGTTGTAGAAGCGGCAAATAAAATTCGTTTAATTCATGGAATAACCCATGGGATATCGGCCAATTTCCCTCCAACCCCTTCCGATTTCCACTACGACTGCCCTCACAGAAGCTTTGGTGTTGCCCGACGAATGATAACCTTGGCTAGGGACTGGTTCGCTATCTGGATGGGCGTACTGGGCTTCTTAATCGCGCAAGCTTCGAAGTTACCAATGAAGAATTGTCCGAAACCGCCTGCTGGATTTCCGGTTGAACTACCTCCGTGGTATTGGCTTCTAAATACGACTATGGGCTATAGTCCTTCCTGGCTCGATGGCCTGCTCTCATCCAGTGTTGTCGACCCCGAATGTGCTCGTACTGGCGTGATATATCGGTTATCAGACAGAGACCGCGACCGCCCTCTTCCCATCTTTTTCCTCGATCATAACGTCCCCATCTGGTTCCCTTGGACGTCTGTCGAAGAATACGCAGTCAAACACAACCCGAGTCTCCTTCCGTTCGCCCCTCCCTCATTCCTGCTCCAAAAAGCCCTGACGTTAATCTTCCGCACGCCCAATCTCTCCTTGCCTGAGTTGATCGCAAAGTATTTCTGCAAGCCCAGCGATACCGCCTTTGCATCCGCCCTCGATGTCTTATCCTGTAGAGATGCCGCATCAGTTGTTCGCAAATATGTGACTGAGCACTTCAGGACTTCGGAACAACGAGCCCCAGTTACTAAGGCACAAATTGACGACCTTATCTCAACAACGATCAAGGAGAGGCAATATGCCGCGGAGGTGGCAATCTCGCTTCCTCAGCAAAGTATGCTCGAAGGGATAGATGCTGACGAGGTGGGCATTGTTCGTACACACCCAAACGACTTTATCTCGGCAAGAGAACGACGCCAGCGGGAGGTAATCGAATCACAGCAAGATGTACAGCGCCGTCGATCGCGAGAGCAAAAACCTCCAACGAAAAACACGACCATGTACGAGTGGATTAAGCATGCTCTACCTGGAGGCCAGGATGTCTTCGTCAGAGTGCGCGTTAGTAAGGCGAACCAATCTAGCACTTACTCGATGTACGGCAAGCGCGACCGGATCTACAATGCCATGTCTAACGAATGGGACTTCTCCGAGGAGTTCAGTCGCCCTATCTCAATTCCTGGCTCTCGCGATGATGCTCACCGAAGCGACGACGAAAACGACCGCGACGGCGACGACGACGATTACTTTTACAACAACGATGACTACGACGATCGTATCACTTATCATTCGCCTCAGGTGGTCTCGGTCTCGCAAACAACGTCGAACAATCATGAAGATCCCCTAGATCAAGTCATCGAGTATTCTCCCTCGAGAATTCCGTGGTCGTGCGATGTGCTGGAGACGATGGCTCGGGTTTATGGCTATGTCCCTGTTTTGAAAGCCTGCGACATGCAGCGTCCCAGTGCGGCAAATTGGCAAGAGTTGCTAAAAGCTGTGGGCTTCATCAGCAACCTGCCCGCCCTCGCCATCGACGAGGATAACCAATCCTCGATGTGGCATTTCTTCTCTTCCATGATCGCCAACAGGCGTCCGTCATTTGACTTCTATGACCTCGAGGAAGAAAACCGTGCAGCATTGAAGTTCATTGTGGATTTCAAGGAGATCCAGCGTCCTACCCAAGATCTGTTCATCTTTTCAACCCCTCCTTCGGCCGCATGTGACTGGGTCTTAGGTGTTGATAATCCTTCAGCTGCGTTATATGTCATTCGCTATATTCTTGCGCATCGTACCATATCGACTTCAGCCTCTGGATCAACTACAACGCCATTGACTATTGTCGGTGTTGCGGCTCATCTTCTTGAACGAGGCATTCACTTTCGCACCCTTTTACCTCTCCTTGCAGTTCACGAAGCTCTACGATCAGCAAGGCCTACACACCATCAATATTCCGAGACCTCGCACATCCATTTGACGTCAGCGATTTTGAAGAAGCCATGCTGCAGTGCAAATCATTGTTATCCTCACCGCGTGGACGAGCTGCGATTCTAATGGGTGGGATAGTTGGGCGTATAGCAAAGGAGTATATCAGTGTCGATGCAGTGCTCCATGGCCCATCTATAGAAATTACCACCCATCGTGTCGGTTATTTTGGCCCTAGTGCTGGTGGCGACAGACGATACTGTGATGATGAACTTACTGAACATGAGATTGCTGTTATATGCGGTACATACACAATGTACACGGGTAGGTCTTCTACTTCTCAAAATTCATCTACGTATTCACTCTGTTCCGTTCAGGTACTGTCGTTGGTCAAACGACTATCAGATCATGGCTTCCACCTCCTTCTGCTTGGTGCAAGAATGGTGCTGGGTTTCGGTGGCTTGAATGGACAGAGTGCTCTGAGGCCTTCTTTGTACAGCTCCTTCAAGACATTCAAGCTGGTAAGGCTCGACCACTCTCCGTTGCTGATTGGCGTTCAAGGTTGCGAGGACTCAAATCTACTCGTGAACTTCTCAATTTTTCGAATGAGCAAGCTCGTCGGTTCATGGATGAGCAGCTGCCTGTACATGTCTCGTAAATTATGTTCGTAAATTACTTGCATCATATTATCATCTTTCTGCAAATACCTACATGTCACTTTCTTTTGTATATAGTACTGTTTTGGGAGAGGATGTAACATATACTACCTGCTATTATAGAATATAAAGATCACCTACTACTCCATAAAATTTCCCTTGGATCTAAAATTAGAATTGTCAGGTACACTGGAAGGGACACTGACGAGCGCCCGACATGGCGCGATATATCTTTTAGACTATAAAATCCCAAATTTTGATACCATTTTGCACAATGTTGAATGTATTCAAAATGTATTCAAATGCCAAAAAATTTTCAACTTCTAAATTAATTGTTCTCAACGGATTTTTCAACACTCAAAAATGCTAAATTCTTCACTGTACAAAAGCGGAACAGAACTTCAAGATTTGGATACATTTTGAGACAGGAAAAATCGTCGAAAATGGTGAAAATTTGCAATAATTGAAATTCGAACCGAATTTAAGGTTCTGTTTTGATTCTTATTGTCTTTTTTACAACCAATAATTGTTTCAAAATGCTAAATTTAGTACATTGTTAATTTTAACTAAATATATATCCGTTTTTCATGCGTTTTTCATCCTTGACAATTGTTGGGTCCCAGCAGTGCAGCAACGCGTCTGACGCGACAACAAGCGCGTTTAATGGTGACAGCGTTACATATGAGCTAGCGCGTCACGCGTCGGGTCGCATTTCTCACCTTCTCTGCCCCCACGTCCACCGCACTATGTCGCTCCTCACTCCCCCCCATACCTCCCATCGCAGCGGAAAGACAAGGAGAACAAGTTCGCCGAGCTGCCCGTGGCAGGTCCTTCGACACGCTCTGTGGTGTGGGCCGCAGAGAACACTATCCACTCCCTGGGCACACCGCTCAAACACGTATCTATTTCTTCCAAGCACCGCCCCGGCATCTCCAAGTCTATTCTCAAGGTCTCGCCCACCAACACCCTACTTCAATTACCTCCTGCCGCCCCCGCCCGCGAGACGACGCCGGAACCCTCGACCCCCTTGTGGACCTCCACTACCTCGATAGCCCAGTGCAGCAGATCCTGCGAATGGAGCGGACGACGAGGACGCTCTGGGACAGCTTATTGTTGGCTATAATGTGCTGCAGCGAGGCTGCGCGCGTGTGTGACAGAGTCCACGGATGCCGACGCGTCGTGGCCCATTTTCCAGCCTCTGCGTAAAAACGCACAGGCTTTCGCGGACGCGGTTGTACGCGACGTCAAGCGTGCTTTGGTGGACCCGCTATCGCGCCACTCCAAAACGGAGGAGGAAAACGCGCTGAAGTTGCCCATATATGCGCTGCCGTCACCTGCCAGCAGTCCACTGAAGAAGAAGGGAGGACTGTCCGAAGAGCAGGTCAAGTATGCGCGAGACCTATCCACGACGTGCCTTTCCGTGATTAAACTTCTCGGCGTCGTCCTTTCTATTCCTGCTGTGTATAGGGTATTCGAAGGTATGTCAATGCCGTTTTTTCCCTTGGCTTCTCACGATGTGCTAATGCCCATTTCTTCCCTTCCCAGAAAAGCAACTTGCCGATATCCTAACGGCAGTACTTGCTATTCCCCTCGCCGACGAATTACCAACGCCCAACGCGCGCAAAACATGTGCACAGGCTATTGGGCTCCTCCAGGTTCAGCGCCTTCCTGCTGAATCTTGCTACCAGCCGCGCCGCGCATCGCATACGCTCTCCGTCGCGGCATGGATGGCGAACTAGGGAAAGAGGGCAAAAAAGGATCCGCCAATGATGCTTTAAGGGTGCATATACTTAGTTTCCTTTCGAAATATTGTCGCTGATGAATTATACTAGGCGATCCATGATCTCTGTGTATATCTCCCTGCTGTTTTTATTCCTGCCTTTACGCCGCTCCTTCCCTCCGTTCTGGCAAATTTGCTGGCACCTACTCTCGCTCTGCGGACGCAAGCGTGTCATGCGCTGGGCGGGTTTGTCAACGGCTCAATAGCCATTCCTGTATCCACTGTCCACACCAAGATCTCCAACACCGTCTCCGCTTATATTACCACCGCGTCCCCATCGCCTGGAAAAGCGTCCGCCAAGAGCCCCAATAAACCTGCAGAGCTGCCATTGTCCGAACGCTGCGAACGACGATGACCAACGCCGAACCTACCCACGTCGCAACTGGCCCCGTCTGGGCCATCAGCGTCCTCGCTAGCTTCGTAGTGCTGATAGGTCCGAGGCTCTATGCCGAAACCAAGGCCAACCGCATCATCTCCACCCTCCTCGGCTCTGGTCTGCGCACGCGAAGAGCTCCCTGCGCGCGCTGACCTGCGCGGTGTGGCGCCAGATCACATGGGCGTACTTCCAGCCGCCGCTCCCTATCGAAGACGGCGAGGAGTCCGAGGTCGACGAGGACTCGTATATGCGCTCGAAGCAGGCGCGGCTGGCGCACTGCAAGGTGATTGCTCTCCGTCGTGGAGTGCCAGGCGGGCGCGGCGACGATCGCGGCGCTGCTCGCGGACGAGACCGCGCGGGCGAGGAGCCGCTCCGCATTGCGGTCGACATCCTGCTGAGCATGACGGCGAAGGCGGGGCAGACGTGCCAGGAGGGCGTCGAGGCGCTGCACCAGATGACGAGCGGCGCACCGCAGGCGGAGCCGTTTCGGGTTGAGGCAGCTGGTGCCGGAGAGGCTGTTCTCGGCGAACCCGGGGCTGCTGACGGCGGAGTGGCGCAGCTTGGCGCCGCCGGTGAGGGCGATCTACGACCAGCTGCCGGGGGTGCCGGATATTCGGAGTCTTACGAGGGAGGAGATGGCGCAGGAGTGGGTGTTCAAGGGGATGATGATGGCGTGGCGGACGTCGCTGGGGTGTCTGGAGATGGAGGACCAGGCGGAGTTTCCTGTGAGTGTATTTCTTTTTTTTTGAGATTGGTGCCGAGCTCATTGCGGATGTAGGAGAACTTGTTGGAGATTTGGGAGAATTTGTTGAGGGCGAATGTTAGTCTGCTGGAAGAAAACGGAGACGAGGACGCGATTGCTTCGTTCGCCGCTTGCGCTATGAAATACATCCTTCATGTCCTCGAAGATCCGAAGCTCAACCTGCTCCCCAATAAAGCCGCCGCCAAACCGACCCTCGTAGCCGCTGCAGCGGCGGCGGCGCTCGCGGACCCCGCGCCGGGCTCGGACGACACCGTCCCCGACTACAACACGCCGCGCACGCAGGCGTGCACGAACGGCGAGTTGCGCATGCGGCTCGTGCGCCACATGTGGGCCACGGGTGTGCGCGGTCTTCCCCGCGGGCGCGGCGCGGGACGCAGGCGAGACATTGCTCGCGCGCCTGATGCAGGGCGAGGGCGCGCTGGTGCGCGGCGCGGGGGGCGAGGACGATGCCGCGGCGGCGGAGGCGCAGGCGCGCGCGGTGTGGGTGGGGCTGTGCGTGGATGTGGTGAGGGTGTGCGGGGAGCCCGAGGGGGTGCGCGTGTTTTGGCGCTGCGAGGAGGAGGGCGGTGCGCGGCCGGCGGCGACGGCGCGGTCGGCGGACTGGGGAAGGGAGAATACGGGTGCGGTGTGGAAGGCGTTTGTGGAACGCTGGCGGGAGGCGGAGGGCGGATGGGAAGGCGGTGTTGTGCTGCTTGGCGTGCCTTTCACGTAGGTTTTCGGGATTCAGTTCGTTGTTGTGCTTTTGCTGACTGGAATGGATATAGGGACCGGCATACGTGGGGTTTGGCGAGTGAGGACTATAGCCTTTGGGAGGAGCTCTTGCAGTATACGACCGGCAAGGCGCTCGATCTCGGTATAGACTCGACCGTCGTGCTCGACAAAGTTTCGTCTTTCGTGTCGTCCTTCCAAACGCCCGGCGCCTCGCCGGCCTCGGGGCTGCGCCTCATCGACCTGCTGCTCTCGAACATCGACGCGCCCGAGATGCGCGAGCTGCCGACGAGCATCCTGGAGCACACGTCGGAGACGATGCGCGCGATGTACCCGCTCGAGCCGCGGTTCCGGCAGTTCGGGATGTGGATGATCCGCTCGCTGACGACGGTCGTCGAGCACTGCCCGCGCGAGCTGGCGCTGGGGCTGCTGCAGGCGGTGGAGGACGGGTTGTGTGTGTGGCTTGCGGATGCGCGCGGGGTGTGGACTGAGCATGAGTTGACGTATGATGTATGTTTTTTTTTTTTTGCCTGGTGTGTGTGTTGGGTGGGTGCTGATTGTGTTTTTTTTGGGGAGTAGATTGTTCCGCTGTATCAGCATATTGTTTTGAAGATTCAGGTTCTACCGGAGAGCTTGGATACTTTGACTGCTACTGGGACTATCATGGACTCTATTTTCCGCCATAGGACACCAGCTCCTGCAGTGGAAAGCTTCACGGACTTCTGGAACCTCATCTATGCTCGCATGGCCCCTCCAGCCGGGGGATGGCCAGCGCCCATCCGTCATTGCCTCGGCGCTGTTGGTATTCTGCCAACACAAAACGAATTGACGCAGGACGTCGCGGTTACTGCTCCTCTGTCTCCTCTCGCGCCGGCTTTCCTCGTCCAGCCATCCTCTCCCCGCACCCCGATCTCGTCGTCGTTCTCTACGCCGCCGACCGCTATCGTCAGACGCGAGGCCCTTTCGCGCGTGCAGTCGCCGCAGCGGCCGCAGAAGATCTTTGGCGCCTTCCCCATCATGCCGTTCTACACCGCCCTCGCCCGTCAACCAGCGGCGTGTGAGCGGTGGCGCGTCGTCGGTGCGGCGCACGCCGCTCTCCGCGATCCAGCTCTCCGATACGCCGTCCAAGCGGCGGAGGCTGATGAGTGCGGATGCGGATGCGGACGACAAGGAGAATGCGCTGTGTGCGGGGAAGATCCCGTCTGTTGCGGAGCGGATTGCGGGCTTGAATGTGGCCGGCGGGCGGAAGCGCCGCTACGAGGAGGTGGAGGAGGCGGGTGAGGAGGAGATGCCGATGCCGAAGACGCTGAGAGGGAAGATGAAGCCTCGGTCGAAGCCTGTTGCGAAGAACCCTGTTGCGAAAAAGCCAAGACTGGCGTCACCGGCGCCTAGCGCTGCGAGCGCCAGCAGTAATGAGAGCGAAGACGAGCGGACGGTGGAGGCTGAGTTGACGGCGGCTGTGCGGTTTCCTTCTGTGCAAACGGAGGGGGAAGACGGCTTCTTCTCAGTGCAGCGGGCGGATGTTCCCCAGAGGACGAGAGGGAAGGGTCTGCGTGCAATCGTTGCCTCCAAGGCCGCTCAGCAGGCGGCCCCAAGTGAACGAGAACACACACAAAGTCTCGGCAGCCGGGCCCAATCCACAGCGGGACAAGTACAAGTCCGCAAGATCGATTTGTCGAAGATGAGCTTGAGGAGGTCGACGAGCATTCCCGAGGCGCTTTTGAGCTCTGTCAGCGGCAGAAAGAGGAAGCACGGAGGAAGTGACGAAGGCGAAGGTTCCAACAAGCGGGCCCCTATCACCCATCCCGTGGCTGGCGTCCGCATTGGCCCACCGCGCCATGCCAAACGCTCCTTCTCTCTGCCCTCCTCTGATTCCGACCTCGGGTGCACGCAGCCCATGTCCTCGGACGACGACCCGCACTACGGGCAGGTGACGCCGCATAACATTATTTCGCCGGCGCCGTCGCGCAGGCCCGGCAGCTTTGGCGGGCGGAATGCGTCGTCGTCGAGGCGGTATGTGTCGCAGCCCGTCTTCAGGGAGCTTTTCGGGGACGAGGACGATCTTCCTGGGAGTGACGATTCTGTCGGCGGCGCGTCGAGCGTGTCGGGCTCGGAGTCGGATGCGGAGTCGCCGACGAAGAAGTTTGAAACGCGCCAGCTGCACAGGTCGGGCTCGTCGGATGCGCTTTTGAAGTTCGCGTCGTCGTCAGGTAGTTTGACAGCGTAGGACTGCATTTGTTTTTTGTTTTTATCTTTTCATTTGTTATGTCGTTGCTTTCTAAGTTATAGCTTATGTACAATACTCTATGCAGTCAAAGAATACCTATATGAATTCATTGCCCACATCTAACGATTCTCTTACAAAAATGAAGACTCGAGTGTGCTAGGTAGGATTAAGCAGTAGCTCTCAGGACCTAAGGAAAGCTAACGAAGCCTTGTGAGTACAAATCGGATCCATATGAACTGAGGAGACGTGAGCCTGAAGAAAAATTAACAAACAAGGAGATCGTATGGATGGATGTTGACTTTTGCTGCTACTCCGAGCGTCAAAGTCGGGAACCTTGAAGGAGCGTGTGAAGGGGCATCTTCGGGGGTTTGCTCCTCCGATACCCTTTGAAACTCACCTCTTCATCATCAAATAGTTTGGCAACATTGACTGCAACATTATATCTTATCGTCTGCTACTTATGTCGTGTCTTTTTTTTTTTTTGTCACTCTCGGCAAGTAACAATCACCCATGTCTCCCATGATATTGCTGAATGAATTTGGTTCATGATCAATCATCCCATCACAATGCCAAGTATGTACGTAGCGATATCGCTCTGATAACCTGGTATCTTTGCCGTGTGTCATTTATCGACATTGAGTGATTTATAGACATCTACAACGACTGTTGGTTTATCCGAGAATGTTTGAACTGGTTGTCAGCGGTACTGTAGACATTCCTGAAAGGTAGTTCAATTGAGCGCTATCAGGCGCTATCTCATGGAAGGCTACTGAGCTAATTGATTACATCGTGATTCTTGGTTCGCTAACCTTTTCGAGTAAATATTACCCAGGGGGTTTACAGACTAAACTTGAAATATTCTATGCACGCGATGCACGCGAAGACCTGCGAAGACGGCGGATTAATATCATCTCGCCTTCAATATGCCGGAGTAAATGGTCTGCGGGATAACAATAACCTGATCAGTGTCATTACACTACTGTACAGCTGTAATCGATGCTGGCGGCATCTCACGCATCAAGAAGAGAATAAGCCATCCATATGGTTCGCATTAGATTCAAGCACAAGTTGACAATCATAGCAGATCGTAGCTCAGCGCTCAACGTTCAGCGCTCAGCCTTCGATGCCAATTTGACTATCAAACCCATCACTGCAGTGTTTCCATTCTTTCGCCTAATTATATAGAGCACTAAAGTAAGTAGTACTTGTCATAAATAGGTCATATTCGTATCCCGGTCAAAAATAGCCGCAAAATCATCGGGTCTAATAATTTACGCTTGTCCCGATGGATTGCGGTGGACCGACATACAAAAGGCGACTTGATAATCTGGATTTTACCTTCCTCGGCTTTCTTTCTCAACTTCGGTGTCCTCGGCCTTCCTTCAGGTTACTCTTCTATCATAACAGAGGGTATAAGCCTCGTTTCCTCTCCATCGATCAATTTTATTCCTTTCCCTCCTGTCTTTACGAACTGGAATTACTCCTCCTACTTCACTAATTACTCATCTCGTTTCCTAATAACCGCGAAAAGATAGCAAAAAAGCTGGACAAAATGTTAACCTCTTCCTCCATACTTCGGACCGTTATTTCTCTTGGTGCCCTCTCTGCGCTTGTTTTTCCGGAGGTGATTGCAGACCGAACAACAGAGGCCGGGGAAGCTTCAATTACTGGTCAGTTTGAGTACCCTTTTATATTATCTTTTAATTTTCGTATGCTTTGAAAATTTCCGTTGGATGCTGTGAGCCCAAGGCGGCGAAAGCGGCTTTCTGTCAAAGTGACATGTTGGCCATGTCAGATGTTGCTCGTTCTTTTTCGAGGAGAATCAAGTTGACTAACGCGACCGTGGCTTTGGCCATAATGTGTGCTTCGATGTACTAATTTAAATGATTCTTCTCAATTGTTATAGATCCCTCTGAGGAATGCACGTCCTATGGCTACACTCCGGTCACGAACGCACTACCAAATTTTCCTACCATAGGCAGTCCTGCCACTATTGTCCCAGGAGACACGGCCGCAATGGCAAAGTGGGCCTCGATCCAAGGCAGCGTGCCGAATATTGCGCCCAAGGTACGTTGATAAGCACCTAAATAATAGAGACTGGTACTAACGTCTGACGGATTGTTTTCTGATTGAACTAGGGTACTGTGAACGGTGATTTTAGCGGCGTAAATTATACACCAGACGATCCGGACTGTTGGTGGACGTTTGATAAATGTGTTACACCGAAAGCGCCGGGGTTGTTACCTGATATCGCTACGATGCCTGAGGTAAGTTTATCGCCACTGCCATTGAAAAAAGATTCTTCAAATAATACTTATTCCTTGACAGCCTGAAACATTGGGATACGGTTTTGATGACGGACCGAATTGCTCGCACAATGCTTTCTACGACTTCCTTACTTCACAGAATCAGAAAGCCAGTAAGTCGTCTAACTTCAACTTGATATAATAGTTCAAATTTCTCATTGGATGCCACAGCCATGTTCTACATTGGAGGCAATGTAATGGACTTTCCGTTAGAAGCTCAAAGGGCTATTACAGATGGTAAATTTAAGAATTTAATCATGGACTGGAATACCGACTGATGTTTGTTCTTAGGCCATGAGGTTTGTGTTCGTGAGTAAGCATCTTTCAGTTCATTCGTGCTTTCTGACGAATATCGTCCGGGATGCATCGATGAAGATACATGGTCGCATCATTACAGTAGGTGTTTATTTGACTATATGGGAAGGTTTTCTCAATTTCGTACCAGTGACCTCATTTCAGAGTCAAGATGCCTTTGCCGAACTCTATTACAGTCAGTGTTCTTGACTTCCCTTGAGCTTCTGGCTGCTTACTCTCTTTACAAAGCTGTAAGAGCAACTGCTACAAAGCTATTGATCGATATTTTAAAATTCCCATCGACCACAGATGCTTGCAATTAAACTGGTCTCTGGAGTAACGCCAACATGCTGGAGGGTGAGCATACTCTTGTTAGCCATCTAAACAGACTCTGAAAAAGTCGGCTTGTCTTCCAGCCCCCATTCGGAGACGTCGATGATCGAATTCGCGCCATCGCAAAGGGTCTAGGGCTTCGCACAATCATTTGGTCATACGACTCCGATGATTGGCAATTTGGTGCCGAACCCAACGTAACTCAGGCTACTGTCGATGGCAACTACCAGACTATGATAAACGACGCCAATAACGGAAAGTTTGCAGATGTGAGTGTTGATATCGGCGCAGGGCTTCAAGCTCTAAGATTCTGCGCACTGAGGTGCTTATCATGGATTGATTTTAGGCTGGCACGATTATTTTGGCTCATGAATTGAATAATTTCACCATGAGTGAAGCGATCAAGTTCTATCCTATCCTTAAGGCAGCATTCAAGGTTGGTTTGCATGATTCCCTACACCCTGACACGTTCTTCTCACTTCAAATGTGATAAACAGAATATCGTTCCCGTCGGGGTTGGCTTTAACATCTCTCAACCCTATCTGGAAACCAACTATACCCTGCCCTCGTTTGCACAATGTCAGTTGTATTTTTATACCTATTTTTAGATCGTATTTGATGATAGCTTCATTCTTCTACATAGACACGCAAGGCATAACGACGTTGGCTGCTAATTCTACTACTAACACTGCCCTACCTTTCGTTACTCTCCAACCATCAACTTCTGGCTCGCCTTCTACCCAGACCAAAACTTCCACTTCCGCCTCGACTTCTTCGTCCACAACTACGGCCTCAAAGTCAGGCGCTCGTTCGCTGCAGTTAGAATGGAATAAGCTTTGGACTCTGGTATTTGGACTGACAAGCGCGATGGCGACGGGTGTTTTTCTGGTTTAGTGGTACGGAAGACATGTCACGGACTCAAAATTCCAACTTACTCGCGATACTTACGGACTAAAGGACTGATTAGGACACTCTTACTATTAGTATTACACATGACTCGACATATTAGACGCTCAGGACACCTGAAAGGTGATGGGTGACTTATTCAATGCAATTACATTTTAGATTGGTTGAGCAAGTCATCTTATTTTATCGTTCACAACGATAATGCACTAGTAGCACATCGAGCATTTCACCTTATCATCGATCTCGACCATCACCTGCCTCTGCGCGTCGCTGCTAAATTCGCATGTCGCCTCACCCACTTTCTTTGGGATTCCACCCCGATCGTAATAGTATGTACCAATGCGCCGCAGACACCTCTGGACGTACATTTTGGTCAAGCTACAGCGGTGTCAGGGATAGAGGTACACTTTCGGGAGGACGAGGATGCCTCGCCATGGCCGTGACTACTACGAAACATGAGTGTTGCCTGCTTCTACGATCGCAGCTGGGCGCAGTCCCCTCCTCTCCTTCAATAAACGCGTAGAAACCCTTGTCATATGAGCTGCAACGCGGTATCGCGAACTTGCGCAAACTAGGAAGCTCTGGTGAATTAACATCAGAGATGATTTCATCTGATGCCCTTTCGATGGACGAAGTAATATTGTGTGTTACATTTCGTGTAATTTTTCAAAACGTCTATATGAATTTACTGCTCACCCCTCTTGTGGATGCAAGTCGCGCTATGTGAATGCATATAATGTATAGAGGACTTAGCGTGAGGCAACCAGATGTACTGATTGCCATATCGACCGAGGAAGTTGTGTGAGCCTGAAGAAGAATAGACGAATAGAAGGGATGAAATAGGGCGGTAAGTATTCACTATAGCATATTGCTCGAAGAACCTTTGTCACAAGGGGTGTCGGTGGCTGGCGATATGCTGCCCATTTTCGCTGGAAGTCCGCTGGAAGGTATGACCATCGGTCATACTTATCGTAGGGTGTAGACCATTCTGGTTTCGGATCCTCCTTCTTGTTCAACTGATCTTCGGTCAAGTCAGCCCGCATCTGTTCGAAAAATTGGAGAGCTTCAGCTGCTGTGAAGCGACTGCCTATGTCTCTCGTGGTCATTTTATCGAGAAGGGGTGCTAGCATAGGGATGTGTCGTGTATAAGACTGTCAAGGTCAATGAGCCAAAGTAGTAGCCAATGCCATATGTTACCTTACCTGATAATGCTTGCAAAACACCACGCCCAACGTTCCAACATCAAAGGCGAAGGGGTTGTAGTCAAACTCTCCCTGTGTGGTATCATATGGATGATGGCCTGACCCATCGAACGAATCTCGGTAGGGTCGCCGGTAGTCTTCCTTTCTTATGTTGCGGGGTACCATGATCGATATGTTGAAATCCATCAGTGCATACAAGAGTTTTTCTTGTTTCCGCAATTCGATTCGGTGAGAAGGACGATTATAACTAGTAAAGTCTAGCAGATCAAATATTGAATCATCATCGTCAAAAAGATTTACAAGTGCGTTCTGCATCTTCATGTCCTGGATGTTGTAATAAACGTCAATAGCCCGATGGACGGTAGTAACAAATGTTACTTACTCGATGGATAATATTGTGTGTATGCAAAAACGCTAACCCCTACAAACTGTTAGCGAGTTACGAGGGGTAAAGTATATAATCAAACAGTTACCTTGAGCATCGAATGCATGATATGAAGAATTTCGCGCATGGTATGGTTCTTCGGTTCGGTGATATGGACGCCCCACCTTGACATGCTTGGATTAGAATATGGTTTCTTGCGCATAGGTACGAATCTGGACTCACCTCGGCATGACTGCCAACCAAAAACCTCGGAATGGTACCAGATCTAATATAGGGATTATGCAGTTTTCTCTGAGCGTGTCGAATCCTTGCTCGCGCAGAAAGCAAAGAATGCGATACTCTTCACTGTCGTCGAGGACCAGCTTTATAGCGACATGCCGCCGTTCTGAATCTTGTGCATACACCACTTTTCCCTAGCGAATGCAGCAATGTAATTATTAGAGTTGTGAGTGGATTGAAATAATGAGCACTCTCACCGATGAATCGGAGGCACGAAGCGGCCGGCTTTTTTCCGTATATGGACGCGCATTGTAGTGTGCGTAAGGATAGTTGGCTTGAGCAACTTCGTCAAATGGAATTGCTGGAACTGTCGTTACGTCTGGTTGGTCCTCGAAGTATATACGATTGTACAACGTGTATCCGCGACTACGAAACCATTGAACAATTTCTGGATCATCCCAAAAGTCCATAACCTTGTAGTACATGTCTTCTGATTTTCCTGTCGAGAGCAATTCGGTCAGCATCTGCGTTGTTTCGACAGAAGTCATGAGCTGGTTCATCTTGGATAGTTCGGGTGCCTTCATAAAATATTCAGAACTGGGGTTCAGCACGGTAACTTGTACGAATTCACACAGGTAAGCACGTACTGGAGGTGTCTGGCCACTGCGAGGAGGAAAAAGTTGATGTTGGAGACGTATAGTGCCCCCGCGCGCTGTGATCCCAACATATGTGCAAATACGCACTTATTGTGTAAGGCAAGCGCGGGGCTATGTATGTATAATTGGTGAGCTGGGGTGAAAAGGCCCAATGGCTGGCTCTTGATGAAGTATCGATCTGGATCTGGTGCTTGGTAGGACTTGGAATAGAGTCTAGATACCTCTGAGTCTTACAATTGAGTAGAAAGTTGAGGAAAGAGGTGGCGCAACACCAAATACGAATAAATAATAGAGTCTACGCCAGGACTCGGACTCCCGCCTGTGTGCGATTCCGACGACAACGCTAGTCCATTCGTGCGATGTGTATGGCGGCTCAATGTTCAGCGCTCAATGCTCAGCGCTCAACCCTCAGCCCTCAGGCGCTCAAGCTCAAGACTAAAAAGAGACAAGCCTTCTACTTTTACTGGCAGCCGTTAGTGCCATTGCACCGCTCACTCAAGTGCAATCAACGCCCTATTCGCAACTGCCTGCTATCCTATCTGTGCTCATGTCCCACCAAGTCTCACCTATTAATGGGAACGGTGCCTCTCACTGAACCCAGATAACCCAACAGATAGGGATCCACCTTCTGCTCTAGATTGGAACAAAGGAGGCGTCTTGATTGATCAAAACGGTATCCTTACCGATCTCCTGTTCGTCCCATTCATCGCCTCTGTCTTCTTTTCATTCTGTTCTTGCTGTTTTCAATGAAGTTGGCGGTAGGGTCACGACGCGGCAATCTCCAATGCTTGTCATTCCCATTGGAGAGACTCTTGAGTCATAGATGCTTCGAGCACGCTGCTGGTCTCTTCGATTCTTAATTTCGTTGGCTGCTCCACTGTCATTCCGCATCTATCCTTCTGAAACGGAATCCCTTCTGTTCAGTACCGCTTTTGTTCCCTGTTTACGCGTGTAAGGTCAGGATCCAGAGGTACTACATAAGGTGCTCGCGGTGTATACAGATATCAAAGTTGGCTAATCATGGTATCATATTCTGACAATCATGACGCTTGCCCACGCTTATTTTGGTCTTTTCTGCTGCCATCGCCCTTCTTGATCTGTGGTGGAATAATAATCTACAATTGTTCGCAGGAACACAGACTCATACAACTATCTGCTGTTCTCTTTCGAAATGGCCGCCGTTACACGCTGGGACCGTGTGTGGTACTGGAGGAATACTGATGGTCCTGTCCAGACGCGGTGATGATTGGGTATGTCGATCAATCTGTTGGATATAATGACCAAAGTTCATCCGCGCTTGGTTTGAACTTTGAACGCGTGGAGGGTTCTATCACTCCTACTCATCGTGTTCTTCCTGGAAGATCGTTGAGCCAGTTTTTCATTCAGTCACTGATATACTCATCATTTGGTGTTGTGTCTCTTTGGCTAGAAGGATGTGTCTTGACCAACCGATTACTCATGCCTATTGAATCTTCTGATGAGCCTTTTTTGAGTGATGTTGCATATGTTGCAGCTCCATACACCAAAGCGCTTCACGGAGATGATGGGTTTCGAGATCTTTGACGACTGCCTTTCGATGCCTCCATGCCCACAGATGCGCCCGTTAGCAACTAGCGATGGGATAAATAATCAAGCAGCTCAACCTGTGTCGGCTCCTCCTATGTAGTATAACTAATTTACACACCCGCAGGCCAGGCAGCTTTGCTGATGGAATATTTTGTCTAGCAGGGTGCCATCGTTTATCCACTTATCCAAAGAGAGTTTTTTTGAGACGACTTTCCTCAGGCTGTCAGCGACGACTCTTCCAACCCTTCGAGTGCATCGGACCAAGATTCAGTCACCATCCTACGACTTATGATAGGACAGTTGTAGAATAAGTTGCCTAAGCCTTCTTCGGGCGCGCTCTCGAAACATACATAGATCGCCAACGTAAACCAGGTCCAGACCCTAGTATTTTAGTCTCGAACTTTATGTTACATTCCTCTCAGTGATAACCAATGCGATACAGATGGATACCCATCTAATACTCTAAGACATGAATATCTAGTTGTGCAATGTACGTAAGGTATGCATCATATACGGGAATTAACGAAGGGCAAGGAAGGCAGTGAATCGTAAGAATACGGAGCGAGGAAACGACGTGAGCTTAAAGAAAAACCAACGGGTAGTAGGTATAAATGGGGTTGGCAACCACTGCTTGAAATATATCGTCCTGAGCGCTCTCGTTATGAAAGGCGTTCGCGGGTTTCGATATGCAGCCCACTTTCGTTGAAAGTCTTCCGGGAGGTCTTCCCAGCGATCGTACTCATCATGGCGGATCATGATTCCCTTCGGATTCGGATACTCTTCCAGAGTCAGTTGATCCTCAGTTAGCTCCAAATACATATCCTCGAAGAATTGTAAAGCCTCTGCTGCGGTAAAACGGCTCTTTACATCTTGGGTGGTCATTTTATCAAGTAAAGGCGCCAGCATATGGATATGCCGCGAGTATTGCTAATCCAAGTCGATGAGTGGAGGAGAATTATGATTGATGCAGCAGGATTCCTCACCTGAAAGTGATTGCAGAACTCCACTCCCGTAGACCCTACATCATATGCAAAAGGGTTGTAGTCGAATTCCCCCTGGCTCGTATCGTATGGTTGATTGCCCGACCCAATGAATGATTCTCCGTAGGGCAGTCGATAGTCTTCCCTCTTGATGTCTGGCGGCGCCATCAGCGATACATCGAAGTCTATCAATGCGTATATGAGTTTTCCTTCTCGTCGCAATTTCACCTGATTTTCATTAATTAACGCTGAACCATCATCAGAAAAGTGATTTATGAGCAAATTGTTCAATTTGATATCCTGTATATCTGGGTTATTAGTATCATTTCATTTGAAGGACACAAGTACTTACCCGATGAATAATGTTGTGGGCATGCAAAAACGTCAATCCCTAAAGCAAAAGGAATTGTCGAAGTTAATTAACCACAATTAAAAATATGGAGATTGCATACCTTCAACATCGAATGCATCACATCAAGTATCTCGCGCATGGTGTGGTTCGATGGTACCGCGACTCTGCCCCCCCACCTTGAGTGGTCGAAATCAGTATATGTATTTCCTGCAAAGGCATTGAAACTAACCTTGGCATAACCACAAATAAAAAGTCGTTAAACGGTAAGAAGTCCAGTACCGGCAATATGCAGTTCGCTTGAAGTGTCTCCGGCCCTTTGTCGTGCAAAAAACGTAGAATGCGATACTCCTCCCCATCAGCTAGAATCAATTTTATGGCAACATGGCGAAGTTGTGAGTCCTGGGCATATATAACCCGTCCCTAACAGTCATGTATAAGCAAAATCCAATAGTGATATTATTTAATACTGCTCACCGATGTTTCGCTTGTGCGAAGTGGCATTTCATCGAGATCAAATATCGTTCCATTATGATACGCATAGGGATAACTACACTCGCCTGCTTCGTCAAACGGAAGGGTTGGTGTTGTCGAGTTCAATCGCGACCAGGTACGGTGATACAGTGTATATCCGTGTTTGCGAAACCACTCGATGATGTCTGGAGAATCCCAAAACTTCCAAACGGCATCCCAATCCTCGACATCTTTCTGTTTGAGTACTTCTTTCATCATCGTCATATCTTCTTGACGAAGAGCGAGATTTTGGTCCATATTTCTCATTTGAGCTGCCAGTAGGGGTGCTTGAGGCATGTCAACATTTGGTTGAAAAGACATAGGGAGATATTATTCAACGTTTGGGTTCCAAACTTCCACCGCCGCAGTAATGGGAGCGAAGATGAGAAGACGCAGGTGGAGACTGAGTTCGCGGCGGTTGTGCAGTTCCCTTCTGTGCAGGCGGCGAAGGGGGAAGACGGCTCCCTCTCGGAACGACGGTCGTACGTCCCAAGAGAACAAGGGGAAATGGCTCGCGCTCTATCGTTTCCTCAAGGCCGCCGTACAGCAGGCAATGCCAAGTGAAAGAGAAAACACACAAGCCAGTCCCAGTCCACAGCGAGACAAGACCGCAAGAACGATGGCGAAGATGAGTTTGAGAAGGTCGACGAGTATATCCGAGGTGTTTCTGAACTCTGTAAGCAGCAGAAAGATGAAGCGCGGAGGAAATGATCATGAAGAAGTTGATTCAGAACAAGCGGGCCGCTACCACCCGTCGTCGGCAGGTCCTCTACTTACTGAAGTAAGTACCATCCTATGCCAACCTTGTCCCAACACAATCCTCAATGCTGGAGTATTACGACTCCAGTCCGTACGTCCTCGAAACACAACAAAGACGCCTTAGGCCTGCTCTCTCCCTTTCCGATGCAAACATAAGATGTTTGGTCTGGGCGGAAGATGCGCTTGCATTCATCCATTTCGTTCCTACATCTCTCTTCACTCTCCAACTGATCGTTGCGGATCAGAACCTTGAAGCAGCTTCCACTGCGATCATGCATTCTTTGCCATACAAAGTTTTCACAGGCATAGACAAAAATTTTGTGGAAAGCATTCTATATGATCCGAGCCAACCGAGCGCCTTTCCCCACTCTGTGTGCCTTGAGTTGACAACTCCAGGCTCTATGGACGATCCCGAGAAGATCTTCATTCATCCTATGTCGCAATTTTATTGTGATGTACACGACAACAGCCGAACCCTGTCTCACCCCCCCTTCTCTGATAACATACGATTTCCGACGCGCATAGCCTTCCTTGACTCTATGATTGCGATGAACTTGGACCCTCCTTCTGGTCGAAGCCATTCCAAAGTGACATCAATGTTGCTGAACTGGATAGCCTACCTTTTCACTTACACTTTACGCAAAAGGCCTGCAGTTCTCTCCAACGGAGATCTTGAACCAGAACGGAAGGAGGTTTTGCAAAGTCTCAGGGAGGAAAATCGGCCATACTTCAACGCTTATGCACGAAGGGCTGTTAACTGGGAGGAACTTGCACTGGGTCGTAAGAAGATACTGGAAAAACTTGGGTGAGTCATAGTTTTTCCTCTTTCGAACATACCAACCAATCTGACGATCTTGTCATTAGGAGGCATGAGGAAGCGCGGCGTCCGCTCCCTCCACCTTTTCCCGGGAATCCTGCATTGTTGTTGGTCATTTTTGTGTCCTGAGGAGCCCATTTCATCATTGATCACTTAGCATGCAGGGCAAAACGTAAAGCTAATCTGCTTGCGAATCAAAAGTAGCCTGGTAGATCCCCTGCAAATCAGTGCGATAGTTCTGATGCTTCTTATTTAGGCGTCCATATTCCCTTCTTGCTAGCAATGGAACACGTTCTGTCATTACGAATCTTTCTCGTTTCGTCCGCTGAATCTTCACCGCAGTCCCACATAATCATTCCCGTTGTTTTCGTTTGGCTAACTTACCTATGATGGTTTCGGCATTTGTAGATCCCTATTTTCTTTTCTTTAGTAATTGCAGTGTTGTTTGATCTCGCACCTCAATCATATCCAAAGAACCACAACGACTACAACTCAAAACACATTCATCTTGACCACCCGTCTTCGCTGCCCACGATAGTGTCGAGAATCCCAATCGCGGTTGCGGTCGCGGTCTCGATCCGCAGAAGGGCCTCGGGGGATATATTGCGATGCTCCGTACGCGCTCGACGAGGAGCCGTTATTGCGAAGAGTGCTTGCCGGCTTGTTCGAAAGCATGGACTGGCGCAACGCGTGAGGCGCACTCGGCTGCGCCGGACGGTTGATAGTAGTGTTCGTGGCGGCAGGCGTAAGGTGGGATGTTGCAGGCGGGCGATAGGCGGATCCGCCACCATTGAAGGTGGGCGTCGGCGAGCCCGAGGACGGAAGAAAGGACGAGCGCGGACCAGTAGGCGGTGGATGTGAGTGGGGACTGACGAAGTTCGTGGTAGTGAAAAGGCGGCTCTTGGGCGGGAAAGGACGAACGCTCGATGCGAGAGGACGGTAGGGAGCCGAAGGGGGAGAGGCTTCGGTCTCGCCGTCTTCATGTGATGGGCGCTGCGAATGAACACCTTGATTTAGATCAGGGCTGAGCACTGATGGGTGAGATGGGTCGGTCGATCGGCGCAGGAAGGCAATGAGGGATGGTGGTTTGCGAGGGAACGTTGGATGGCGGGGGCGGTTTAAGAACGGCGGGCCGCGAAGCAGATAGATGGCTCATAGGAGGCTCAAGCAGCTCCTTTTTGCCTCGCGAGTCTGTGTTCCAAGAGGTGGCGAGGCGAATGACGTTTGTTGAGGTCGAGCTGGGAGAAGGAACGGCGGTTCGAAGGTAGAGATTGGGGTGAAGGTGATGAAACCTTTGTCGGAAGCCGATGATACCCGTTTATAGTGGGTTCGCGCGTATCCACTTTCCCAAGCGTTGGAGCAACAACGTCGCTCGGTAGAAGGGAAGGAATGGGCGTCGTCCCTCGTTCTCCATCGCCGTCCTCGGGAGCCAGCACAAACGTCACGCTCATCGGCGACGCCTGCGCGCTCTTCGTCGCCTCCTGCTCCGAAGAACTTTTTCTTCCGTAGCACGAAGTCCCGTAGAGACAGTTTGACCTTCGGTTGCGCTGCGTGGTCGTGCAGAGGGCCGTCGTGTGCGGGTGCGGGCGAGAGCTGGTGATGAGGAGCGATTGGGGATGCCAGCGAGTCCGTTGGAGAAGGTGACGCAGACTTGGCTGGTGGATTTGCCGGCGAGGTATGTTGTGGATGGCGCGGCGTCTGGTGAAGGTGGGTGCTTCTCGGTGGTGGAGATCGAATGTACTTGAAGCAGTTTCTGCCGACAGAGGAGGGGCCTCGAAGGCGCCTCAGGCTACTGTGGAACCAGTCGAGGGCGGCGGTTTGTCCACTTCCAGCCACTTCCGCATCGGCAGCTGCCGTCTCCACGTCCAATGTAACAGATGCAGAGCGCGAGGAGTCGATTGAACTACGCCAAAGTTTTGCTGTGCACCAGAGGCTGTTCGCGCGGTTCGTCCACGTCATCGTCTGACTATTGACGATGCCAGCTCCATGGTGCGCATCTCGCGCGATATCGACGACCGCCGTGGTGTATCCTCCATGTCCTCATCCTCATCCTCGTCGTGGTGCGCACTAGGAGCTGGAGAACGAGGAGCGTGGGTGGTCGACAGACATGGAGAAGCCGACGCCGAAGAAACTGAGGGGGAAGATGAAGCCAAGGTCGAAGCCCGCTGCGAAGACACCGGGACTTAGGCCGCCGGCGCCTAGTACTGCAAGTCGCAGTAATGAGAGCGAAGATGAGCGGACGGCGCTCAGCAGGCAGTGCCAAGTGAAAGAAAGAGAACACACACAAGTTTCGGGAATCGGCAGCCAGTCCCAGTCCACAACGGGACAAGTCCGTAATATCGATTTGGCGCAAAGGTCGACGAGTATTGCCGAGGTGTGTTAGCCTTGGTGTTAGCAGCAGAATGAGAAAACGCGGAGAAGATTCCAACAAGCGGGCCGGCTACCACCCATTCCACCGCAATTGCCATGTCAAACCCTCCTTTTCTCTACCATCCTCTGATTCCGACCTCAACAGCACTCAGCCCATGTCCTGGGGCGACGATTCGCACTACGGCTGTTACACCGTATAATATCTTCTCGCCAGCGCCGTCGCGCAGGCTAGGCAGCTTTGCTGGACGCTTTGCGAGGCTTTGCGTCGTCGTCTAGGCGGTATGCGTCTCGGTCCGTCTTCCCTTGGGAGCGCTAGGCTTGGTTTCGACTTGCTGAAAGTTCCAATCTCACTGTCTATGCACCGCCCTCCCTCCTCACTGCGCTCCTTGCAATTGTCCTTCTCGAGCCCCATCTTAACCTCGACCCGTTGGCCGCCACGTCGCGCGTTCTCGATCATCGCGCATTCTCGCAACGACCTTTTCGACTACACCTCAGGGCGATGGATGTAAGTCTCATACATGGTGTTCTATGGCGTAGATCTCTAACCCGTAATTTAACATGTTCAGAATCAACGATGCTCTTCGCCACGCAGAGCGCAGACTTGTTTTCAACGTCGATGGGCTACGTCGACTTGCAGCGCAGTCCGTCGGTCGGAGTCCTTCTGATATTGTCGACTTCGCAAAACTCGCCGAGGGCGGGTATAACCGTACCTTCCTCATCACCATGCGCGACGGCTTCCAAATGGTAGCGCGCATCCCATACCCAGCTACGGTTCCCAAGTACTACGCTGTCGCTAGTGAAGTGGCCACTATGGACTTCCTTTGTTCGTCTGGGCTGCCTGTTCCTGAGGTATACGGATACTCGCCTGCGCCGGACAATGCGGCGGAAACCGCGTATATTTTTATGGAATTCCTCGGAGGCACCAAGTTGACCGACGTATGGCTTGATCTAGAGAAACATGAAATTATTTCAGTCTTGCGCCAACTTGTTCAACTCGAGGCGAAGATGATGTCGATTCGTTTCCCCGCTGGCGGAAGCCTGTACTATGCACAGGACCTGGAGAACGTGGCAGGGGGGCCGGGCATCCCACTGCAGGACGAGCGTTTCTGCGTCGGTCCAGATGCAAGACTGCATATGTGGTCTGGCAGGAGATCACAGCTCACCATAGAGCGGGGACCATGTACGCCGCTTTCTGCCTTTTTATTTATATATTACGCCCTTGAATAAACCGATAACTATAGACGAAACCGCCGAAGCAGCGCTTGTCAGAGCGGCCCACAAGGAACTGGCTTATCTGGAGGAGTTCGGGCAACCGCTCTTGCCGTTCAAGCGCATGAGGAGGGAAGGTTATGGGAACCAGGAGCAGTCGCCGTCGGATCACATCGAGAACCTCAACCGCTATCTCCTCATCGCGTCGTCACTCGTCCCTAGAGACCCCGCCCTCCTTCATTTTCGCATCCGCCACCCAGACATCCAGCAGAGCAATATCGTCGTTTCGCGGTCGCCCACCTCCGGCTGGCAAGTCGTCGGCCTGCTCGACTGGCAACACGCCTCCATCCTGC
The DNA here is from genome assembly GCA_014925825.1 of Pholiota molesta. Classification (NCBI taxonomy): domain Eukaryota; kingdom Fungi; phylum Basidiomycota; class Agaricomycetes; order Agaricales; family Strophariaceae; genus Pholiota; species Pholiota molesta. Next base: position 27,014 of record JACGCK010000085.1, read on the forward strand.
CCCCGTTCCTCCTTGCCGGCGTGCCCGATCGCCTCCAGAACCACGCCTCTCCTTTCTCGCAATCTGTGACGCCGCCTGCGCTACCGGAGGGTTTCGACGAGCTAGACGCAACCGAGCAGAGGCGGGCGTCGGAGCTCTACCATCGCCGCCTCGTCCATTACCACTACGCCAAGAGCACGGAGGAGTGCAACGCGCTGCATCACGCGGCCTTGACGAGCCCCTGGGGCGTGCTCCGCAGCCGCCTCTTCTACTACGCCGGTCTCCCGTGGAAGGGCGAGACTCTCGAGCTGAAGGTTGCGTTAATAGAAGCAGCGCAGTACTGGGAGAAGCTCACCGGCGGAGGCGCGCCGTGTCCAGTCGTGTTCGACGCTGAGGACGTACGCGCGACGATGAAGCTGGCAGAAGTACAGAGAGAAGCAGATGAGGTTCTGGAGAAGTGCGAGAGCGCCATCGGCATTGGAACGCCTGATGGCTGGGTGCCTGTCCAGTACTACGAGGAGACCATGACACGCAGCAAGAAGATGAAGGCGGATTCGTTGGCGATGGCCACGTCGGCGGAGGAACGGGCTGAGATTATGGGCAACTGGCCCTGGGACGATATAGACGAAGAGAAATTTATGTAATGAATTGAGCTAGATATTCCGCATTATCGTATCTCAAGCGGCGGACAAATAAGTGGCCATTCATGGCAATGGATGTCTTGTATGGAAATCGTCGGCGACACTGGGTCATCATTCTCAACCACTGTTCTCTTTGTGATTTCTGCAGTACTATGCTATGCATGCTGCCCAAGTTCTTGCGATTTTGTGTCTTTTAATCTCAAAGTCTTGCACTTTCAAGATCTACTTTTCTACTTATGCACCAAGGGAAGTTGAAGAGAAGTTTCCTATACTTAGGTTCGGAACAAGCCGCCCAAATACCAACAAATATTTCTGCTCGCCGATCTCCAGCGCATCTCTGACGACCAGACGCAGACCATACTCCCAGACTCAGTCCATACTGCAAAATGTGTGCTGCGATTCAGCCGCTCAGATTGCTTTAGAACTTGAACAGTCTCATATATCTAGACAAGCCACAGCGCCCACATGATAACTCCTCTGGCATTTCTACCGCTGTAACATCACGACCAACTGCTGTCGACTCCTATGGGACCCAGGGTGCATACGGCTCATAGAGTCTCAAATACGAGAAACTTCTAGCTGTTTCTCGAACCAGTGGTTCTCTTCGTAGGCTCAAATACTCAGAAGGGCTCATCAAGGGAATTTTTCTGCTCTTGATCTTCTTCCTTGGGGACGTTGGATTGCAAGTTATCCAACTGTATCAATACCGGTGGACTATTGGACTTCGGTGATTACTTATAACATTTATCACGCCCTTACCAAAATCCACTCTAACATATTGAGTCTTAGCTTCCAAATACAATCATCAATATAGTAATGGCGCTCCCAATCCATCGCTCCAACGCCAGCTCTCTCAACGTCTGCAGCGCACATCCAGCAGATGCCACGCACCTTTGCCGAACCAGGATGGAGGCAGCGCTGAGTTTAGAAATATTATCGGTCTTGGTAGGTTCGTCGATCAGAATGCTTTTATATTTCTTTATAATTGACTAGACAACATTTCTTCTCAGCTTCACGCCCACCGGTACCTCCCCGATGAATCTACAAATTTTGTATCCTGCTCCGGCGCTAGACTATCTTCTGGAACAGCGTCCCTTCTGTTCGTGATATTTGTGTTTTACATTCATACGTCTTGTGTATCAAATCAGGGTTCGGAAGAATGGATGTTCTCGCAGGACAGATTGCAGTCTGGCCAACCACCACGACCTTTACCAGGCTACATCGCTTGCCCGTAGCTCTTTGACGCTTGTTTTATGCTATCTTTCTTCCTGATGCTTTTGTGGAATGATTCACATGAATTCCATGATCCCAGCACACCATGTCCTATTTTCTGAAAAGAAATCGGCGACTCACACGATGAGACCCTGTGTGGAGGCTTTGCACATAGGAATGCTGATTGGGCTATGGACATGGTGATATTTGTGCGCAGTAGGAGAGACTAGCAAACTTGGCCTGCATACTCCTTCCTATCTTCTGGATTCATAAGAAAACGCAAACCTACATATCCTAGGTTGACTATCATCTATATGGCTGCATGTACATACTTGATGACTTAGCTGGCGGGGCTACATCGCTTCTGGTCTAGGGATTTGACTCCGACAACAGAACTCGCGGTCATGCGCAATTTGACTATAGTCGTCGCCGGCAAACGCGGATGATGGCAACAGCAATTCGCTTGCTGTACCTCCCTGTGGGTCTCTGGGCGCAACAGCTTTGCCTAAAGCTGTTCGCTGCCACGCTTTAACCTCCCACATGTCGGAAATATATCGAACACGGCGATTGATCTGCTGAATGTAAAGTACACACCCACGCTTGGTCTGAACGCGGGGGGAGAAAAAAATATTTTCCACTTGTTGTCGTCCTTGTTTCTGGAGCCGCCGGCCGCAGATATATGATATCTGGACCACTTTTTTATCGGTCCATCGATATCATCGTTCTATTCTTGTGTTCCTTAGGAAAACTTTATCATATTAGCTGGAACGCGGTGTCACACAATCATGGCAGCTATGGTGAATCAGAGGAGTCGATTTCATCCGACGCCCTTTCATCTCTTGGTTGGTAAATACTTGTCTTCTTCTCGACCCGCTCATCGCCTCTGCCTTCCTTGGATCTCACTTCCGTCATAGAGGAATATCATGTCGTAGCCCCAGTAGTTTTTTTGCGTCTTACCTACAGGGATCAATATGCCCTCGTACAATTGGCAACTAGCGAGAATGCATTGTTTCTAGCATAGGAACTTGACTCCGACAATAATGCTTACGATCTTGGGCAATTTCACAATAAACGTTACCGGTAAATGCGGGCGATGGTTCGCCTTCTGCGCTCTCCCCCCATCTGGGTCTCTGGGCACAGTTGCTTTGTCTAAAATTGTTCTCTCCCATGCTTAACCTCTCTCACAGCGGGTTCAGGATATACCGAACATTGTGATTCATCTGCCGGAAGCAACGAAAAATTATTTACCCACTGACGCTTGGTCCGAACGCGTGGGGCATAGATTTCGCTTGTAATTGTCGTTCTTGTTTTGGGGGTCACCGCTAATATCTGTGATATTTTACATCGATCCTTCGATATACTTGTTCTATTCTAGCGTTTGAGGCAACATTCACGCACCTGTCATTTAGAAATTACTTGTTTATGCTCGCGGAAGAGGTTTGATACTTCCAAATCAATGTATCCTTTCACTGCTTCCTCAGTTTTGCAAGTTAACATGCGCAGGTAGGATTCAATCATCAGAAGGACCGTATAAATCCAGTAATATAATAATAAGATCAGAGATAAACATTCGAGTGCGCTGAATGTGTACTAAGATTTAATGAAACCCAAAAAGGCTATGACGCGGGACCATATAAATCGCGGAGGGGACATAAGCTTGAAGAAAAACCAACGAATAGAAGGCAAAATATAGTAAGGTGTATACTCGGTATTGCAAATTGCTCGAAGAGCCCTTGTCGTTAGAGAAAGTGGAGGCTGTCGATACGCAGTCCACTTTTGTCGAAAGTCCTCCGGAAGGTCCCGCCAACGGTCGTAGTTATCATAGAATGTGTAACCAAGCGGATTAGTAAACTCTTTGAATTCCAGTTGGTCTTCTGTCAAACCGGAATACATATCTTCAAAGAATTGGAGAGCTTCAGCAGCAGTAAAGCGATTTGCTACATCGCGGAAAGTCATTTTGTCGAGTAGAGGTGCTAGCATAGGGATATGTGGTGCGTAATGCTATGCAAATTGAATGAGAAAAATCATAATCAATGCAATAGTCCTCTTACCTGATAATAATTACAAAATTCCACTCCCAGACAACCCACGTCGAATGCGAAAGGGTTGTAATCAAATTCTCCTTGTCTGGTATCATACGGTTGGTTGAATGATCCATCGAAAGACTCTCTATAGGGCCGTCTATACTCTTCCTTGTTCACGTCGGGTGGTACCATATTCGACAAGTCGAAGTCCATCAACACATATGAGAGTTTTCCTTCTCTCCGCAGTTCCTCTCGAGGAGAAGGATAATGGTAATAATTCCCGACAATGAAACACTCGTCATCCCCAAAATGATTTATGAGTACGTTGTCCATTTTAATATCCTGAACATGTTGCCTTATCAAGCCATATTCATATATCGTTCAAGACAGGCACTTACCCGATGGATGATGTTATGAGCATGCAAAAAACACAGTCCCTGCTCAGAACTGGATCGTCAATGAGTGATGATGTATGAGATAATATGGTCCCCTGCCTTCAGCATGGAATGCATGATATGAAGAAGTTGGCGCATAGTGTGAGTCTCTGGTTGCGTTATATATTTGCCCCACCTCAAGAAATAGTCAATATGTCGATTCGGATACACGTAAAGTTGAACCAACCTCGGCATAACTACAAACCAGAACCTTTCGAAAGGTACAAGATCCAGAACAGGAATTACACAATGCCCTTGAAGTGTGTCCGACCCCTGTTCATTCAAGAAGCGTGCAATGCGATATTCTTCACTGTCGTTGAGGACCACCTTGATAGCAACATGTCGACTGTGAGAATCCTGTGCGTATGCCACTTTACCCTGCCGGATGTATGATGAGTAAAGGTGACACGAAGCCTAGACGTTGAATAAACTTCTTACCGAGAAATCTTTTGCCTGTAGTGGTATGTCGTTAGCACCCACCAGTCTTGCGTCGTAATAAGCATAAGGGTAATGCCCTTCCACCTGCAAGTCTTCGTCAAAGGGAATTGAAGGGACTGTATGTTCTGTAGGATACGCGCCTTCATAGATACGCTTGTACAGAGTGTAGCCATGGTCGCCGAGCCACTGAATGACTTCTGGGGAATCCCAAAATGACATTGTATCGATTCGATACTCAAACCCGTGTGTTTTGAGCATTTTTTCCAAATCGAGCAAACAGGGAGGATACTGATTCATTGTTCTAGTGCCTCTTGCAGGAGAAGCGGTATTTGGCTGGAAGTTCAGAACCCAGATAGAGAGGCTATGCTATCATAGTCAACGCGAAATGATTCAACGGTTCACTGTTTTCTGTTGACTTGAACTTGAAGCTTGAAGCTTGAACTTGAAGGTGTGAAAGAGGCGGTGGCAACCGCCAAATACCAACAAATATTTCCCCTCGCCGGGATTGGGACGAACTCGCGATCGCGAGGGCCACCTCTGAATTGCCTCTGAAGACCTCGAGCGCACCTCTGACGACGAGATGCAGACCATACTCCCAATCCATGTGTCCGGCGATTCAGGCGCACAGCTTGCTTTTAACCAGTCTCCTAAGTGCAGACAAGCCACAGCGCCGGCATGATAGCTCCTTGAACCTCCTTGAACAGCCATGCTATATCTCATCAAATGTCACTAGTTTTATCGTCTACTATATTAAGTAATTACCTTATGTCCAAGTAATATCAGACGCTTGCAAAGATATGGAAGGCATGAGAGACTTAATAATGAAAGCCAATAAAACCTACGAATCGAGTCCATAGGTATTGAGGTAATATCGTGAGCTTGAAAAGGAACCAACGGACAGAGGGTATAAGATAGTGCGGTACATATTTACTGGCGCATAATGCTCGAAGAACTTTTGCTGCAATAGGTGTAGGAGGTTGTCGATATGCAGACCACTTTCGTTGGAAGTTTTCTGGCAGACCTTGCCAACGGTTATACAGATCGTAGCGTATATATTCCTCTGGGTCTTCATACTCTTGCAGGTTTAGCTGGTCTTCCATCACGGTGGGTAGCATCTCTTCAAAAAACTGGAGAGCTTGAGCGGCTGTAAAGCGATTCTCTATATCTATTGTGGTCATTTTATCGAGAAGAGGTGCGAGCATGGGGATATGCCGTGCATAATGCTATCGAAATAAGCATTGAATAGACGTGATATTTAATGCAACTGATTGCTCTTACCTGATATTGGTCACAAAATACCACTCCCAATGTTCCAACGTCACATGCGAATGGATTGTAATCGAATTCCCCCTGCATCGTATCGGATGGGTAATAACCCGATCCCGCAAAGGAATCACGATAGTGTCGTCTGTATTCTTCTTTCTTTATGTCGCGCGGTACCATGATTGATATGTTAAAATCCATCAACGCGTACAAGAGTTCCCCTTGTTTCCGCAATTCTGCCCGGGGAGATGGATAGAAGCGATGCACTGGATCCTGGGTGAGTGAATTATCGTGTAGCGCTTCGTCGTCAGCAAAGTGATTTATGAGCATATTCCCAATTTTCACGTCCTAAATATCGCTTTAAGCAAGGATAAACCCAAGCGAGGAACAGCTGCTTACTCGATGTATAATATTGTTAGCGTGCAGGAATGCCAACCCCTACAGGACATCGTCAGAACGCAGTTATAGGAGGTGCAATATGGTTAATATGGTTGTCCACCTACCTTGAGCATCGAATGCATGATTTTAAGGAGTTCGCGCATGGTATGATTCCTTGGTTCATCAACCCGGGTGCCCCATCTTAACACAATAACACAGCTTTTAATGAGATACAGCGTACGACGTGCGCATCCAAGCTTACCTCGGCATGACAGCCAACCAAAAATCTTTGAACCGCACCAGGTCTAAGACAGGAATTATACAGTTTTCTCTGAGGGTATCGAATCCTAGTTCATGCAGAAAGCACAGAATGCGATACTCGTCGCTGTTGTCTAAAACCAATTTTATAGCAACATGGTGCTGTTCAGAATCTTGGGCATATACAACCTTTCCCTAGCAAAGAGGATCATGAATACTCGAAGCGTTATAGATGAATAATTCTCACCGACTGATCGTGAGCACGAAGTGGTATACTCTGGCTCCAGAACTTCCGCGCATCATGATGAGCATAAGGATAATTCGCCACAGCGATTTCGTCACAAGGAAGTGCTGGAACTGTTGATGAAGCTGGGTTCCCTTCCTCCAAGACACGATTATACAATGTGTACCCATGGCTATGAAACCACTGAACGAGTTCTGGATCATCCCAGAAGTTCATAATCTTGTAATACATGTCATCGGTCGAGCCTTCCTTGAGTAACTCGGTCATCATCTGCATGTTTTCACTAGGAATGACTGGCTCGCCCATGGGCGTTGAACGTTCAGAAACGGCGTCGTATTGAGAGCCTAGAGGGTGCAGTGTCGTTTAATTTCGAGCTAATTAGACAGAGTGTGTGTTTAGCACAGTGATCAAAGAGTAACAGCAGGGAGTATTAGGAGTTGAATGGTTGAACTTGGGTTGAACAAGGATGACGCTTTGAAGTGTGACTCGGGTAAAGCGAGTCGCGAACCAGTCACGGTCATGGGATTTGGTCACTACTTAAGTTACGGTTTACTAATCTAGTAATTATAACAAGTAGTACCGTTCTCACGTATAGAATCTGTGTGACTGCTGGAGGCGCAATTTCCGAAGATAATCTGATGTTACTTAGCAGCTATGTCAAAAAGATATGAGAGGTGCAATTTGAAAATTGAAACTGATGAAATATATGTACAAGTTACTACCAAACATTCAGAACCTATATAAATTGTACAATTGTATGTCGAGTTGATTGTCGGACGTCGGACTGAGCGTCAACTTCATTCCAGACTGTGCTTATGGAAGACTAGTAAAGTCCAACAATCTGAGAGTGGCTGACGTATTCGACTGATTTCCAAAACAGGTCATTGTGCCTGCGCTGCCTAATTGGCCTGACCTTGTAATATGCATTGTCTACAGACAATTTGCCATGAGTCCCCCCTGTGATTCGAACGTTAGATAATCGATAATTAAGTTCCAAAATAATCTAGACGTGGATGACTTACGTTTGCTGTTGTTGGTTGCGAATTGATCATGACTTTATCTCCCTTTTCGAGAGTTAGTTCGTCATGCCGAATATTGTACGAGTATTTTTTTTCCGAGATATGGATTGCATGCGAGTACATCTAGGAACAACCAATATCAAGCAATTTTTAGCCAGGTTGGAAAATCATGGAGAAGAACGCTACTTACCGCCAGGAAACGAGTAGAAGGAACTCTCTGACTGGCTGTGCTAGGGGCAAGGAAACCATGCTTTACTCTCGGCGACATCTCACCACCAACAACCTCTTCGAGTCGAGATCTCTCATTCCCAAGCCAGGAGACAAGTCTGTATGCATATTGTTGAGGGACGGGGTCGGATGGGAAAAGCTTGATTGCCAGATGATTAGAGCGAAGTTATTCAAGGTCAAGTATAAATGCTCACAGATGTCCTTTCAGGCCGTAGTGGTAAAACTGTAATGATCTCATATCGTCGATCCGGTCCCGTAGATACAGCTTCGTCGTTGTTGTAAAGTGTAGAGCCTTGTACTGTTCCATAGAATAGCTTGCAGGATATCGGTGCTGAAATCCTTACTTTGTCGCCCACCTATAAGTATATTACAGGTCAGAAAAGAAAAGTCCTGTATATGGGAAACAAATCTATCATACCTTGTATGGTTGTAACGGTTGTAACACGGCTGCCATTTGAGCGTAAAAGATTTAGACGATTGAGAAAGGATAAAGATTTGAAGGCTTGAAATCGACTGGGGATCTTCTGCAAAATTCTACGCCCTTTTATAGATGAGAGGTCTTCACTGAAATCCTCAACAGTGGATATTTTAAGTAGATAGGAGTCATTTTCGTACGAGTCAACAGATTGTGTGTGGGGAAAAGAAGGCGTACGTTGGCAGCTAGCACGCATGGACGTGGTTCTGCTGTCCCACTAGTATTTGCTTTGTGATTCAGAACGCTTTGCACAGTAAGTACTAAATAGGATTGTGGATCTTTCCACCGGCTATTGTTTTTGGTTGTCCAAGTCGTCACAAAAGGGAATGGAGCAAAATTGGATGGGGCAAAATGCGATTATAAAGCTGATCCGAATAAGTATACTACATAGAGCCTTTCTGAAGGCCAAACTTGTGAATATAGATCGCCAACTTGGTGGTCGTTAATCAGTTAGACAATAATTGATTGCCATTTGTATCCTGTTGCGGTATTGTAATATGTCAGATAAGTAAGAATCCGGATGTTACAACTCTTGTACGAAACTAAGCAGGACACACCGCGATAGGTAGGAGCTACATTGCCTATCCCGGTAATGTAAATTGGTGAAAACATGTTCTGAAGCGGCGTACAAATCAGGCAGCCCATGGCTCCTTTTTTGTTCACATGTCGTGTTTCTGATATGATCGACTCAACTTGACTCTGGAATTCGTCTATAACAAATTCTGACTCAGACAAACCTTTGCCTATATCTAGATTTATCGCTGGCGAACCTTCCAAATTTCTGCGATCTTGATTTTTTGTGTTTCTCGGGATAAACCATGTGGTCTCTTATCTTGATTTGTGACTCCATCCACGTCCACGGTCCTCGCATAAAGATGCCATTACCTCCACAAGCGATGTCACTTAGTAGCCTCGGATCAGGTAGTTTTAATGACGACTTGTCCCTTCAAAAAGAAGAATTGCGCTGACGCTTGGTTAGAGGATGATTCGAAAATGATATCGATCACACACCTCTGATGCACTCATATTATATACTGGGCCGCACCCTCCGGGTTCCGGACATTTGACAGAGGATTATACTTTGAATACTAAAAATCTAGCAATTCCTTGATCCTAGTACATTTGTCGCATGCTCGTATAAGCTCGTATAAAGCACCAACAAAGGAAAAATAAATCAACAGTAGAATATGAAGACAGCGAGCTAGTGACCAAATTGAGAGTCTGGGACGGCGATCGCCGAACACCCCGGATATTGCTGCCTTGCCATTGTCCCTTTCAGAGCGGGGACGAACATCGTCCAAAGCGTCAGTTTAATCCCCTTTATCTCGATATCTAATAATATAAAGGATAAAGGATTCTACATATGCTTTTTCATAATAAGTGGCTTATTTCCAAGTCTGTAGTGCGGTCAAAATGACTCAGAAATCCGCCCATCCCCTGCTCATTCATACACATCACACCCATACTCTTGGTTCCCCTCGCGCATAAATGTCAAGATATGGTCTATTGTAGTCTCCATTAGCCAGCCCTATTTTTATATCGGTAGAATATACAAAAACCTACCTCCTAGCGTGCGTGTCGTAATTCTACTTCGCAGTAGCAATAATAATCTATGGATCCGATACAACATTGTCAGCGCAATTCAAAGCAACAAAACTTTTCTGCTAGATGTTATAGAGGCCTTTATAATCGAAAATTGGTCGGGGAGCCGAGGATCCACCTGGATTCTACCATGTCACACATAACCCAAAGAGAGGTACTCACACAACCAGTTCCCCCTAAACACTTCGATGTCGTCTCTCCCCAGCTTACTCGGTTTCACATCCTTGTCTCCCCCGGACCTTGCTGCGTACTCTTTTTGTAGCGACGGCACTACAACCGTCTCGAAGCGCTGGACGAAGCGGCGGCGCCACTCGCGAAGGGTGCGTGCGTAGTGCGGCCCAATGTTCGCGACGGATTCGACGATCAAGCGCCCTTCTGAGCCGGCGGCGAGTGTGGACATGAGAAAGGTGAGTGTCGGAAGGAATCCACCTGGGAAAACTACGGAACATTAGTAGGTACCTTAGGTCAGGACTCGGAATAGTTAATAATGACGGTCTTAAATACATAGGTATTCAAATGTACTATACTATGTGAAATTTGAAGCACTTAATGAAAACTAATGAAGCCTACGAAATGAGCCCATATGGACCCAGGTAAATTTCTGAGCTTGAAAAGAAAGTAACGTATAGAGGGTATAAAATAGTATGGGATGTAATTACTAGAGTGTATTGCCCGAAGAACTTTTGTCATCAAAGGCGTGGGCGACTGCCGATATGCGGCCCACTTTCGCTGAAAGTCTTCCGGAAGATGGCGCCAACGGTCATATTCATATGATGAATATCCTTCTGGATTCGGATACTCTTCGAGGTTCAGCTGATCTTCGGTCAACCTAGGCAGCATTTCTTCGAAAAAATGAAGTGCTTCGGCGGCGGTAAAGCGATTCTCTATCTCACTTGTAGTCATTTTATCGAGGAGAGGTGCCAGCATAGGGACATGTCGTGTGTAATGCTATTAAGAGATCAGTGAGTAATTCGATCGTGAGTGCAATTGGTCTTCCTTACTTGATATTGTTCACAAAATACAACTCCCAATGTTCCAATGTCATATGCAAAAGGATTGTAGTCAAATTTCCCTTGTGATGTATCGTGTGGATAATGACCTGAACCTGCAAACGAATCATGATAGTGTCGCCTATATTCTTCCTTCTTTACGTCGCGAGGTACCATGATTGATATGTTAAAATCCATCAAGGCATATAACAGTTTTCCTTGCTTCCGCAATTCTGCTCGGGGAGAATGATAGAAACGCTGGGGTTGACCGGGAAAAGTCAGAAAGTCGGGTAGTACTTCATCGTCCGCAAAGTGATTGATGAGCATATTTGCCATTTTTATGTCCTAAATGACGATTAAGCCAAGGATAATCTGATAGACCTGGAGGAAAAAAGGCTGACTCGATGAATAATGTTATTAGTGTGCAAAAAAGCTAGTCCCTATGAAGTGGCACACTGTCAGAGAGTCGCAGGGCATATATATATGATATGATATGATCAATCACTTGCCTTGAGCATCGAATGCATGATACAAAGGAGCTCTTGCATGGTATGATTCCTTGGGTCCGTAATGCGGGTGCCCCACCTAGACACAATCAATATGTGGCATCTCATGTGTGGATCTAAACTCACCTTGGCATGACTGCCGCCCAAAAACCTTTGAAGCGCATCAAGTCTAGAATTGGAATGATACAGTTTTCTTGGAGCGTGTCGAGGTCTTGCTCGCGCAGAAAGCACATAATGCGATACTCGTCGCTGTCATCGAGAACCAACTTTATAGCTACATGTCGGCCTTGAATATCTTGTGCAAAAACCACTTTTCCGGATCCCTAGCAAGAGTTGCAATCAATCACGACATAAGCATGCCGTATATATCGAATGAAGGAGTGTATTTATCTCACCGATATATCATCAGCGCGAAGTGGCATGCTGTTGTCCGCAAACTGGCGCGCATCGTGGTGTGCATAAGGATAAGTGGCTTCAGCCACTTCGTCAAATGGAAGAGCTGGCATTGTGGATGTTAGTGGTTCTCCCTCATCCACGATACGTCTGTATAATGTGTACCCATGGCTATGAAACCACTGAACGAGTTCTGGATCATCCCAAAAGTCCATAATCTTGTAATACATGTCATCGGTCGGGCCTTCCTTGAGTATCTCGGTCATCATCTGCGTGTTTTCGCCAGGAGTGACTTTCTGGCCCATGTTGAACGTTCAGAAGCGGTTCGGGTTGAGAGCCTAGCGGACGCTGTGTCGTTTGATTTCGAGAGATTGGAGAGAAAGAGAGTATGTGTTATGAATTAATGCGAGTCGCGTACTTGAAGTTACGGGAACGAACCTCTTCCAAATCGTCAATTTGATCCCTCCTGTCTAGTATATCAACATCTCAACAACATCTAATAATATATAAAGCACTCTACATATTTTTCTTCAGTGGCTCATGTCGAAGTCTGTAGTGCGGTGAAAATGGGCCAGAAATCCGCCCATTTATACACATCCCCTGCTCATTCATACACATCACACCCATACTCTTGGCTCCCCTCGCGCATGAATGTCAAAATATGGTCTATTGTAGTCTCCATTAGCCGGCCCTATCTTTATATCGGTAGAATATACGAAATACCTACCTCCTAGCGTGCGTGTCGTAAATCCTACTTCGCAGTAGCAATAATAATCTATGGATCCAATACAACATAGTCAGCGCGATTCAAAGCAACAAAACTTTCCCCCTAGATGTTATAGAGGCCTTCATAATCGAAAATCGGACGGGAGCCGAGGATCCACCATGACAAGCATAACCCAAAGAGCGGTGGTACTCACACAACCACTTCCTCCTAAACACCTCGATGTCGTCTCTCCCCAGCTTCCTCGGCTTCCCATCCTTGTCTCCCCCGGACCTTGCTGCGTACTCTTTTTGTAGCGACGGCACTACGACCGTCTCGAAGCGCTGGACGAAGCGGCGGCGCCACTCGCGGAGGGTGCGTGCGTAGTGCGGCCCGATGTTCGCGACGGATTCGACGATCAAGCGCCCTTTCGAGCCGGCGGCGAGTGTAGACATGAGAAAGGTGAGCGTCGGAAGAAATCCACCTGGGAAGACTACAGAAGGTTAGTAAGGGAGGCAAGGGGAGACGCGGGACGAGACTTACTCTGCATTTCAAAAGATCGGATCGTCGACGAGTGAAATTCAATACAAGTTAGAATAAAAGGGAAGAACAAAGCATACCCATTTCCGAATGAAATCGATTTCTTGAATGTATCTCTCGAATCCTATAGCACAGTAAGAATACATGTCTGAAGCGCCATATTGAATTCAAGTGCTCACTTGCTTCCGGAATACTGATAACCTGAACAACGCCAACGGCGCCCTTCTTCTCCATCGCCCAGTCTACCACACGCCAGTACTGCTCTAAAAACTCCCTCCCCACGGCTTCAATCATCTCCACACTCACAAACCTAGCAAACTGTCCCTCCCAGTCCTCCGGCATATTCCTGTAGTCCATCAAATGCACGCGTATGCGACCTGAAAGACCTCTAGCGGCAATGCGTTGCTCGGCGAGGACTTTCTGCGCGCTCGAGAGCGTGATCGTGTCGATCTCGACATGCGCGAACTGCTCCGCCAGCCGGATAGCAAGCGCGCCCCACCCCGTTCCGATCTCAAGCACGCGCATTGGCGCGCACCCCGGAGTTGTGGTGGGGATGTGCAGCTTGTCGATGATGTGCTGTAATTTTCGAATTTGTGCGTCATACAGAGGATCGGAGATTAAAGTGGGGGATGGGAGAGAATCGGGAGTGGCATCACCATCGGGAATTGGGGACGGTGCCACTGACAATGAGACCCGTTTGAGAGCTTGTCCGCCACTCCAACTACTTTGGATGCTCTTGTCGCTCGTAAGATCCCCGTCTAATTCGGGGAAGATTGCACAAGAATAGGTCATGTCTTCCGATAAGAAGCCTTCGAACATTGGGAGTTGATTGGGAGAGTCAATTGAGCGCTGAGAACTTTGAAAGCTTGGCAGAGCTATTTATAGATACTCACCTGCGAACATATCATTTGAGATGTCGTAGTGTGCAGAAATGTTTGAACGTGAGTTTCCGATTGTATTGAGGAAACGGTACGAGGTAATTTTCTGGGGCAGTGTGAACAGGTATGAGAGACGTGAATCTAGGTTAGAGAGGTATTCGCGGTTCTCGAGGAACATCTAAAGCACGTCAATTAGTAGTCGAAGTCGCATCTAGATCACCAACACACTTCGAATAACGAGACGAGATCATCACACTCCACATCGCCATACATGTAGGCCTCCGAGAACCCCAGGTCTCCCATAGCGCATAGGCGGACCCAGAAAGAGTCGTTGACGACGCGGAGCTCAGCCTTCAAGTCGGGTCGCTTGTTGGCAGACATTGATACGTTGCCAGGCTCGGGTATTGGGAAGGTGTAGATGTGAGAGTATGTGAGGACGCGTAGTTGCCCCACTTGTATGTTCTGCATAAGCCTGCAGCATTATCAGCATACATATCTGGTCCCCCAACATGAAGCACAAAAACGCACGCGACAACGGCCGTCTCAGCAAGACGAGCAATAGGCGTCCAGCTCGTTCTGAACGCTGTTTCCGCCACAAGGTTCCACGCTCTGTCAGCGATCGAAGAGACAGAAAAAGGGGGCTTCGCATCTGGGAGGCTCATGGGGGAAGGGGGAGAAAAGGTAGGACGACTTGCGAGCATCTGTAGTTCTTATAAGGTCGAACGAACAGGCGATCCGCGCCCCAATCATGGTCATTCGATCACGATCGGGAAAGAATGTTACCTTTTATGGTAACGACCAAGGGTAACCATCCGTCCTCCAGGATACGCTCGCCGACACGACCGAGCTCGTCTGACGCGGTTATTTCGCCCACTAAACATCTGAATACTTTTTCTATTTTCTAGTAATAGAATTTTAATTTGACGAGAATCAATCATCACACCACAAGGAATTTACTTGGCGATAATACAATATGAAAAGCGGGCACAGGAAAAAAGCCTTGCGACGTCTGTGCCGTCTGTGCTATAAAAGATTTCGTCTGTACATGTCCACCGATATTTTGGGGTGGACTTGAGGTTTGCCTGGTTTTGCATGCTTTTATTATCCAAACTACATAAACCATTATGGCCTCAAAGGTGCGGAGATAGAGACCGTTACGCTATTTCTAGTTATGCCGCCGATATTGTAAACCGCTATTAGTTCAACGCTCACGTACGCTTTTCAAAGGAAATAGCGCTTATAATTTCTTATGTTTGGCTTCTGCTGAACAAAGGAACTTTGGCGACCACCATGATACTTACTTACGGATGGCAGTAGCAGCGGATCAACATACGCGAAGTCGAGCGTCAATACTCCAAGCTCAGGGAATAACAATCTCCGTGATCAGGTCTCAATCTTGCAGGAACAGACTATATAGTCTTAGATAGAGGCAGTAGAGAAGATAGCCTTCACGATCGTTAGAGAGTTTGTGAGGCATTTGGAGAATAAAATGTTCGCTTGGACAAGGTCGTAAACTAATGCTAAACAGCTCAATTCGTACATAGTATATTTTTCTTGTATTGCTATGCTCTCTGGAACCCTCATCTACCCTCGTCCATCTCAGGGCCCCGAGCCGTTCACGTCAAAGATATTTATAGACTTGCTACTATTTTTAGTTATTTTGTGGGCGGTACGCAAGTTGGTGCTCTGACTCCAACGATGATTTCATTTTTGGTAGTAAAACGGGTAATTTACTTAGGAAAAATGTCATGATAGCACGCTGCGCAATGCGAGGTTTGTCAGGTACCCCAAGACCTTGGCAGCTACGTAGTTCCATACTTACTCTACAACTCAAAGCTCCAAGATCTGACGTGGAATCCAAACTGGTATGGATTCGAGATACGTTCAGCCGAAGTATCCAAAGCATAGTGTACGCCATAATATGATGTCATGCTACGCCACACAAATGCATAAAAGGCTAGCGCAGGCGCTTACTGAAAGATCAAATTACAATGTCTGGAATCGCTGAAAACCTTAATCTCCCAACTGGTACTCCCAAAGCGGGTAGCGAATACGACGAGAGCTCGCAGAAGCAGGTTCAGACAGACAAAGAACTTGCACTGCGACTCTCTTCTCTTATTGAAGATGCCAACTCCCGAGTAACGCCTATATGCAAGATGATTCGAAAGGTAATGCTCAATCAATTACGCAGTTGTACATATGCACGCTAATCATGGCCTTTAGTCCATTGAGGGGTTTGAGGCGCAGAAGGAGGACGACCGCGATGAGAGCGCTCTCGTCTCACAAGTTCGCCCTCTCCTGGAACAAGCTGAGAAGATCCTCAATGAGACGAATGGCGCTATCAGAGGCGCAGACCCCGACAACCGTTTGACCAATGAGGCGAAGCGCAACACTCAAGATCATAAAGCTACACCAGAGGAACAGCGTCTCGCCGAGGCTCTGAAAATTGTGAGTCTCTAACTGATCATTGAACTGTTGATCTATATTGCGTGTAGCTAATTTACACATTCACTATCTATCAGATGGTTGAGGAAGTCGGCGGCACCATCGAATGGGCCCGAGACAAGCTCAACAGTTTCCCGAAGGCAAAGAGAGACCTTGGCCCTTTGCTCGATGCTCTCGGACGTGAGTTCCCTCAAAAACTCTACTTTTCCTCGAACACGACATAATTGTGGATCTCTCACACAGAACCATTGACGCAAATCGTCGGAGGCGTCGGTCTCCTGCTCGCTGGCGTTTTGAACCTGGTCGGCAACCTCTTGCAAGGCCTTGGTCTTGATGGTTTGCTAAAGGGTATTATCTCTGCTACAGTATGTTTCCCGCTTCGAAATACTTCCATCTGAGTCGCATGTGCTTACCATCATTGCGCAGGGTCTCGATAAAATTTATAAAGGTCTCGGCTTAGGAAACTTCATAAAAATGGGAAAGAAGTGATAGCGTACGGATTGAACTGGTTATTGATGTAGCTTTTTGTATATGTAGCCTTAAGTATGTGGATCCCTGATGTAATAATCAGATGTATCATGAATCTGTAACATGATTCTCTGCTTGTACCAATAAACATTATTTGCATACTCTAGTATAACACCCATAGACATGCATACGCAATTCCCAGCTCAATGGTGTCTGGTAGCCTTTGCCAACGACCATAGGCAATGTCAGTGTCCAAAATGGCTAATAAATTAATCACAACAACACAGCTAGATATATTGCTACAAAATACTAATCACAACAATGTCAATCTGTAGAACCTGTCCGAAATGGTGCTACCCTATGCAATCAATATACAGCAGTGTTATTGTCATAAGGCTCTGAAGCGGCATTCTATTTACTCAAAGGGGTCGTCAAATGGATTTGTATCCACAAAAGGATAAATGTATGATTCAGGAACGGGTGGAGGTGACTTCGGAAGGGGAGGGATGGGTGGAATAAACATGGGACTACGCGGTGGAGTACGTGGGCTAGGTGGGCCCCTAAAGCTGGTCGGGCTGGGGGGTAATCTGGGGCTTGTCGGGCTAGGGGGCACACGGAGGCTTGTCTGGCTCGAAGGCCTTGACGAAGAAATGGAGCTATGGAAGCTCAATGGCGGCTTAGACGAACAGAATGTCTCAAAAGGGCTCAAGGATTGGGGAGAAATGGGTGACCCGGCATGCGGGCTTTGGCGGCGACTGCGAGAGAGACGGCGGGGATCTCCAGACGGCGTAATGCCCACTGGCAGCCGATTATCGACGGGGCTCGAATGACGGCTCCTGCGATAGCGTGATGTGTCCAGGATAAGGGTGGGTACAGCGCGAGCTCGGGTTTCTATCTCTACCATTGGCGGAGGCGGGAGCGAAAGCTGAGAAACGTCGGAATTGCTATCGGCCAACCATCTTGGGGATGGAGGAGTACCAAGTGTGGGCGCATAGTTTGTATGCGATGGGCTGTGTGGACTCCTGAAGACGAGTGCAGATTCCCCGTGTTGTCGATGTATTGGAAGTGTCGCGACATTCTCTCGGTCAACCCTTGTTCCAGATGTTTCGCCTTCGATCCGTGCTGTCTTTCGTTTACGATGTCGGATAATGGCTAGAACCAGAACGAAGGAGATCAAGATGGCAATTACTCCAACTATTATTCCGGACGACATATCACGATGAGAATTTGAAGATGTCGGAATGATGGTAGAGGTAGTCAGAGCAGGTGGTGAAGTAGACGCGCCAATAGTCTGTGGAGAATCCCCTCGTAAAGCAGAGGGTCCAGTGGCATCTATCGATGTTGAGCCAACCGTCTTGGCCCCGTCAGATTGACTTGCACCAGAAGGATTAACTCCAGTTATGGATGGAGGAAAAAACGAGGATGGGACGGTGCCAGGAGGTGCAGAAGTGGTAGCGGTCCCCCCAGTGCTTGCAAATCCGCCATTGGCTGGATTCCCGACTCCATTGCTCCCACTACTCCCTGATTCTGGGGGAACCGAAGGAGGAATTTTGGTTAAGACTGGGCTCGAGATAGTTGTGGGTGTGCCAATTATGGTAGGCGGAATTGTTGTCGGAGGCACAGCCCCACCATTCGCATCCCCGAGACCAGCATTGCCGCCTGGAGTCGGGCGAGGATGAGTCGCGTTGGAAGAAGAATGGGGGGGAACGGTAGAAGAGGCGACGAATGAGGAGTCGGACGAGGTTGCAATGATGCGGCGAGGTCGATGCATGTGAAGAATGATCTCTGGCCGCCTACCAATTATTTTTGTTCTGAGAAAGAAGTAAGATTGCCATGAAAAAGAGGCAGCAACGAATGTGAAAGCGTCAGAATCGACGCGAAGACGAAGAGAATGACCGTCAGGATCAGGGGCTGAGTCCTAGACACAGCCAAATCTGCTGCTATCACATATGCGAAGGATGGGTGGTAGAGGGAAGGAAGAGCAGCGACTCTGGCCATGGGCCTATAATAAGTAACTGAATGTTGGGCAATGACACACGCCCGCTGAAACCGTGCGTTGAAAACTTCCGAAGCGCACTCATGCGAAATTCTTCCTGATCTTTCCCGATTTGATAGATTATGGCCGCATTGCCCGCCTAACGGATGTGCTGATGCCACACTATCACCTGGTCGCCGAAGCTTCTCTAGACTCTGGCTAGCTCCATATCGCATGCATAGAAGTTCGAGAAAGTCTGCAAATTAGTCTTGGAGGAGTTAGGTGCAACTTAAATACCATTGATCATTTTTTTGGAATGCTCTCAGCTCTTGAAGCCACGCCCACGATGATCGCTGGCTGTCATTCACTTTGGGAAGGAAATTCAAGATGTCGCAGAGGAGTGTGATTAACAAGCGATAGAGCACGGAATCAGCTATATCTACCTACGCTTGCGGCTTGACGGTGTCATCATTTGGCATGAGATCTAGATTCTAGACATCCATGAAAGTACGCGACTTACCCACATCTGGCGTTTGTCAGGTGTTTGCCGCCATCAATAAGCAAAGCATATTCTGAGGGAATATTGGAGCACGGGCCAAAGAAGTGCTTGGGTATCTTCTAACTCCCCAGGACCTATATTCTTGAATTTTCATATAACTTATGCATTCAGACGATGCATTCTTCCATCTGATATCATGTGCAACTTGATTCGAAGAAGCCTATATCCTCCAGATTGAGTACGTTTGATAGCAGACGATTAATTCCTGTGGGTTAGGTGAATTCAGTAGTCGGTCCCGCAGTCCTGGATAAGTCGCACACAGGATCGCAGAAGCCGGTTAGTTGCACAAATAACACGCCGCATTCGCCTGAGATAGACGCGGTGCCGAGTGTATGTCGCTGTGAACGTAGTTTGCATCATACCGTATGAATAGTGATTTCTTAAAAACAGAACAGTGACTAATACAGCTATAAATCTGGAAGTCAACATTCCAATAAAAAGCGAGAGAATGAAATCATACACACTTTGAGTAAGGACTTTTCACTGCCCCAAATACAGCGTTGCTAAGGCTGCGTGTGCGCAGCCTGCGGCTTCGTTGTGGGATCGAGCATCTCATAATCCTCGTCGTCTTCATCATTTTCACGCTCTTCCACATTCCGCAGCGGAATGTACACATCATCGTCCCTACTTCTTGGCTTCTGACCAGGAAAGACACGTCTGAACCATCTCGGACGGGTTGTGACACGGGTATCGGCGTTTGCAGATAGAGATGACACCGGGAGGCGATGAGGTGACCGATAAAAGTCCGCAGGGCCCATAGGTACTGGGTCATTTTCTCGAACACCTGGGTACCATAACGGGGCTCGTAAAGCATGTCCAATGAAAGTAACAGGAGAATTACCTTCGCCGAATATAGTGTCCATTTCTTCCAATGGCACGCCTTTCGTTTCCGGGTACACTAACAATATGGTCAGGCAATAGAGATATCTGTCGGGTCGTGAAAACTTACGAAAATATACTATATAAGACCCGCAGTCAGATTTCACATGCAGTAAACAGTAGATCTGACTCACCAAGAATAAAACTACAGACACAGAAGAACGCGTGCATGAGATACAGGCGCCATGTCAAGACCTCCTGGAGGTAGGGCGTTGTTTGACCGACAATCCAGTTGAAAGCCCAGTTAGTGGCGGTGGAGAGTGACACACCCTTAGCACGGAAAGTGAGGGGCATGATCTTCGTACAAGTCAGAGACATTAGAAAAAATTAAACGGCATGTAGGCGATCAAGCGCTCACCTCTGGTGGATATAACCATGGAAGAGGTCCCCAGCTACCAAAGACATAAAGTAAGCATTGGCGCCCAGGTTGGGGGACGAGTAAGCCATACCTGTATCCAAATGCTGCATTGTAGATAATCACACTAGCGACAACAGCATCAGGAGTCCATGCCGTATCCAGCCGCATGAAATATGCGGTAGCACTTAGTGCGCATGCCATCTACGGTGTTCTTCATAAGTGGTCGTTAGGAAGCAAGTAGCCACTCACCAGCACCGCACCAGATAACAGTATGGGGCGACGACCCCATCGATCAACAAGATACCAGCTTTTATGTTTGAATCAGTGTACGAAAGCAAGAAACAATGAATGGGGCGTACGGTGGAAGTGTACTGAGCACGTAGACTATGGAGTTTATCCCCGTCATCAGAATCGCTTGACGGCCTAGCCATCCAGCCTCTTGAAAATCCATTTTTTGAGTTAGTAGAACATAAAAGAAAGGAATGATCGAACCTTCGAATACGCGGGCTAAGAGTGGTATAAAGTTAATCAGAAACACAGAAGTCCAAGAAGATGATGCTCACGAGCATAGTAAGATATTACTGTCCGAAGATGTTAGATACTAAAGCTAAAAAGAAAGAGAGGAACGCTAAAGGAGACTCGCCATTGATGCCATTCTGTCAACGGTGTTAAGTTCGATTTTGAAGAATTCGGGATGTCACCCACCAGCTGCGCAAATGCCTGAGACGACATAGCTAATAGTACGCGTCTTTGATACTTTTTCCACATTGTTCGATAGGATCGATTGTCCCCGGAGGCGCGCTGCGACATCAAATATGGTATCAATAGCCGGCGAGAAGACAAAGAAGAAAAGAAACAGACCTCCGCTAGAACTTTATCCTTGATTTCGTTAAATTCGGCTCTGGCGACTGTTCCATTAAGATCTCCACCATGAAGGTCCGCGAGCACAATCATCCCTTCGTCATCTTTGCCTTTGTCTACTAGCCATCTTTGACGTGTTCATGTAAGAATATTCGGGGCAGATATGAGAGCAAACATACCTAGGACTTTCAGGTAACAATAGAGATCCCACTCCGAGAATGGCACCAATGATGCATTGTATGAATAGTGGAAGTCTCCAAGAGAGATTCGAGTTTAAAAAGGAGCTGAAATAGTCTGTCCACTGCGTTGCTATTTTCAGACATGCGTTGGCAGCTTCAAAAAGAGAGAACTGACCACCGAGAAGGAATAACCAACGATATTGCCAGTAAATTCTACGCAAGCAAGAGTCCCTCTCTGTTAAACCATCAGCAAAATTCGGCGAAACATGCTCCCAAAATACGAACATGATTAGGCGGTGAAATTTCACTCTGGTATATGGGTACGATGGTACTTGAATGGATCATGAGCAGACTACAAACACTGAAGGTCATTTGCCACTCACGACAGCAGTCCGACGCCTAACCCGCTCACAAACCTTCCAACCACCATGGTCTTATACCCAACCGTGAAGGTTTGGATAGCTCCTCCGATCGTGAAGATCACCGCCCCGCCAAATAGTGTCCCCTTCCTCCCAATGATGTCACCTATCCGGCCAGCCGCTATT
The DNA here is from genome assembly GCA_014925825.1 of Pholiota molesta. NCBI lineage: Eukaryota > Fungi > Basidiomycota > Agaricomycetes > Agaricales > Strophariaceae > Pholiota > Pholiota molesta. Next base: position 49,487 of record JACGCK010000085.1, read on the forward strand.
GAGGTGACTATAGGCCATTCAGCACAGACCGCCAACGACAAGTATAACGGGACTCACCAAACGCGCCAATCTCTAACACAGCAACCATAGTCCCAACCTGAATCGCATCTGGCGTCCCAAAGAACTGGAGGAAATGCGGCCCTGTAATAACACCCGACATGACACTGGCGAAGATTAGCTTCGTGTATTCGCAACGGAATGCACATAGTAATGTATTCGGACATACCCTTGATCATATCCAAACTTCCATTGCAAATCAATTGAGTTCACAAGCGATGCTGATATTTAGAAAGATATGTCACTCACGAGAAAGACGCCTAAGCTGGCGAAAACAGAGATGGCGTATAGAAGTCTGTGTCCGACCAACTTCCGTCGCGGTCTGTGGCCCGTCGTCATGATTTCAAATGGACGTCTTCACCGATGATGCGCGGTTTTACGGTATTTACATTCGTCGCTGGGAGACGAGCATTACGATGTAGTGTATGAGTCTCGATGCAGTTCTGACTGCTGTGTTTTGGCTTAAGCTGAGCTAGAACTGAATGTGGTTGAGAAGAACAGAAAGTGTGCTGTGCAGCTGTGTACAGGTTCCGACGCAAACGGTAATTATTGGTGACACGTGCCACGAATTGCTCCTATTTTCGAAGTCCATTGGCGAGCTCAGTTTTGCTCAGCATACAGCTACGAGAGAATTTCATTGTTTGAAATAGTACACCAATAGGTAGACCAATCTCAAATTCATCCGTATTTTGTGACTGGTTTTTTACAGTACTTACGAGCGAAAAAGCTGATACGGTAACTTGCCTCAATTTATGCCACACTCAATATAAATGGCGATCGCTGCTTGAGCACTGCGGCCTTTCTTTTTGTCAAGGGCAGTTGCATTTTACAAGGTATTTTCGAAGGTGCACCGCATTTCGGCGTTGTCATTTTCCTGCATCGTATGGATTGCGCGGCAATTACAACTAGCATATTGTATTCGAGCATAGTTTTATATTCCCTGGTTTTTGCCGACGAAGCACGTAGCTACATATATAATATACACATGTTCCATTAAACTAATACCACCCCACCAAGTTCATAAGCACCTCCCGCCACTGTTCCATCAACCAGAACGGTCGCTGAATGCTCCACGCCGCATCCAACCCCGGATAATCCAACGTCTGGTGGTCGTTCGCAAAGCTCGCCTTCGCCTTACACTCCGCGCTCAGCTCCAGCCGCGCGATCTGCGCCTCCCGGACGCCCAGCTGGTACACCGCGCCGTGCGGAAGCCCGGGCGGGAGGGCGTGCGCCGCGAAGACCACCGCGCCGGGCGCGTATTTGTTGACCGCTGCGCCACCGCCCGCGAGGATGGCGCTGGGCACCCAGACCTTGGGCACGAGGCCCCATTCCTTGGCGTCGGCGTGGACGAGGCAGACGAAGTCTTTGGTGTGGTCTGCGCCATTGGCGAAGAATTTGGCTAGATCTATGGCCTATGAAAGATAATGGTAATTAGCTGGTGTAGGCTTGTCATTGGAAAAGGGACTTGCATCGGCAACGTAGAACACCGCGCCCACTTCTCCTCCTGCACTGGCTTGCGGGGAGCGGATGACCCCATTGAAGCCATTATATCCAATGAGAACTCTACTGTCGAGGGTCTCTACTGCTAGAGAGCGTTCGACGGGTAGAGTCAACGCAGAAGCAACGAAGACCAGCGAGAAGATAAGTAGCAACAGTCGAGGAAAGCCCACTGCGCATGGTGGGTTGGATATGTATGAGCGGGTACACAACAGACCGAGTTCAGCAGCTCTTCAGTAGCTCTTCCTCCTGCAGGTGTGTATAGGTTCGGATAGAAGATCGCACCGCAGACAGCTTTTCATGACAAGCGTCAATGCAGAACGTCGTGGTTGAATTCAGCAGAGGCCTGATCATGAGATCCGACTCAGTATCATCTGGAGGCCGCTTTCCATTAGAAATCCTTGCATGGAACCTGTCGCAAAGGATTCCACTGGTGACTGGAATTATATTCCGAGACTGCAAATGTATCGGCGTGTCATGCGGCTAACGTTCCTGACTGCCATGTCGAGCGTCGCCGACTTGGGCTCTTGCAGATGCTACTCATATATAGGCATATGGAGGACAGTTCTACGAAGAGCGCTCGCCGGCGCATACAATCACACTTAAGTAGGTTATTATGTTCAACCTCACTAATCACTTCAATCTCACAGAAAACACAACGGTTTTAGTCAATAAGACTATATATTTGGCAAAGCCTACAAAAAAAGATATAAGAGGCTGCTACAAGACCATAAAGGACAAACGCAAGCATAAGTGGGGGGAGGGGAGGTGTACGAGGGGGGAGTGTATATATGTACGCGCGTTACAAAAACATAGGCAAGGCACGCAGCCGGGCGGGGGCCAACGATAGATAGACACGGCGGGGGATGGATGGGGGATACGACGATGCTCCAGACAAGTGGGTAGGGAGTGATGATGATGGGACTAGAATTGATGGTACAAGGAGACATGAAGGTTATAAGACGACTTTGGGAAAAATATACGGTCGTCGGAGTCCAGTAGTAATATATACGGGAGTCTTTTTGAGGCAAGGAAAAATAGAAATGGAAAAAATATTTGATATGATGAGCAAGACAGGAGTATGCGTGAGGGTAGGGCGAGACAGAAGATTGGTTGTACGAATAGAATGAAAAGAAATAAACTGATTTAAAAGATTAGGAAAAAAATTACTGTCTTCTACTCGTCTCCTCACGACTCCTCGTGATGTTCGAACTCGTCGGGGGGAAGTTGGAATACGGAAGGCCCATCGACTGGAGCGTCGAGAGCATGGTGAGCGCCCGCGTCTTCCAGATCTCCTTCACCCTGCGCTCCTCGTCGAGCTCGCTCTGGAGCTTCTGGAACTGCTCCAGCTTGCGCTTCCGGCTCCTCCGCGCCGCCACGGTGTTCTGCCGCCGCTTCTGCTCGATGAGGTCCTTCTCCGTAGGGTTGAGAGGGAGTTCGTCCAACTGGTCCTCCTCGTCACCGAACGCCGTCGACCGTGATCGCTTGCGTTGGAACACAGCAGGCACCTCCTTGCGCGACGTCGCCGAAGGGGTGGTGTACTTCCTTGGTTGCGTGGGCGCTTCCTCGTCGAGAAGCGCGTCGGGAGTGATACCTTGCGGATACCAGTGGCTTTGGTGCGACGCGCAGGAGCAGGCGTCGACGACCGAGCGGTAGTGCTAGGGTGGTGTCGTAGTGGAAGTGTTCGTGTGGTCGTGGTCGACGCAGGGGTGGCTGCCAGGGAAGTGATGGTTACCCTCAAACGAGTCGAGGTTGGGGGTGTTGGGCGAGATGGTGTACAAGGGCTGGTTGACGGTCAGCGACTGCGCTTGGGACTCCTTGGGTTGAGCCGAGACATCGTCGTGCTTGTAGTAGTCGGTCCACCAAAGAGAGGCCGTTCGTCGAGAAACTCCATCGACGGGACTCGTCACATCGCATCGTCCAACAACGGTGTTTGAGGAAGTCCGCATAGGGGTCTCAGAGGGGAGGTACCGAAATCATCGAGTTCGGGCATTTGAGGAGTGAAGAAGGCCATGAAGTCATCGTTGTCTCGGAATTCGGGAGACGCTGTGTCGGGACCGTGATGAGTTAAGAAATCCTGGTAGAGTGGGCGCAGTGCGATGCGCTTACCAAACATGTCCTCAAGGTCTCGTAACGAGCTCGATTGCTCATCGGAGGGTATAACAGGAGACTCCAGCTCGGCTGGAGTAATCGTCGCCGTCGTCGATGTGCTGGGCGCGGCCATGGAATTATCGGTCGGCTGTTTAGATAACATATTTAAGTAGTTCGCGCTTAAGGTCTGGAAGTCTGGGAGCGCTGAGTTTTGTTTGGCTGATTGTTGTACGTGTGTCCGGGGTGCAGGTGGCAATATCTGAGGAATACCATAGTGTGCGGCCAAGTCCGATGAGGATTGGAAGATTTGGTTAGAAGTCCGTGAAGGACGACGAATTGGGTGGGTTAAGACATGTTGGGTAAGGGGCTGAGAAGCACTCGAAACATGAGTTTCAAGGTTGGACGGTTGACCGAAGGTACGAGGATCCGTTGACGGGGTGAAAGCCGAGCTATTCACAAAGTGGTGAACATCTTGACTGCCGTATATGTTATTGTTGTTCTGGAAGGCGGAAATTGCGACGGGGTCGGCGAGACTGGGGTGAGTGTTGGGCGACGAAGGCACCGTGTTAGGTAACCTTGAAAGCCTAGAGGTGGATGGGATCAGTTCTTGTTCGACAATCTCATGTTGTGCGGTAGCGGAAGATGGACGCCCAGTGGGAGGGGACGAGGCATCGCTAGCGAAATGAACTGAAGCCTGAGCTGCCCGCATGGGGGAATCGCGGACATCCGCCTCCATCTGATGAGCCTCGTTCGACCCAGCCGCCGGTGCGTTGTTGCTACCAGACGGCAGGCTGACTGCGTTTGCGTGTGCATTTGCAGAAGCCATTGTAAAGAGATATGACTCGGAGAAGTGGGTACGATAGTATAGCGACAATGATTCGCTATGCACGAATAGTGCGCACGTAGGCCAATGATATCAGAATGAGGGGAAACTGTGACTCACGACTGCCTCAGGAATGGAACTTCTGAGCTAGCTAGGGGACTCGACGCAGATATGAGTCTGTGCGAGATGGAGGGGGAAAGAAAGATTGGTGGGGCGCCCCGCTGACTCGATCGCGCTTTTATATTCCCGCTGCACAGCTTTTTTTTTCAGGCTCAGCTCTGGCGCGGTTCCGCCCCTAATTGGTCAGCACATGCTGACAGCGCCCATCCGCTGTGCTCCCATCATCCTCTCCATTCCAGTGCAAGGCTGTCCTACTCGTATTTCATATAGATCCCTATACGCGATGCACACCCCAAAAATCAGACACAGACGCCCTCCTCGCCCCCCAGCAGAGGCAGAATCGTGCAGCGGAGCGCTGAGGAGGCATGTGGATATTCTCAGACCGAGTCACTACGACTGCTCGGCATCATGATTGCGCGCTGTGCCGGCTGACACATGGCCTCCGTGCAGCGCGGGCTCCCACATGCTACCCGACGTCTGCCTTTCTGGGACATCGCCGCCCCCGCCCCACGTCGCACACCACAGCCTCGGCGGCCACGCCTGCCTCAGCTGAGCGTTCGGGCCTGTCCGCCGCACTTCCTGAACGTTATCCTTTACGTGTCTTCCCCCCATTAGGCTTCCCCGCCCCGCCGTATCGACGCGTCGACGCGTCTCCCTCTGCCCAGGGCACAGGGCATAATTTCCGCATCCCCGCCGACGATATCCCGTGCAACCGTGCACAGCGGAAAGGACGCGGATAGATTACCGTATCCACGGTTAATTAGCGAATCAGCAGGGCGCGGGCCAACACGGCCGCCCATGGCTCCAGCACGAAATTTCCCGGTGTAACCAGAATAGCCACAGCAGTCTCCAGTTTAGCAGGTTGAAAGACGGGTATGACGGCGTGCACCAGACGTGAGAGGCGGCGCAGATAATCATCGGTGGGAACAATAGACGCGGCGCAGATGCCCGCCATGCCCCACATTTTTCATTTCCCAGTCGCCTCCAGCGTCCACGCCGGGAAATGAGCCATGAAACTCCCATGATTCTCGTAGGAAAAACACCAGTTCACTCGCATTGTTCTGCAAGAAGCCAATCACGAGTGACATGAATCTGGCACAGATGTCGCAGACACCCTGCACACACCGAGAACAAAGAAATTCGGCGCATGCTCGCACACTCTGTTCAAACTTTCCTCGAAATCCTTTCGCCATCAATTCGCGATATCAGCTGCGTCGGTCGCAGTCGCTGCGTGGCCACGGCATCCGCCAGCGACATACTTACTGTGGGGCAGCAATGACCAACGCGCCAACAAGACAGACACGCAGCCACGCAGCCGCGTCCACGTCTGCACCGCGCCATTGAATGTCATTGACTGCGTAACCACCCCGCTATAGTAGGAGCACCCACGACACCCGCAGGCCCCACAGGCAGAGGTTCGCAGCGAAGCAGTGCGGCACAGCAATCCGAGTACGGGGACCCTCCTAAACGTCAGTACAGGAATACCTGCACACCGTCGCCGTGCCGAGCGCGTGTATACATAGTAGGTATCAAGTATCCGGACCGCCAGTCAGCCAGTCGAGTATGTACCTGTCAGAACATGGATGTATCTTGATCCAGCAATGATCAATGAGCCCCATAACGCCGAGAGACAAAGACAGCACCAGCGTTCAGACATAACATTGAATCCACCGCAGTCTTGCACAATGCACACCATTCAGCGTTGAATAAGCCCCACGTAAAGTGAAAACCAATTTCCGACACGCACGCACCGTAGTGACGCCAGCCTTTCGGCGTGCGATTCCCCCCCTCTGATTCGACGCCAATAATCAATCAGTCGGACGACGCTCGCCTAGATAAGCCGTATGTATCAGCATAACCATCCATCAGTGCGTCATCAACATCATCCCCATGGACCAGGGTCCCAAATGGTGTGCGGTGGGAATAAAAGGCCAGGGGCATCTGCGACGCGGTAGGCGCCGGCCTATCCCCAACCAGTAAGCGCAGAGCACATAGCGTCTAACGCCAGGATGGTCTCTAGTCCGGTCCGAAGCAGGAGGACCAGAGATGACAAAAGATTGGATTTGTAACACATATTTGTGAGCGAAGCTAATGTTGAATTGCGTTGATGAATAACGGTGTGTGTAGTCCAGCTCGTGCTGTGTGATTGAATGATAGGAGACGCATATCTGATAGAAAACCCACCTGGTAGCACGTTGTACCATACAACTGCTGCGAAAGACCAAATGCCACCGACATACATCCGAGGGCCGGCGAGGCAGAGTGAAACACGAGGATCGAAGCGTCCAAGGAGAAGAGCGCTATTCTTGTCCGCGAAGCCATTGGACGACCTAAAATTAGAAGTGGATCGGTGATTGAAGACCAAGAGCGCCAAAGCATTCTTCGAGATACGTTCGAGGTAGAACGAGCAAGAGAACACCGTTGGCCTAGACATCGTAGAAAGAACATATTCGTGTCGGGAATCCAGGCCATGAAAGGCCGCAAGTATGGAAGAAGTGTAGGTCATAAAGAGCGAAGAAGATCCCGAGATCAGCCTTCGAAAGTCGACGAGGAGCCGCCGCGATCAAGTGAAAAGGCCGTACAGTTCCTCGGTGGCCAAGACTTGGAATAGGACCGCCAGAAATTACTTCGCCAGCGCAGTGCATATATAGACACCACCGTTTCGTGAAAAGAACAAGAGAAAGCATGCGGTTAGGCTAGGTTGGTTTGGTGTTGTTGAACCAGCCGTCCTGTAGCACAAGTATCGCCAGAATATGCCCACCGCTGGCGAATAGGTGGTCACGTCGGTGGTGGAGATGGCTCCTCAGTGACAAACGTGATTATATGCGCACCGTAGTTCAAGTGCCGTCAATTTCGCCTAATCGGATCGCCGCATATATTTGGCACACGAGTGGCTGGAAAGTTGTCGGCGACAAAGTCAAAGAAGAGCCCCAGATTAAGCAAGCTCGGTTTCCGGTGCGAGTAGCATATATGGATGCCTAAGTAGCTCAGAACGCAGGAGAAAATCAAGCAACACACAAGTCAAAGTGAACGTCCTCAGCGGATGGGCGAGCGGGTCATCAGATGTGGTAATCGAGGCGGGCGGCAGGATCCTGGTAGTGTAGTATATGCATGGAAGTGAGGTGGTTTAGCGGCTCGTGCAACGCGTTGGAAGGGCAAGTTCTACACGGTTCGTAGGTCATGACGGCTGAGTGGCACACACGATGGTTAGGGGTGAAATAACATATAAATTATACCCCCTAATGCATAATTTGAGCCCAACAAATGCATATTGTGGACGTTGCATCGTTGCATCCAGCGGGCACTGGAAATAAGATTAGAGATCTGACGATGAAATCGAGCACATGGAGAGTGAGTGGCACGGAGAATTGTCCGCGCCAGATGCACTCACATAACAATCTAACAAATCGAGTGGATTCATTCAGATAAAAAAAAATGAAAAAGGGAAGGAGGAAAAAGGGGTGAATCGGAGGTGGCTGGCAAAACGACGGGAAGGGGGGCGCATCACCGACTCTGTAGGCGTCGCCTTTTATACCGAATCCCGGGACCGACCTTGACTCAGACTGGCACAGGCACAAAGACGCGCCGTGATCACGTGATGGGTGCCGAGTCAAATGATCGTGACTCGTGGGTAAATTGCCATTGCTTAGGGTTAGGGCTAGATTTGGCTTGGTCTTCTGCGTCACTCTCACTCGACTTCGAACCATCCGATGTCCTCGTCCTTATTCTCGCCAAAGTGGCTCTGAGTCCTGACAAATACCGACCTCTTATCGAAAATTTGTCGCGCCATCCATTCATTCCGCACACACATACACACCGCACCGCATGGTACGCGCGCTGCCAAATGCCGGTTTAACTAGCATAAATTATGCATGTGAGTCGACTGGGACTGTGACTGTGGATGAGTACGTTTTCACAGTCTTGTGTTCAGTATACGATCGATCCCTCCAAATGTCTCTTAGCATAGCACACTGTTTGGAGCAATGACACTCGTTTTGGAGCCATGACCGTTCGAACATTGCATGGTCAGCAAACATATGCCCAGGAAAAATAAGATCAGGGGCTGCTTGGGAATTCAAAAAGGATAATACATTGGTGCAGTAAAGGCTACTGGCGCATGCAAGGCCTATATTTGTTGAATGCATTTTTTCATAGATCCCCGATAAGCGCCCAATGCAATCAACCAATTATGCATTCATGTTAACGATCGAGTGCTTAGCGCTTATTTTTTGACTTTATAGAATAAAGAGCCGGTGGGCCTCGCGGCAAACCCGGTTGAGATCAGTTGGGCGCTTCGTTTGCGCGACGCGTCTCGTTCCTCCGAATGCAACCTTCTTCTCTCTGCCCGGCTCGTTAGCGTTTTGTTGCATTACAACGTATATCTGACCACGAATTGCCACTCAGGACACCAACGCACCTCAAGAAACAGACATTCCGGACTCTTGCACATTTGGATCATTTATCTGCGCCGGCAACGATGTACGCGGGTGATTATATATATATATATCTTTCTTCCTTTACAAATCCTATTCATGTCCATCTGGGCATTCGCCCCCTGTAGAAAATCTATTGCTAGCTATGCTCCCCAGTTGAAACCGTACTCACAACAAAAGAAATAGTGCCAACTACATTACTCCATACGCATATCCTACGTGTACTTTGTAGGTCGTGAGTCTACAAGTACATAGTACGCAGCTCTATCCCATGCTCTCCAAGTTCGCTTTTCTGAACCTGGTATGAATGGGGTATATTGGACTTGATATCAAATCTAGTGGGCGTGGATGTTCGAATTCTTTCGAGCTTGTCAAACTCCATGACAAAACACAACGCAAAGCCTGTCGAACGCGGCAAAGCCACACCAACATCCCATTCACTGAAATTCAAGAGTCCAAAAACAATGCTGCATCCGGAACCTCTATCGGTGGAGTGCCAACCAGTATTATTCGCGCAGGAAAGACTGGCCGTATCCAAAACATTATAGAGCAGGGGAAATGAATAAGCCATAGAGATATGTGGATTGAAATATGTTTCCAAATCAATATCGGCTCTGACATAAAACATTCCAATACTAGACCAAGGTGCGTCTGGCGAGGACACAGACATTGAAATAGCAGGCATCAAAAGGATTGAAACGTGCAGTCCCAAATGTGTCAATGTTAAAGGGATGCGAGGAGTGGGCCAGTAGATACGTTCGCGTGATCTCTGGAGAAATTGTTCTGGATGGGATGGGATGCAGGAAGATACTGTGCTGGAACTGGGGCTCCGCCTGGTGAAGCCCCAGTTCAGAATGTCATATGCAGACCCGCCGGGGAGGTTCATAATTTCCTTCAGAAGCCGGATGAACGCCCGCTCAGAGCCCTCACCATACGCGATTGAAAGGCTGACATTGAAGATCCCCATCAGCGAATAAGCAACGTCCTCTTCGCGAGTTACTTGTCGACTCGCTGCCCATTCCATCCGTTCGGATATAGGAATTTGGTGGCGACGCGCCCCGAATAACTGACGATGTTGTGGCTTGATGCTTGTTGCCATAAAAATCTCGTCCTCCATCAGGTAGTGCTTCCCGTCATCGTACATATCTTTAGGAAGCGTCTGCCAATTCGCGCCATGGAATATGATAGATCGTGGGGCGAGCAGCTCCTGCAATGTCCAGCCGCGAGTAAACCAGACATCGCTATGCATTTGTGAGAGTGCTGTGGTTTGCGCGAGGTAGGCAATGCAAACAGACGCGTCGGCGTACCAAGCGTACATAGAGCGGATCGATTCGTCGAGCTCGGCGCTGCTGTCCTTGTTGATACAGATCGTATCCATCCAACCGAAAGTGATCTTGTGATTTGTAGCTGCGATTCTACAAAAATTGGCGAGCTTTTGATATCCTGCTGAGCCACGGTCAAATTTGCCAGCATTCCAAGCAGCATAAGTAACCTCGCCTGGTGCGTCGCGGATCCATGTATGCGATAAAATGGCGTATTCAGCATAATGAGATATAAATTCATCAATAACGTCTTGGTTCTCTCTAGATGTCGTATCATAGTCGTCCACTTCGAGAAGACGAAGTGTCCTTGAAATGTCGGTTTGGTAGAATTCCGATTCCATTGCCAGAGAAATCCGATCGAATATCGTACTCCGTTCAATGAGCTCCATATCTGATCCATCCGCTTTGAAGGCCAACAAGCGTATGGGCATCTTGTTGAAGACGCGGTAGCGCACTTTCTCCAGCGCTAGTTTCAGCATTGGAGGCTTTTCAGAATCAACTTGATTCGAATCTGCATTGAGTACACTGTTATCCGAGCAACAAAATTCTCACCTTGATTCCGACTGGAGATTTGGATAATATTTTGTTGCCGTCCGGGGATGGGAATTATAGCCAATGTTGTTCCCGAGAACGTTATCACCTAAAGATGTTATAGAGATTTACTGAGCAATTAAAATGAATATATAATACCTAGCTTGTTTTCGGCTCTGCTACTGTGTTGAACTACTTGCGAGCGTACGAGCATGCCTGTAAGCCTGGCCACCAGCCATACACGTTCGGCCCGTTATTCCCGTATCACGTGACTCTTATCGATTCATCGTAGATATCTTTTCTCTCTCTTTTCTTCACGTACCGTTACCTCGCCCGCCCTGTACCTGTCCTGTTCTCGACAATACAACGTGGTCCAATCATTTCCTGTGTGACCACGGCGCCCCAGTGTTGCCCATTGACGACGGGCTTCCACTTTTTTTTTTGATTTCGGCCTTACTTCAATCTTTACCACCCCCCTTTTGACATCCTGGAAGAAGACCACCACCGGTTCACTCGCCACACCGCTCGTTCATTCAACATCCCACTCATTGATCCCTTTGCTTCCCCATGTTGTAAATATACGTACGCACCGCTCTGGGCGCTTGTTTGGTTCCCTTCATTCTTTCATCTCGCATACACTCTCCTTAGATAATACTTTCTCTCGTATATATAGAGTTTACTTTCCCACCACAGCTCTCCTCAGTTCGTCTTACACGTCGAGACTGAGGTGAGCCTTACTGCATATAGTTTCACTCCATATTTACTTACTCATATACCTGTAGACTCTCTTTTACATTCCAGGTATATTCTAATACATCAGTTCGTCTTACACGTCGAGACTGAGACTCTCTTTTACATTCCAGTGGTGCCACGTCTGTTCTACAACTATCATTCCAACAGGTTATGGGCCCCGGTAGCCTACACATTCATTAGATACAATTGAACCACTGCGAAAACCACTGCGAACATTCATTCTATTTTTGCTGCTATGCCAGAAGTCACCAAATCCGTCACCGCCGCGTCAAACCGCCTATACGACATCCCATCACTCGAAAATGATGGTTCGAACTTCCAGACGTGGAAGTATAGAATAACCATGGTCCTCGATGTTCGAGGACTCATCGGAATTGTCGACGGCACCGAAGTGAAGCCACTGCCGCAAGCTTCGACGTCAGGCAAGGCCGCCGAGGGCGCGCCATCCGAGCTGGACAAAGTTGCCGAGTGGGAACGACGGGACAAGGAGGCACGCGCGCAGATCACACTGACACTCAAGGATGAGCCGCTCAGTGGCGTTATCCACGCAATCTCCGCGGCTGATGTTTGGGACAAACTCCTGTGACGTTACGAAGGCAAAGGAAAGCAAGATGTTGCCTTCCTCACAGGCAAGATCTTCCGCAGCACCTTCACTGACGAGAATCCCCTCGAGCCCCAGCTAAATGCTGTCCGTCATAAGGCACACATCCTAAAGACTCTGAAACATGAGCTTAGCGATGCACTCGTCGCCATCGCTCTCATTATCTCTCTTCCGGAATCCTTCTCAACCCTTCGAACCATCCTCATGGCCACACCAGAAGACAAGCTCACCACGGATTGGGTTGTCGCTCAAGTCCTCACGGAGGAGAAGAGCCGACAAAACCCTAATTCCTCGCATTCTGCGCTTATGGCGCGAACCGCAAAAGGAAAGCCGGGCGATGCTTCGAAGTCTTTCGGCGCAAAAGGATCTGAGAAAAAGGTTATCCGTTGCCATCACTGCAAGAAGAAAGGTCACCTTAAACATGAGTGCCGCAAACTCAAGGCGGAACAGGCAGCTGCGAAGGACAAAGATTCAAAGGGGACGTCAGCTTCAGTCGAGAAGAAAGAGGGCGAGCTTACCGCGAAGATCACCACAATCTCGAGCACGGACAACGACGACAAGCTCACGCTGCAGCTTTTCGTAGCTAACAGCATCGCTAAGCGCCCATCCATGCTCTCAAAATGGGTTATTGACTCGGGCGCTTCCGCGCCGATGTCGTCGAACCGTTCATGGTTTCACACCTACCGCGAGCTCGCCAAGCCAAAAGAAGTATGGCTCGGAGACGAGCGCTTCATCCTCGCCACGGGAGTCGGCCGTATTTTCCTGAACCTTTGTATTCCTGGTCAGCAATCTCGACTCACTGTCATTCAGGACGCCTACTACGTACCGAAACTTCGCGGAAACCTGATTTCCGTGTCGCGTCTCACACGCTCTAGGTACTCTGTCAATTTCGCTCCTGACGATGTCTGTGAACTGCTTGACGCCTCGAAAGCCGTTTGCGGTATTGGGCGCCTCGAGGACAACCTATACATCCTCGAAGCGACACCCGTTTTGCCCGAACGTGCCTATATCTGTCAATCACCTTCCTTACCTACCGAAGCCGCCGACGATCTTGATCCCAACGCCGAAAAACAGCTCTCCGCGTTTATGGCCAAAGTCAAGGTTTCCAAGGCGCCGCTCAGCACCTGGCACCGTCGTTTCGGCCACGTCACGCCGGAATCTGTACGAAAGCTGGTTAGCAAGACATGGTAAAAGGCATGCATATTACCGAGGATGACATGCATGATGTTACGTGCATTCCTTGTCTTGAAGGAAAGCAGACGCGAAATCCTATCTGAAGGAATCCGACGCCATTCATCCCCGCCTACTCTATCGCATCCATTCGGATCTCTGCGGACCTATGCAAACTGAAGCCAAGCATGGTCAGAAGTATTTTATGACATTCATTGACGGAAAGTCTCACTTGTCAAGGTTGAACTTCTTCGGGAGAAGTCAAAGACCCTCGCTTCTTTCAAGAAGCTTGTGAATCGTGCGGAGATTGAGACAGGCGATAACGTAAATTTCTTGCGGTCTGACAGAGGAGGCGAGTACACCTCTGCGGAATTTGGCAAATTCCTAGAGGCGAAGGGGATACATCACGAACGGACGAATCCGGACACCCCTCAAGAAAATGGCATTAGCGAACGAATGAATAGGACGTTGATTGAAATGGCACGTACCTCGCTGAGGGACGCAGACCTCCCGAATTCATTCTGGGGTTACGCGATTGAGCATGCCGCTCATATCGTCAACATCACCCCAACACGAGCCCTTCCTGACGAAATAACACCGCATGAGGCTTATTTCGGTAACAAACCGAACGTTGCTCACCTTCGCGCATTCGGCTGCAAAGCCTACGTGCATGTCCCGCAGTCAAAACGTAAGAAACTCGACGCAAAATCGCTCGAGTGTGTCCACTTGGGGTATGCGCCGCACAAGAAGGCTTTCGTCCTTCTGCATCGCCCCTCCGGCCGCATTGTTGAATCGCGAGATGTTCATTTTGATGAAGGCATGCCTGGGGGTCAGTCCAGGGTCGTTATCGACGCCTCGAACGGCGAGAACGACGGCAATTTCGCTTCTGTGGAGTATAAAGGGTCAGAGGACAAAATGGATGATCAGGAAGACATACCACACATCATGGACGACGATAACAGCTTGTTTGACGTCGTTACTAATCCTACTGGCCAGGACGACGGTCCTAGGCATGTTCCAGCCTCTGGTGGCGCAAATCCGACCTCCAGAAACACCCAGAATGCCAGCAGTTCGACTCCGGACGCCTCTACAGCGCGAACGAGCGAACGCGCGTCTAATCCGACTTCAGATTCGGATTCAGCGACCTCAAGAACGGGTATACGCACCTCTGCGACGGTCCGACGTGGTGTTCCACCTCCTCCTACTCAACCCTATCCTCCCTCTCAACTTCGTCGATCCATTCGAAATCGGCGCATTCCGCTGCGAGACGACGACGAGCGCTTCAATGTGACGTCCTATACGCCTCGAACGCGCTCGCCATCCGTCCAGATCGTCGAAGATCCGCCGCTGGAGAGTAGTGGACATGAGGGAGTACAGGAAAGCTCTGCAACAGCCGCCGATGCCGCGGCTTCAGTGGGCGCTGAGTCAGCGAAACGGACAACCATCGATTCAGATCCACTTACCTACGAAGAGGCGATGGCTCGCCCGGATGCACAGGAGTGGAGGGCAGCGTGTGCGGTTGAGCTCGAGGAGTTCGTTCGCCGTCAGCTGTTTACCGAGGTACCGCATCCAGTCAACCGCAAGGTCATCGGATGCAAATGGGTATTCAAGCGTAAGTTGGGTCCTAACGGCGAGGTTCAGCGGTACAAGGCCCGGCTCGTCACAAAAGGTTTCTCCAGGTCGAAGGCATAGATTACGACGAGACGTTCTCGCCGGTAACTCGATACGCCACGATCCGCACCCTTCTTGCTCTCAGTGCACGCAACGGCTGGAAATGTCAACAGGTCGACGTCAAATCGGCCTTTACCAATCCTGAACTCGGACGCGATCTATATCTACGCATACCCGATCCTTTGAACAGGCACGATGGCATGGTATGGAGACTCAATCGTTCACTCTACGGACTTCGTCAAGCCGCGTACGAGTGGTACATCCTGCTGCGCGACCTGCTAGAGGAGCTCGGTTTCACGCGAAGCAGTGTCGACCACTGCCTTTTCTACAAGAAGGAAGGCGACACAATCATCATCATTACGGTCTACGTCGACGATTTCATTCTCGCCTCCAACGAGCCAGCTGCCCTCGAACAAATCAAGTCCCAGCTTCGCGAACACTTCGAAATCACTGAGCTTGGCGACATCAGCTGGATCCTCGGCATGCACGTCGAACGCGATGAGGCTCGCCGCCTCGTCACCATCTCACAGGAACAATACATCGAGACAATTCTCGAACGTTTCGGTATGTCCGATTGCCGCCCTGTCAGTACTCCAATGGATCCCAACATCCATCTCCCTATTCTGTCTGAACCCGAGGTCGACACGCATGATTATCAGCAGCGTGTGGGATCACTCATTTATCTTATGGGCTGCACTCGGTTCGACATTGCTCAGTCAGTGGGCGTCGTCTCTCGTCACAACGCCGCACCCGGACAGGAACACCTCAATGCTGTCAACAGAATCCTTCGCTACTTACGTGGTACTTCCGACTACGTTCTCGTCTATGATGGCAATGCTGGACCCTCCGAACCTATCGTCTACACCGACTCTGACTGGGCTGGCGACCGTAATGATCGCAAATCCACATCTGGCTTTATCTCAACTCTCTCAGGTGGAGCAATTACGTGGGCGTCGAAGAAGCAAACCTCCGTTGCTCTCTCAAGCACGGAAGCCGAATTTATTGCGGCCTCCATTGGTGGTCAAGAAGCCTCATGGCTTCGGAATCTATTCGACTCCATCGGCATGCCTATCCTCGACCCCACTCCTCTCCTGATTGACAACCAGTCCGCCATCCACCTCATCAAAAATGGCAACATCAACGAGCGCACAAAACACATCGACACGAAATATCGATTCATCTGCGAGCTCAACGAGACTGGCGTCATCGAAGCTGACTATGTTCCGACTGGCGACCAGCTCGCCGACATTCTCACGAAGTCGCTCGCACGTGAAAAATTCACGCATTTCGTCAAGGCCAATGGACTTAGGCCTCGCTCGGAGGTGTATGCTCGCTGAGTGGGCGTGTTGTAAATATACGTACGCACCGCTCTGGGCGCTTGTTTGGTTCCCTTCATTCTTTCATCTCGCATACACTCTCCTTAGATAATACTTTCTCTCGTATATATAGAGTTTACTTTCCCACCACAGCTCTCCTCAGTTCGTCTTACACGTCGAGACTGAGGTGAGCCTTACTGCATATAGTTTCACTCCATATTTACTTACTCATATACCTGTAGACTCTCTTTTACATTCCAGGTATATTCTAATACATCAGTTCGTCTTACACGTCGAGACTGAGACTCTCTTTTACATTCCAGTGGTGCCACGTCTGTTCTACAACTATCATTCCAACACCCCATCATCCTCCGAATCAGCTCTCAGCCCTGTCCCTGACTCTGACTCTGACGATCCTGACACCCCTCTGATGGCATCCAAGATTGTCTCAGCCTTCACTGGCCCCCTCACACCAACCGCCATCGAAGCCTGGCTTGGTCAATGTGACGACGCCTTCGCCATCTATGCCGAGACCAAGTCCGAGAAGTCTCCAGACCTGGCAACATCGACCAAGATCCGTCTTGCTGGAACACAGATGCAAGAACCCTCGATGGCAGCATGGTGGAGCTCTGGCAGAGCCGAGTATTTGAAGCTTGCCACCTGGGACCTGTTCGATAAGCAGATCCGTTCACGCTTTATGCCGAAAGGCTATAAGATGATTGCTCTCCGTGCGTTTTTCCGTTGTGCCCAAGGTTCCCTCTCCTTCCTCGACTACGCCGCAGCCCTTGCCGATGCCCGTAATGCAGTGGGTCAGACCACCATCAACACCTCCATCTACAAGTACCAGCTCCTTTTCCATTCCCACAACCTTCTCGTGCTCCGTATCATGTCCATGCCCGACTTCGATATTGACTCCATCAACTTCGATAACCTTGTCGCCCTTCTGTCCATGCAGTGGGATAGCCTCATCGCTGAAGGCGCTGCTCGCCCTGGCCGCCCTGCCCCCTATGCACCATCATCCCAGTCCGCTGTCCATGCCCCCTCATCGTATAGCCCCCAGACCCAGACCAACCATCGTACCCCACTCACTGACGCTGAGAAGGAACGTCTCACTCAAGCTGGTGGCTGCTGGAGATGCCGAAAGATACCCAAGGACACGTCATGGATCCCGCACGTAGGCCGTACCTGCCCTGGAGATGCTGCTCAAGGTATTTCACCTGGACGTGATTATGTTCCGGATGCTCCAATCAAGAAGGAAATTGCTGGCCTGGTCCTCACCACCACCACACCAGATGCTTTCGAAGATGCTGATACCTCTGGAGAAGATCAACCAGACACGTATGGTTTTTACGATGACGATACCGACTAGGTTACCAATTCCGAGTATTTTTTTTATGTTATATTTTTCTATGCCGTATCATTTTCTGTCTCCGTTACGTGTTGTCTGCGCGGACTTACGCGATCTGCTGCCCAGGAATCCCACCATTGCCGATGACGTCCACCCGGGTGATATTTGGGGTAGTGGAAATGTTTTTGTGTGGGGAGGAGTGTAAGCCTGGCCACCAGCCATACACGTTCGGCCCATTATTCCCGTATCACGTGACTCTTATCGATTCATCGTAGATATCTTTTCTCTCTCTTTTCTTCACGTACCGTTACCTCGCCCGCCCTGTACCTGTCCTGTTCTCGACAATACAACGTGGTCCAATCATTTCCTGTGTGACCACGGCGCCCCAGTGTTGCCCATTGACGACGGGCTTCCAATGCCACCGATAAATTTCTCCAGATGGAAACAAGCTGCTGGGCTTCTGGCTCCAAATGAAGACCAATCCCAGCTATAGAATAAACAGTCAAGTTAGACGCCCATAGGTCCTTAGTAATTTCATTTACCTCGGTATTCATCTTCATCAGCAGTGCTTCTGCCAGTGTCTGCAGCTAAACAAGAATAAATAGGTGAGATGTTGCTCACGTTCAAGGCATGCGATAATCTTCTCACCCAACCCTGGCGCATAAGCATGTATGATGGGCAGAATAATTTTCCTCAGGGCCTTGACAAGCATATGAGCATGGGCGCTTGTAGAGTGGACATGATCTATGGCCATCAGAGGTACATAGTTTGTAAGTGAAATTACTTTCGTAGCGTTACAATATCGACTTACCAGTCATGATCGATAAGGCCTAAGGGTTGAGTGTGATGACCGTAAAGGAAGGCTTGAGAAAGCTTCAGCTTCAAAATCAGACTGACGACGTCCGCGATCACGAGATGATCATTCTATTTCAATCCAGTTGAAGCCATGTCAATGTCATGAAATGGCACTACTTATTGCACATGATGAGTGCCGCCCAGGTGCCACCTGTAATCTCTCATGATCAGTCTAAGCCTCCCTGGGTTTCTGATTAATCGCCCGTAGCGCCGATATAATAAATAGAACACCCTCATTTCTCCTAATTCTGATTACTCTTCCTTCCGCTCTCTGAACGGTTGCTGCGAAGTCATAGACATCTTGATAACTTCAAACAGTTGAATTATCAAGTGACTCCAATAAAAGGCCTTCTAGTTAGTATCTTCGCTCCTCCAGCTAAGGAAATGTCCCATCAGAGGTCCTTGCGAGCTTGAGAAATCAAGTACAGGGTTATGAAGTACAAATCCCATTTTCTTATACCATTCCGCCTAAAACAAAGACACTTCAATATGGGTAGCGCTCAGTCAGAACTACTAATTAGCTTACATTTCAGCGGATTGTGTTGTCAATAAGGCGAGCTTTTTCTCTCGACTAGCCTAAGGAGAAAGATGTCGATGTCGATTTAGTTCTGAAGCAATCCGAGTCTCCGACTCACCTGAAGCAAAGCATCCTTCAAGAGCAACGCGCCATACCCTTTCTTTTGGTGCCTGGGGTGTGTCGCTATAAAAGCAGCGTACCAGCAGTCATTATACTGTTTGCAATCAGAGATAATTTAAATTGCGAGGATTTCATATTACAACCTACTTGACTACCGACGATATCCATCCAGTTCTTGTCTGTTTCCTCGTCAATCTAAAGACAAAGATATTGATCTCGTCATTTTCTCAGTAAAATAGGACGAAATACCTTCCCCCACCATTGCGAGTCTCTGGCGATGCCGATGCAATAAAGGTATCCCACCCACGTTCCTCTGAGCTTCACTAAATCGCATGCCAATTAGCCATAAATCATTCGTGTAAGGAGATAGATCTACAAAACCACGTACGTAGCGAGGAAGTGAACACCCGGTGGGTACCATATCGCAGCACCCAGTATGTCCTCCGACCCATCCTTGAGGGTGTACAGCACGCCTTCAACGGCGCCCGCCCTCACCAACGCATTGAACAACGGCTTCATAAGGTTCTGGCCGCCTCCGGTCATGGCTATCCCTAGAACATCTGATGCAACGGCCGTTATTGGGCAATGAATCACATCGAATGGACTTTGGACTCCCTACCATTCTCGAAAGCGGCCACCATAACATCGACGATTTCTGCGATTTGAAGCTCTATAATTGTTATGCATAGTAAGCAAGTCATGGTATGGATATCTACTTGATGAGTGGTCCTTTCCTGTTGGCTTGTGAGTACTTTGATATCAGGAGCCATATCTGAAGTCGAAGGGGACGAGGGCAATACTCTAGCTACCTGGGAAATAAGCGCTTTATAATAGTAAAACAAGAGAGGCTAAAATAGGCATCAAAGATGATAGAAACCAAACGTCGTTTTGCTGATACTTAGTACATAGATTGAATGATGGTCAACTACCTATGTTACGATTACTCTAACCTTAATCATTCAGAAGCGAGAAGCCTGCACGAATATAAAAGAACACGATTATCGAATACATATACGAAGAAGCTGCTTTACAAAGTCCATTCATTACAAGTTATGATCCTCCATTGGCATCCGTTGAGTGGTATCGCATCATGAGTCGCAAAAGCGACTGTCATCACAGGTATCAAGCGTATCTCGCAAAATAGCAAAGGCAAAACGCCAAACAAACCAAACGCGCACACCGACGACGCGCATTCAGTCCACACTCCCTGCGCCCGCAGCCTGCAGCACCACCACGCCAGAGCCAATGCCCGCCACCACAAATCCAGTCGCCACGTCGCCGATCGTCTTGCGCACCTCCGCGCCGACAGCACCGTGGTCTTTCATCAGCTCCCTGAGCTCTTCCCGGTGGTTCTCCACAGCCAAGCGCCGCGAACGCCCAGTGACGACGACGAGCTTCGCGCCTGGGGACGGGATGCCTCGTCCGTTGCATTTTTCACCGCGGCATGGAGCGGCATGGGTGTGCTCAGAGACGAGAATTCGATCTGGGGTGTGATGACGAGGAAGAGGAGTGGGTGGACTTCGTCTCTGCGTTGGGAGTCGGAACATTGGGAGTGGCGTATTTTGTCCAATGATATTGTCCGCGGTATCTGACTGCAAGCGTGTCTCTTCGTTGTATGGCCCATAAACGGTATCAGGCAATCCGGCAATCCTCTACAAAGATAGTTATCAGCATCGCGGACCAATAGTAACGAGATACACATACCGAGCCAACGGTCAAAGCATTCAGCTCTTCCATATTCTTTCCCTCCTGTTCAGACGCAAGATGCGCTTGTTGGGAGATGTAACTTCTTCCGTTAAGCCAACACTAGCATCCGTCTTCGCGTAGCGCACTACAGTGCCTCTTACCCCCGATTTGACAAATTTGCACCACAAACTCCAACGCAAGTCGATCATCTGGACCGCCAAAGAACGGCAAGAAAATGTGTCGCTGGGCGTGTCCTGTGACCAGAGGTTATCACTAGTGCTCCGATCGACGAAGAGCGCCACATCGGTTTTTGCTTGCAAAAACACTCCGCGCACGAATTGAGAATGGATGATGGAAGCCGAGTTGACCTCACCGGTAGGAGTCGTTGACCCCCCTCCTGAGCGTAGACTCGAGGACCAGAGCAAATGTTCGAATGGATTGGTCGAACTCTTGGAGGCGGTCCGGTTCGCGACTGGACGAAGCGCGACGGGATGATGCGTAGGGCCTTATCAGTAGGAGTGACAGGTTGTTGATGAAACTCTGGAACCGGTCCGTCGAAGGCATCGTGGGTGGGTGGGAGCCAAGGGAGGAGGATCATATCCGAGTCATAATTCTTCGCATGATCGACAACACTGGACGCCAGGTCTTCAAATTTCACGATCGAAAACGAGGGAAAAACGTTCATGCCGTTCAATTGACCGAACATGCGGAAAATGGAGAGAATGGGATCGGTGAGGAGAAGGGTTTCAGAGACGGAAGACCTCATGACCGCCGAGACACGGTCCGAAAGCTCTATCAACCTAAGAGCTTCTGTGCTGATGGAATGGGAATGATTGTTAGACTGGGAAGTAGATGAACGCCGGCGCTCGTGCGCAGAGTCAATCGAGGGAAGAGAAGAAGGCTGTATGAGTTGCGTCAAGGCCATCATACCAGGAAGGTGCTCTAGTTTATCTAGGATGACTGTGAAACGAGTTTTGAGGGCGCCATCTTGGGCATGTGGGGACTTTTTCCCGAGAGCGTCTTCTTCATCAGCGACATTGTCGAAATTCGGGCCAGACGCTGCCGTACGTTGGCGGAGATGTGGGGGATATAGCCACGTTACCAATGGCGTAGTCATAAAAGTGAGGACGAGAGCCTCCAGAACAAACATTGAAAAGACTTGCTAAAAAAATAAAAACGATGTTAGCGGGGGTAATAGGAAAAAGAGATGTTTAAATACTGGGGATAGGATACCAGCAGAAAGGCCGACGTTGAGAACAATTAGTTCTACCAATCTACAAAATTATCAGACAGTCTGTGCGTGCTAGATAAAAACAGAGCGTACCCTTTGCAGCTCATTAGTGAACCTATTACGCTCGATTCTCTCCAGTTGAATCCGGCGGCGTAGTGAGCAGCAAGCAGGCATCCGCCAAACTTACCGACGAATGCAGATACCATAATGGCAATCGTATATGCCCAGGAGATTCCTACGCCGATATCAAAAAATATTTCAAGGATGAAGAACGGCAAACTCACCAGTATTTAGTAAGCCCAGATCTGTAGAAAGACCGGAAAGAGTGAAGTACTATGCGACTATTATCAAACTTTCGGAAATAAGCGCATATATTGAGCCGTACCAAGGGAAGGAAGATGATGGACACCATATCTTCCAGTTTTTCGGTAATCGTTATAGCAAGCCCTCCTTCACGGGGAACGATCAAGCCGACTAGGAAGGCGCCTAAGAGCAGAAATCACGAAATTAGAGACTGGGGAGGAGAGTTGAGAGATTTGGTACCAAAAATAGCATGTACTCCAATCACATCTGTGAAGAAGGCCGAACCAAATACCAATAACATTGTCACTGTCATAAAGAATACGGTTGGACCACTTTCGACTATAATATCAAGAAATTTAGGTCAATTCGTAAATTGCTTGATCATACTATGACTTACTTGAACCTGTCTTCCTTGCAAGCCATCGGAGGGCCAACTTGACTGGGAACAGCAGAAACAGCGCCCAAGCAACACAGAGGAGGAGAATATAAACTGCGGTTACGCCAGATCCAGCGTTAACCAGCGCAACACTGAGTGCCAACAGGGTCCATCCGACTGTTGGTTGATCAGAACGCGTAATATATATAGCAGCATCACGCACCAATGTCGTTTCCAACTCCAGCGGAAAGTACCACAATTCCTACTGTAGTATCCAAAAGCTTGAGCTCGGTCAAAATGCGACACAAAACAGGAAACGCCGTTATCGAGTATGCAACGCCAGTGAACAACATGAAATGGGTGAACTTGACATCTGGGCTGATAAATTCCTTGTAGACCGCGTGGGACAGCCCCGCACCAATACCAAATGGAAGGATCATGCCTGCGAGAGCGACAGTGGCCGAGAGACGAGCATTGCGCTTGATGATGCCAGAATCAATTTCAAGTCCGACAAGAAACAGGAAGAGAACGAGGCCGATGTTGGCGACGAGACTGAGATAGGGCTTGGAGTCGTCAGGGAATATGCGATAGGTAAAGCCGGGTATGCGGCCCAGCGCTGTCGGGCCTGTCCCCGGAGGGTTCAGAAGTGGAACAAAAAGAGCGAGTGGCAACGCACCAAGGATAATCCCTCCTAGCACTTCTGCAATGACTTTGGGCTGGCGCAACTTGCGCAGCGGCAGTGATAACAGGCTCGCAGTGCATACAATGATACCTTGATGCGCATATATGAGGACCCATAGCTTCTTCTGGTGAAGATCTACGCACCGACTTGAATAATCCATAGCCGCAGTGGATCACTGGGGTTGTATGCGGTCGGGTTCTTGCCAGATAGCAAACCCCCCTGATGCCCGCTTCAAATGAGGAATTCGTTGGTCCGTAAGAAGCGCAATGAAACGCACCTGATCTGGGGCTTCTCGAACAGTGAAGATGCTGATTCTGTTTTCTGAGAGCAGTGGCATTCTGGGAAGGTCCTGTAGGCGACCTTGCGGAGTGGTCGACGACAGTGGTGGTTCGACGGAAAGCTGCACCACAGTAAATGCAAAGTTACATACGGTGTTCCTATTATAGTAACCCACGCAACATATGCCGTAGTTGCCGTGCCGACCCCTAAGATCCCACCAAAACAGCTCCAAAACTTAGGCTCCAGCTGAGTCCAACATCTTGACATATACCAATCAAGGTGAATATGTTCTTGAGCTTTCCATTCACCAAGCTGGTCAGCTAATCATCGATTCAAAGTTTGCTAGGTCTGAAAAGTTCGGATTGAGGGTGATCCTTTCACAACTGTGCAAAGAGATGCCTGTCCAATAATGGTAGGCCGGTGTGTAAGAGGAGACCGGCCTACGGCTAGGACCCGCGACATTATAAGGCAACAGCGGAGACTTTGCTAATGATTGTCTTTCTCTCCCCATTTCTCTCCTAGATATCCCCCGTCCAAGATGTCGGGCCCTGCAGCTTCAGCCGGCGCGTCCAGAATTCAAGCCTTCATGAACCATCCCGCAGGTAGCTATCCAGAGTCAGCGCATCATGACATTACTCCGTGTTCCTCACATTGCCCAACCGCGCAGGACCCAAGACCGTCTTCTTTTGGGCGCCCATGATGAAGTGGTGCTTGGTCGCTGCAGGATTGAAAGATTTGAGCCGTCCAGCTGACAAGCTGAGCACGTCGCAGAACCTCGGTGAACTTCCAATATGTTCAGTCATTGAAGTGTTGCTGACTATGTACGCAATCAAGCTCTGACTGCCACTGGCTTCATCTGGGTGCGGTGGTCCTTGGTTATTACGCCTGTTAACTACAGCTTGGCAGCGGTACGCATGGTCTTCTAGAGTCTTGATGGCATTCAAATGGCTTCCATTTTATAGGTCAACTTCTTCGTTGGTTTGTCTGGTTTGTCGCAATTAGGACGTATCGCACAGTGAGTCTTTTCACTGGTTTTATCTCCGATTTCCTTCTCAAACATCTTCTCTAGCTATCGGTACACCCACCCCGACGCCGCAAAATCGCCATGAGTAATCGTTACCCTCACCGTCTCCACTCGATATCCCATTATCGACTATGTATCGTGGAACCCCTGAAGATATGACGTTTAAATAGACATGCAAGTCGCAAATTGGATACTTGTTAGATACCATGTGTGATGCGTTATCTTTTCCCGGAAGTAGCCAGGAAAGTTGGTCGAAAGATAATCAAGCCAGAGATCGAAAAGAGCAAGCAGAAATCCATTCGCTGGTCTCAACTAAGCTGCTTTAACACTGAGTTCGCCGAGTCGCACTGATTCGTTCAGTACATGTTACTTTGATCTTCGGCTTGTTCCAATGCTGGACGGCGGTGAGCTTCACTCCGAAGCCTCGAAATTTCTTCTTCGACCTCTCTCACCACTTCCCACTCGTTCAAAAGAAAATGTCGATCGCCGCATCCGTAACCCGTCGCCGACCTAAAATAATTTCGAAAATTCCAGATGCATGCCCTCCAACCGTAGCTCTTGAACCACCTCAGCGTCGGCACCTTCGAATTGAATCTGCTTCGGAGTCTTGAACATTACTGAGCGCAGCCTCGCCGATGGCGCAACGACGTTCGATGGAAGTGATCCGCGTGCTCCGTGCTGTCCAGACCCTTCAAGTCGTCGGTGTGGACTATCGGGAACGGAAAAAGAAGTGTAGCGGATCGGCGGGCGGCGATGACGCCATCGGGCAACCAGAAATTCGACCAGCGCATGCGGGGTAAAGTCAATCTTGCCCTCGTACTCAAATGTCTCCAAGTTTGGTACAGGACAATGTCCAATGCCCCATTCATCTAGCCCTGTCGTTCCAACTCCATCCCCACCACCTTCACCATCCAACTGCCTAATTCCTTCGTGTTTCAACCCCTCGTATTTGGTCGGGTTCATTGAATCCAAAATCCTCTGCGTGAGCTTTCCCTCGTAAGTGGTTGAAAAAAAATTGGGCAACACGAGCTTGCGTAGCCTAGGGACCACCCGCAGAATTGTCAGCAGCTCCTCATCCGAAGGGGTTTCAGGGGATAAGTGTAGAGTTTCCAGAGTGTCCGCGACATGCGAGAGGAGTGACGGTAGCCACGAGCTCCATTCACGCGGCCCCCGGCTAAAAATGTTGATATGGAGCACGAAGGAGCGTAGCGCGGGCAGCTCCAGCACGTTGAATAGCTCGGGGTGGGACTTCTCGTAAAAGCCAGTGATGTCGAGCGCCTCGAGCGCAGTGTGCCTCAGCAAAACATACGGAGGGGCCTCCCAGGACAGATTGCCTAAAAAGACCGAAAAGCTGCGCAATCGCGGACAGAGACGGAGTGTCTCCACAAGCTCGGAAACATCGTCGTACCCCCAGTCGACCCTGAGGCTCTCGAGTTGAGCCCATGGCAGTGCGACATCTGCGGTGCTAACCCTGGAAAGCGTGAGCTCACGGAGCTGCGGTGCATCAGCGAATGTGGTGAAGTGGTTGTACTGGTCGGCGTTGTCTGGCATACATAGTGTGAGGCGCGTGAGCAGGGGCGTGCAGCTTGCAACGCGAGCGAGAGCGGGCCCCCATCGCTCAGGCAAGAACAGATCGAGGGCGTGCAAACGGCGTGCGTATGCCGCGATAACATCAATAACCTCGAAGGATTCGGCAGTCACAGTGCGGGAATCGTCCTCAACGAGCGTCACACTAAGCGGGAGCTCGCCAGACTTCGAAAGCCAATAGTCGAGCATCTCAGCTAACGTCTCCGCGGTGTCGTCATTATAGAGTAGAGTAATGCTTGTCCACAACTGCGGCGTACCCCAGGCGATGCTCCTCCAAGCTGAACAAATTGCACCGATGAAAAGTGGTGTTACCGCGCAGGCGCTGACTGAGCACGGGTCTCGGTCGTAATTTTTCTGAGTGTTCAGATCCACGTTGGCTAGCCAGTGGCCATCATCGGGGCAGCATGCGAATTCGAAGATGGTAGTAAGGATTTCAGGGGGAAGGTTGACTACTGGCACGAGTGCGTTTCGCTGGCGGGTGTACAGAACGTCGGCGTTTATGTTGACAATAAAATCTGCTTTTTCTGGTGTGATGCTCCGAAGATGTGACATATTTCTGTCAATCCGCGCCACCGCCAATGGATATGTTCGCGTTCAAGATCGTACGGCAGTCGGATTTTTGCGCGTAGGTGGTATAGTAGTGGTGACAGTAAAAGAAAGGTTTTTTGAAAGCCGACAGCTGAACAAGTGACCAAACAATCCACCACCGCTCCTAACACAGGTCAATCATCTTGACGGACGATGTATGGATAGCGCGTACCTAACGAGCGATCGACGAAGTGGTTAAGAGGGCGAAGGAGAAAACTATGAGTAGCTACAAATTTATATCTACTGGACAGACTGCCACTGGGCCCAACATGATTTAGGCCATGGTGGTATCAAACAAGCAATCAACGGTTATACATTTTAAACTACCTCAAAGGCAGTAGATTGTGAAGCATTTCATAAGGACAGGAATGGCAGATTAATACCTACTTGTAATCGCAAATACAGCATGTAATCTCTGGGAAGAACCGCCCAGCATACCATCAAGCAGCGACGATTGTAGGAATCTCGCCTAACCTCAGTTTGGCCCCCGCAAATGGCACCAATTTAGCTTTGAATGTGCCTCCAACACAAGTATTCGGGCTCAACGGCGGGGCCGAGGCCGTGCCATTGACCAGACCCCATTCTATCTGACAGGCGGTCGCGGTCATTGATACGGGCTGCGCTCCAGGAGCCCATGCATAGTAGGGCATAGTCGATGTATGAACGGATTCATCTTCAACCTCGATGGTCTTCGGGTCAATGGCAAGTCGCCATTCACTTGTGGGGAGGAGAGTATTATCCCTCGTATGATTGTCAGTCTTTGCAAGTGTAGCGTTAGTCAGGAGCATCTGAATCGCGTGGAGATAAAAGCCTTACAGGCGTTAAATATTGAGGAGGGGCATTGGGATAGAGGTTTTTGGCATCTGACAACGCCTGCGCACTCCTACAAACACAGTTAGTTCAATGACTTTCAAGAAATCGCCCGTCAACAGACCTCAGCCCTGGAGCACTTGTCTGATTGAACGACAGCTCAACAGCATAAACGAGAGGTCCACGAGAAACGGAAACGGCACTGCCATTGCGCAACTCAATGTTGAGAGGTGCGTGAAGAAATAGTTCGATCGTTGTTGATCCTGGAGAGACCTGGTTCCAGAGAATTAATTTTGACTGGACGGTTGATATGCGAAAAAACTCACATTTATTGTCTGCAACGATGTTGATGCATCCGGCGCCACTGGAACAGCTTTTAAGCGATTCACAATAATTGTGCTTTGCGCATTCTTAGCCCATTCAGGAATGCGGATTTTGAAAGGGAACGCCTGCGTCGCTGATACAGTATAGCTCAAGGTCAAGCCAAATGGATATAAGGTATCCACAGAGACTGATGAACAGCGTTGAGATCAAGATTGAATGCATGAAGTACGATGATATCACTACATACCTTGGACATGATTAGACTTGCCGAGGGTTCCAGCAAATGTCGCAGGTCCGAGGAAAACGTGGACGAGCGAGTCATCAGACTTGTCGGTCATGAATGAGTGCGACCAAAATTTGGGATAAGCCTGGGGATGGTTCACGGTACAGCACGGGTAGTTTCTGAGCAAGGAAGCCTCAGCGTTGACCGCGGACATCATCAGGACGAATAGCTTACGGTTCAAACCCAAAGACGTTAGAGTTGGGACCGTTGTTGACCCATGGGTAAGGGTCCATATTTTGAGCCCAAATTTGATTGACTATTAAGCGCAACTGAGCGGCCATGGCAATATTTACAACTAGTTCTGGATCTGACCTTCTTGATCGTATTGGTGCGCTAGAATGGAACGATGAATATGCAATAGCGAGGGATTACAGGGCAAAATACGCACACCACCAGTCGTGCATGATTCCAGCGGGTAACGCATTGTATGCTAAATATTGTCGTCAACAATCAGGAATATGTAATAGAGATAGAAATCATTACCAATCCTCTCAACTCTATCGGCCACGGAGTTATTACCCAGAATTGAATATATAGTCGCAAGAGAGAATATTTGTTCCACTACGGTGCATAATTCGGTACTGAGAAGCAAAGTTTAGAGCAAAACTAAACAGAAGGAGGCGTAACCCTTACCCTCTCGAAGGATTGAGTCCGGCGATGTGCTCGTCGGCAGAGAAAGTTCCTGTTTAGGAGTCGTCAATGACCCAGTGAGAGGGCGCCAAGGAAGGTAAAACCCACCAGAGGCTTGACCGTGGTAAGTATAGAGCATGTCCAGTCTATCAAAAGTGCTTTGGATATCCGTCGGATCTCCGGTGAAGCGCCATGCTAGCGCTTCAGATTTGAGCGCTGGGACCATGGTTGAGAACTGGGCCGTATTCAAAATTAGGACTGGATGGATGCTTACCTTCAGCAGTATTGACTCCGTGACTGCGAGGCATAAGAAATTGCATATCACTATTTTCCCAAAACATATGTAAAGAGGCTTACGTCTGCATGGTAAGCTCAGAGAGCGGTACAGCTTGCTTCGGGAATATGGCATCGGTGAACCAGTCGTTCTTCCATGAAAATCCACTGTCTCTGACGAGCTGCATAGTTTCGAGCAGTTGACTTTCTTGTCCTATCAAAGGAACATATTATGTCAGGACTCAGGAAGAGCGACTCGATATGTGATACTCGCCTCGAGGGTCAGTGTCATACAGCCATTGTAGAGAATAAATGAGCTGTCGATGGTTAGTTGCGATGATTTAGATCAGAACGTAGTTGACGCGCAACTTACTTCCTCCCAGCGAACATACTGGTAATCGAATTGGAATCCCATCGCAGGCGTGCCCTGCTGGCCCGTTTTCCAGATGGTATTCACCAGGGACATGAACCGATGCATCGAGTCGAGAATCCGCTGCGTTTGTGTCGGGTCCGCTTCCGCATATTGCTACAGCCTTCATCAGAGTCCTTGTCGTGTAGCACAGGGAAAGCGACTTACTATCAAACCGAACAGCACGAGGTATCGCGGCCACACCAATCTCGGTATCGTGGCATTCGCAACGAACGGTTCCGGTCCAATCCAGCCGTCGTCGCCTTGGTGGTCGAGCGTCCAATCGAGGAACGGCCGGACTTGACCAAGGAGGCGGGGATCCTCGAGTTGGAAGGCCAGAGACACCATGCCGTTGCTGAAATTGAAATTAAGAACGTATATAAGCTCGTTACAGGTGACGATAAAAACTGATTGCGACTTACAACCAATACGGGGCCGATTCGTGCATGACGCTGTACTCAATGGATCCACCTTCGACCCAAATAGAGCCGTTGACACTGCGAGCAAGACTTTATCGAGATTCAAAGGCAGAAAGATACCAAAACTCACTAGCTATCAAAATCCCGCAAATGTCCAGCTAATCCATTGGCTTGCACCAGCGCTTGGTCCTTGGCCCACCCAGCGGGTTTGACAGCTCCTGTAGGTACGCGGCTGTATAGAGGTGGCTGCACTATAGAGCGTTGCATAAAATCAGGCAACATATCATCACAGACGCGAATCGTCGACTTACGAGATGCACCGACCACTTGCAATTGAACTCCTGCAAGGGCTGAAAGAGTAAAAACGCGTAGTCTCTAGGGAAGGGTAGGAGGTACTTAGTATATATGGCAAATTGGCGCAGAAGACGTGAAAGACTCACCATCTTTTCCTAGCGGAAAGAAACAAAGCGGCTCCTCAAGAACGCGACGACTAAATAGCGTTCCAACACTCCCCAACTTCGCGTCGCCAACACAAGATCATCCAATCCCCGGTCCGTTATTACATGCAACAGAGGAGTTCCTCATAACAATTCCCGGAAGCAGACAGAAGCTTGACAGAAGCAGACGTTCAGCAGCGTTCTTTAATCGACGCACGGCCCGCGGAGTCACCAGACGTCAGCGTCCGCCGCCGTCAAGTGATAGTAGCCACTCCATCATTTGACTATGACATACGGTCTGAGAAGCTAACAATATATTAGTGCGATTAAGGTTTAGAGGCCTGACGGTTCTGAAGGTCTATGAATTTGTAAATCTCGTTCAGGCTACCAGGATATGACCGAAGAGGTGCGGCGAAGTCTCGGACATTGAGGACTGGTCTTCTTTTCCGAATACGAATACGGAGTTATGATATCACTTTGCCCTCAGTTGATTATCCAGCACTGCAAAAAAAAAGATTTTAGTGAGACCAGCTCGGAGCATGAAATCGAGCTATCGGTTGGACAATCTGATTGCAGAGGGGACAAAAATCAGGACAAAAGGGATGGATCAACAAACACGGCTCACCCTTGGTCTGAGAAGGGAACGAAGCATGAACGAGGGAAATTGAGATGGAAAGAACCGTCGCTGAATATGAAATACTGATACACTGTTGATGCACAGATGGCGCTCCAGAAGTCATGACGAAATCGTCGCAGGCACACCCACGAAGTCTCGGATATTGGCCACAAGACCCAGCCGTTATCGCCGTCACGAAGACGTGCTACAATCATCTTTTCCAAGTATGTATGACCTTGAATTTGGAAGATGAAGGCGGGGTATCCGAGTCAGTCGATATCTGATTTCAGAGGGGATGGAAAATCAGGACAAAAGTCACCCAGTGATGGATTAATGAACATAGCTTACCTATAATGGGTGGGCAGAAGAAGCTCTTGTGAAACCGCAATAGAACCACAGGTGAACCGCCGACGTTTGTTTGAAGCACTCAACACAGAAGAAAAAAGAAATTATATCCAAAATAATAACATGCACGAAAATAAATTAACAAACACCACCGCACCTTCAAACACTCCATGCCACTCCCTCAAATCTAATCCCGACACGTCAGCTCCCCGCCGACCATCGCAATCGTTGCGCCCAGACACCACCCCAACTCTGTGTCCCTAATCTTCTTCCCAATCCTTACCTCCCTACTATCCGGGAACTCGTACCCGAGCTGCAGCAGTGCATGCATGAACGTCAGGTCGAGGCACCACTCCGGGCGCGACTCGAGCTCCGCG
The DNA here is from genome assembly GCA_014925825.1 of Pholiota molesta. Taxonomy (NCBI): domain Eukaryota; kingdom Fungi; phylum Basidiomycota; class Agaricomycetes; order Agaricales; family Strophariaceae; genus Pholiota; species Pholiota molesta. The sequence goes on from JACGCK010000085.1 coordinate 81,391, forward strand.
AGCAGCGCGGGGTCCCGCCCCCAGCCGCGCGCGAGCCACTGGTCGCGGCCCAGGCAGACGGCGGCGGCGGTGTCGGCGATGGTGGCGACCGTGAGAGGGGCGCTGGGGCCGAGCAGCGGCGCGAGGCGGTCATAGAAGTAGGAGAGCAGTAGCACCTTGCCGTGCGCGAAGGAGTCGAGGAGGGAGGGCTGGTACACGCCGTCGAACGCGCACGGCTTCATCTCGCAGATGCTGCGGGGGGCGTGTTAGTAGGGCGGATGCACGAAGGGGAGGAGCACGCACGCGTCTTTCGCAAGGACCAGTTGGACGACGCGGTCGCACGCAGCGAACGCGCCGATCTCGTCGCCGTGCATCGTGACGTTTTTGGTCGTGTGGGTCTGCTCATCCTCGACCTCGACGACGCGGCTCGTGCCGCGCGCCAGGCACGGGTTGCCGACGATCCCCTGCGCCTTTTCCTTGGACGACGGCGTGTGCAGGCTCGCCATGAAGGCCACCAGGCGGTGGACGTGGCGCCGCGCGCGCATGAGCCCGTACCCGAGGTACGAGTGCTGGTACAGCACGTGCGTGCGGCCGCCGAAGCTGAGCGCGTACTTGTGCTCCCCGTCCTCGAGCGTCTGGTCGGGCGCGGCGAACGTGGGCTCGAAGACGATCTGCGTGGAGGCGCCGCCGAGGTCGAGGACGGCGTACGTCGGGGTGTCCTTTGGGGCGCCGGCGTTGATCGTGTCGAGGAGGTAGTTGGCGGTGATCCACGCGTACACGCCCTCGTCCTTGCCGTCCATGATGACGACGCCGTCCGGCTCGTGGAGCCTGAACGGGTACGCGGTGCGGATGCGCGCGGCGACGGCGTGCAGGATGTCGGCGCTCTGTGACCCAGGCAGCAGGCGCAGGCCCGCAGTCGCCTTCACAGCGATGGGCGTGCACCTGTGCAACGCCTTGGGCACCACGCGGACGGCCTCGTCGAGGAGGGTGTCGAGGCTCCTGGCGGCGTCGTCGGGGCCGCCGGCGAAGGCAGAGAGGCCGGGGCGGCCGACGAAAGCAGAGAGGCCGGGCTGGGTCATCTTGAAGACCTCGTACTCGTAGGCTGCGGAGGGGCCGCAGTTGTTGAATTTGTAGATGTGGATGCGGGACCCGGTGGAGCCTGCGTCGACCATGAGGGCGTATTGGACGAGGGGGTCGGTGGCTCTGTAGGGGGCGGCGCAGTGGGTCGTTTTCATGGGATCTGGGTCCTCTTCGTATGATGTACCTAGACATAGTCAACACCGTGCACAGAACGCCTCAACATGCTACGCACTTGGCTCCGGTGTTTTCGACTTCCACGGCAGCGCCCTCGACGCGCGTGGGCCGAAGATGTATACCAGGCCAATGAAAGCAGCGGCGACGACCGCGAACTTCTTCCACGCGAAGCGCTTGGCCAGCCTGGCGGGCCCGTGGCCGCCTTCGAGGTGCTCGTAGTTGCTGCTGCGGGGGGATATCATGTCCGTGTAACGGGAACGGAGGTGGGAGAAGGCGCGTGAGGCGTCCGCGGAGGTTTCTAGGCCGGTGGATCGTTGCGATGGGGGAGCGTGCTGGGTGAGTTTGACCTGGGAAAGCTTCTGGGTTCTGGATTTAGCGCGCTTCGAGTCTACGGGTGCCGTTCGCTCGCCATCCACCATGAACTGTTCGACAAAAAGTGAGGAGAAGGACAAGAGGAACAGTCACCAACACTGACAGTGCTAGCACGGTGATTACGTAGCCATCCCACGACATATGTCAAAAAATACCTGAATACAATCCATACTGAGTATGCAAAACCATGATAGAAGCTTTGAACCATCTTGTAATGTAGCTACGATCATTATACCCGTTGCAAACCCATTGCGATGTCTCAGAATTGTTGTGTACCCATACAAGCAACATACAAGGATGTTAGAATTATTTCATTACCATTACGAGCGTAGTTACAACCCCAATACAAACGTTCCCAATGTACCACAATCTTAGGAAATGGATTCTATGTACCTTGTATATCTTCATAAGCTATTAGGAATGACTTTTATGGTAACAATCTTGGACAATGAATTCTTTTGGCGCCAGCATAGAGTAATGATTTCTTTAGGTTCTTTATACATTTGTGTCGGTTAGAATATCTTGAGTTATTGTACACAGGATAAAACTGGATGCAATGGATTGCTTTGGTTTACAAAACACCCGAGAAATTACAAGAGTTACAACACTGAGATAAGGTAGTATAGGCGTCAAGCTCTCAGCTATGTATCCGCTGTCGCCCTTTTCGGATCGTACCACACTCTGCGCACCCACCGCCTCCGCCGCGTCACACTCCCCCCTCCCGCCGTATACGGCGCCGGTCTGGCGCCTATCCAAGCGTCGTTCGTATAGACCCAACCATCTGACGACGAAAGTTGAGCGATATCCTTGACAGAGCACGAGAAGGACGACGTACCAGGATCCCCGCCACACCCCGACCACGCGCACTGCACGTCCTTCCGCCAGTCCTCCGTCTCCACGAACGCCCAGCCCGGCGCGAGCGAGAACGTGAGATTGCTGCTGTAATGGAAACAAGTGTAAGACAAAGGCCGTGTATCAGCGTATGTTCGAAAATTCCATTTCCGCGGCGTCGAAAACGAGCACCGGCGCGAGCGACGAACAGAAAAAGGAAGTGGGAGCACGAACCTGACTTCCCCGGAGCCCTCAGCGATATTGCCGCTCCCTCCCGGTCCGCCGCCGTTCCACCCGTCCCTGCCCCTTGTCCATCCCGTCCGTTCGCCCGGTCGCAGATTCTGCTTGCTCCACCCTTTTTGCGGAGGTGAGATGGACGAAGACGACGAGGTGGCCGCCATTGTGGGTGAATCGGTGGGGAGTGGCCCTGGATATTAATTGTGTGTGAGTTTTAGACGAACAACGCTGGAAATGATATAAACACACCTCCCCATCGCTCATTCTCCCAGAGCTGCACCTCCCGCATCTCCGCGTTCCAGCATGCGTCGCTGAGGCGGTCGTCGTCCATGATGCGCTGCAGCACCGTCGAGAAAGGGAGAGGCGGCTCCTTCTTGGGCTGTTTGGCTTCTTCCAGCTCGGCTTTTCCTCGACGCAATGCGGAGGTTGCTTTGTCCCTGAACTCTTGGAGCCGCAGGAGAACAAGCGGTGCAGATTTAGCTGCGGCATGTAGAATTACAGGAAATACTCTTTGGGTGGCTGGATGTGTTGCAATGAACGGCGCGAGCCCTATAACGAGACATACTTCACGGATAGGAAAGTGAGGTAGATTTATGATGAAGAGCAGGGGGAAGAACGAGAGCACGAGCACCGTAAGGATGTGGGGGGTGTATGGCGATTGTCGAGCGGAGGTTGGCGAGACGATGTCGGGGGTGAGATAGAGATGGTACAAGTAAGGTTGAACAAGGTCGTGAAGGTCAGCGCTATACAACGATGTCAGCGGGAGAAATATGGATGGCGAGTGAAACGTACGTCATTCCCATGAGATTCTGTATCCCTTGAATGTTAGCTTGCCATGGTACGGAGCCTTCTGTGGGAGGGACGTTTGGAGTCTGCTGATCGGAGGTAGAGTTTGGGTAGGGGTAGGTGGACAGGATGATGCTAATCAGAGCGATGTGTGGAAGGAGCAGAAGTAGACGAGGATAGAAACCTGAATGTAATACGTATCAGCAATACAGAAGAGCAAAAACCAGGATGGACGAACACAGAAATGCATACGCGCACATCCACACCGCCGTCCGCATCCACCCCCTCTTCCACAACAGAATCTCCTCCACGCGGTCTTGCAACCAGAAAACAGGCCCCACGATGGTCACAAACCGCTTGAAATTGACCGACATGATCGGCAGCGACAGCGGGTCTTTTGTGGAGAGCAGCACGACCTCCCCTTTCGTCCGCGGCGCGCTGGTGCACGGATGCGTCGCCGCGTCGGGAAGCATCGAGGAGAGCAGGAGCTGGGGGATGAGGGAGAGCGTGGGCGAGGCGAGGGACTCCGCGGTGGCTGCTAAGAGCGACTTCCGCCTGAATGATGTGGGCGAGGGCGGGGGCGAGGGGTGGGGGAGCGCGGTGACGATCTTGGGGAGGGGCCGGAGTTCTGTGGATGCGCCGTCGTCCTTTGCGGTGGATTTTGGCGGCTTGCGAAGACGGATCGCGCCGGGTGGGACGTCGACGTAGTCCATGGTGGCCATGTTCTAGATGGGTTGGCAGGGGCTACTGAAAGGTTCAGATACGAAGGTGAAGTCCAAGTGAAGTCTCCAGGCTGGACTTGTTTACTTTCGTTCTAGTCAAATAAGCAGAGGTGCTGGCGACATGTGATTAATGCTTAATGTCAAAATGATTAACGATTCCTAGCTGGTGTTCAACGTTCAACGTTCAACGTTCAACTTGGGGCACAGAACGAGTTTGAAGACATACCTTCGAGCTGCACACGACCGTACTTGTCCAACCCACACGGCACTTATGTAATACTCAGTGCGTCAGGCCTCAGCCAACAATCAACCAAAGCTCTGCAGTCAGTACTAGCAGTTGCCAAGTCATTCGTTTACTTGTGCTCTACATCTATCGTCACCTATGGTTAGTAAGTTGATTCCTCGCTAGTATGAAGGAAACTGGTTTAAGAGATCATTTTTTATGCCATAGATCACGCCAATCCCGCAAGCGCCCATGCTGACTGTTAGGGTGCTGCCTAGAAGGCGCAATGCGGGACCGACAGACGCTAGAAACGAAGTATATAGTCGAATGTACGTAGGAATATACGAACGACGAACCTAGAAACGAAGTGGACAAAAGTAAGGAAAAGGAAAAAGGAACTCGATGGAATATCTACAGGCAAGAGTCACGTGGTATCGTGACACTCGCCCCCTCCTTCTTAAGAGCTTTACGAGACGCCTAAAAATAAGCGCCGGAAAGAGAAGCAATGAAGAAGAAGAAAAAAAAAGCCCTCAACCCTGGGTTTCCCAAGCCTGTCACTTCGACCTTTACTCCCTTCCACCCCCACGCCGTCTCTTCGTCTTTCCCCTCGTCGCCTCATTCCTTCTAAACTCCTCCACAGCCTCACGAGCATGCTCCATATCATACTCCTTGATCCACTCATCCTCGCTCTCGTCATACCCCTTCCACCGCACTAGAAATTCGGCGACACCACCACGCGAACGCCGTTCCTTCAAAATACGCTCGATCTCAACCTCCTCGCTACCCTCGACCACAATAGGCGGTGGCGGCTCCTGACGGCGACCCAGAATCGTGTCATCCCGAGCAGGAACAAGGCACGACACATGGAACACGTTGTGGACGGACCAGCCGGCGGGCAGATCCAGACGGTACGCCGTATCTGATAACTTCTGCGAGATTCTGAAGGGCCCAAACCTCCGGAAATCCAGCTTGTGGCTCGGGCGCGTCGAGCGCAAATCTGCACGCTCCAGGTACACACGGTCGCCAACAATGAAATCTGGCGACTCATCGACCCACGCATCATGGAACCTCTTCATCCGCTCCGCCGCCAGCTCCAGCAATGCCTTCAACTGCTCCTGAACCTCATGTATGCGGTCCAATCTCTCGTCCGCCTTCGGCACTGACTGCGAATTTACAGGGTCAATCGAAAAGGATGGGTTGTACCCATACTCCGCATAGAAGGGTGACATGCCGATGGAAGAGTTGACACGATTATTGTAAGCAAACTCTGCAAACGGCAGCCACTCCGCCCAGTCATCCTGATAAAAGTCGACATACGCTCGCAGGTATACCTCCAACTCCTGGTTTGCTCGCTCGGTCTGACCATCAGTCTGTGGGTGGTGTGCTGTGGAAAGTGCCTGCTTGATGCCCATCCGCTCCCATAGCCGACGCGTGTATGCCGCAATGAATTTTGGGTCGCGGTCAGAGACAATCTTCTTCGGAGTACCATGCAAGCACCAAACACGTTCGATATAGCGGTCGCAAGCCTGTACCGCCGAATCGGCCTGACACGAGGGAATGAAATGCGCCCGCTTGGTTGACTTATCACAGACAACCTGCACCATGTCATACCCTTTGCAAGGTGGAAGAGGGCCAATGAAATCTGTCGACACATGTTGCCAAGGCCCATCTGGGATCTCGAGAGGCTGCAAAGGTCCGCGAGGTTTCTGCCGACGAGGCTTCGTACGCTGACACATTTCGCACCCATCCACGTAGCGGTTCACAAAGTCGGACATGCGCGGCCAATAATAGTTCCGCGCAACAAGCGCCAAAGTATTAGCGCGCCCCGGGTGCCCCGCTGGAATCGAATCATGGTACAGCTGTAGCACTTGGCGCTTGACCTCTTCGTCATTCGGCACATAGATCAAACCCCGGAAGCGAACCACGCCATGGTCGACCGAAAAGTCCTTCAAGCGTGAGCGAAGCAGTGCCGACGCAGAGTCCAAACTCCACATAGCATCCAAGCGAGGGTCCCTCTTCGACGCCTTCCGAATATCCTCCAAAATCTGTGCATCACTGGGGATAACCTGCCCCACCCTTGCCACCACCTCTGATGCCGCACAACGGCCACGCTCCACCACCACTGCTCGTCGAACCTTCCGCACCTCATCAACCCGCTCCTCTGCCACGGCCAACCGACTCGGAGGGAGGACGTGCACATTCTCATTGTCGCGCTCGTCTGCCGGAACCTCATGATCCGCACGCCGAGAGAGTTCGTCCGGTCCAGCACTCAAGCGGCCAGGACGATGGTGGATAATGAAGTTGAAGCGGTTAAGGAACAGACTCCATCGTGCCTGGCGCCGGTTGAGATCCTTTGCCGTCATGAAATATTCGAGGTTCCGGTGGTCCGAGAAGATTTCCACTTGATGCGGGTTTCCCTCAAGGTAAGGGCGCCATGCCTCCAGTGCCCGAATGATCGCTAACAACTCCTTGTCATAGATGTCATAATTCCGCTCAGCCGGCTGCATGGCCTTGGAGAAATAGGCCACAGGTCGCCAGTCGCCAGCCGCATCCCGCTGGGAGAGAATTGCACCCATCGCAAAATCCGATGCATCGGTCTCAACGCGGAAGGGTGCCTCCATATCAGGCATCACCAGTATCGGCGCCTCTACAAACGCCCTCTTCAACCGATCAAACGCTCCCTGCTCCTTCTCACCCCACCGCCAGGCCACATCCTTCCTCTTCAATCGCTCCAATGGCCTCGTAATATTTGCATAATCCTCCACAAATCGACGATAGAAATTGCAGAAGCCCAAGAACTGGTTGACATGGCGCACTGTCCGTGGAACTGGCCAGTCCGTCACCCCGCTGATCTTCACTGGGTCCATACCGATGTGGCCCGGCGTGATCTTGAGGCCCAGATAGTCAACGGACGTCGTACGGAACGAGCACTTCTCTGGCTTGAGAAAAAGGTCCGCCTCACGCAGACGACGCAGCACCTCCTTCACATGCGCATCATGCTGGGCAGGGTCCTCCGAGAAGATGATAATGTCGTCCAGGTAAAGTACCACATACACATCCACCAGATCATGGAAGAGTTCATTGACCATCCGTTGAAATGCCGCAGGTGCGTTGCGAAGGCCAAATTGCATCACCAGAAATTCAAACTGGCCATAACGAGTGCGGAACGACGTCTTCCATGCATCACCCTCACGAATGCGCACGTTATAGTAGCCCCAGCGCATGTCCAGAGTCGTGAAAACCTTCGCCGCCTTGAGCCGATCCAGCAGCTCCGCCGTCAGGGGAATTGGGTACGAGTCTGGGCGTGTAATTGCATTAAGCGCCCGGAAATCAACCACCAAACGCAGCGACCCATCCTTCTTCTTCACAAAAAACACAGGGGCTCCGCAAGGTGCTTTGGATGGCCGAATATACCCCTTCTTGAGGTTCTCGTCAATGAACTCGTGAAGCGCACGTAGTTCGGCTGGTGCCAACTGGTACAATTTCCCTGTGGGAGGAAGCACGTCACCTTCTAGGTCAATGGCGAGGTCATGCGATCGGTGTGGTGGCAGGCGCTCAGAGCGTTTCTTGTCGAACACATCCAGAAACTCGTGAAACTCTTCAGGCACCATCTCCTCCACTGAGCGTTCAGGCTTCGTTTCCTTCTGTGCCGCCTCCTCCGCCAGCTCCTGCGAGAACGACCGTCCTGCCGCCCCCCTAATCTCAGCCCCCCGCACACTACGCACTGATTCACCATCCCACCGCTGTTCAAACATCCACGACGAACCTCCGCTGCCGTTACTCGGCCCCGGCATGCTCTCCTGGGCTCTAATTGCCTCGTCAATCGCCAACCTCGCCACACAAACAGCCTCCTCCCGCTGCCCACGCAACAAGCGATTGCGGTGTGAACGAGACCTCTGCAACATGGTGAAAGCCTCGCGAGGCACCCGCAAACGCTGCCCACTTCCACAACTGTTCGTCTTCCGCGCACACGCCACCCGTGGCGCCACCGAATCCTCCCTCGACCTCTCAAACAACCCCAACCTCTCCGACTCCACTGCAGACGTGGCAACCTCCCCCCTCTTCAAAGCTGCTGCAATCCTACGCGCCTCGCGTCTTGCCCGTTCAAGCACAGACTTACGAGGTGGACAGCGTGGCCGTGGGCCAGTATGGGGTCCCACCTCCACCACTGCAGTACGCGCAGCTGGTCTGGGCGCCGGCAGGCAATTTTCTCGACAGAACTTGGAGTGAAAATCGACGAGCGACCGCTCCCAATCAATCGCCGGATTGTGACGCCGAAGCCAATTCAAGCCCAGAATAAGGTTATCGTCACCAATGTCTGCAACCTCGAAGACCAACACCTCGGAATGATCGCCGATATAAATTCATAGGTGGACCTCGTGCGTAATAAGCCCTGATCTGACCTCCGAATTATCGACAGTGCGTAGACGTAGTCCACGCTTTTTTCTGATCATGGGCAACTTGTGTTCCTCCACAAAGCGAGGATGGACAAAACAACAACTCGCACCAGAATCAAGCATTGCCAGAGTGTCAACAATGCGCAATTGAAGTAGGGCCGCGGTATCCTGTATGTGGACTGTAACAGGCACTTCGAATGATGCAAATGGAGAATGAGGAGAGCGGGCATGGACAACAGCGATGCGGCGCCGCCGCCGCCGCTGTCGTCTAGGTAAGAAACATTCTTCATCCGGACCAAGGAAAATGCATTGATTACTAGATGGAGCCAGTACAGAATATCGGTTGGCTGCTCTCGATGCGACCCTTCGAGGCAGCTCTACACAAAATCCGACCCTTCAGCCGAGTTCGATGACGAGGCCTGTGGTGTGGTGGCCTTCTGTTGCAAGGCCAGAACCTCCTTCACCACTGCTGCCTTCAAGGCCGCCGCATACGTTGGGCAGTTCGCTGCAAAGTGACCTTCCCCGCCACAGTTGAAACATTTACGTCGACGTCCACCACCATGCCTTGCCGCATCAACGTCCATAGCATTCGGGTCCTTCGAAGCAGGAGGGTTGGAGACCTGTGCCGCGGGAAACGCCACAGACGGGCTGGCAGATGGACGAGCGGGCACCGCAGACTTAGCCCCCAGGGACCCACTATGTGAGCCTGCCTGCTTTGTCTGGCGCCTAGCGGCCTCGATGTCAGCCAGCCTTGCCTCGCGCCGGAGCAAAATATCCTGCGCCTCATCCACGGTACGATAGTCGGTGTTCACGAGTGCCTCCTTTGCTGACACGCTCAACCCGGCCCAGAAACGTTCCTTCACAAAATCGCCACCCTGATCAACCGCGGAGAGCTTCACGGACAGCTCCTTGAACTCCGTACAGTACTGGGTGATCGACTTCGATCCCTGGCTAAGCACAGACAGCTTCCGAAGTGCTTCGGCTGCAGCATCCCGGGTACAGAAGGTGTCCTTGAACTGGCGAATCCACTCCGTCCAAACGAAGCGAGCTGGATTAGACTCGCGGTCCCCATTTGCCGTAATCGTCGAGGACCAGCTGAACGCCTGGCCCGTGAGGAAGGACTCGGCCCAGAGGATTTTCTGTTCGTCGTTCACGAACGTCTCGAAGAGCGCAGCGTTCGAAATTTGGCGCACGAACTGATCTGCAAGGTCCTTCGGGGGTTTGCCGTCGAACTTGGCAGGCGGCGAGACTTTTGGGGTGCGAGAAGCAACACCATGAGCAAGGTGTGCCTGGGTGTCCCTCAATTCGGCCTCGAGAGCAGCTACGCGACCAAGCGCATCACCGAGATCAGCCCTGAGCTCGGCAAACTGAGCGCTAAACTGATGGCTGACATGCTCGAAAACCATCACTGCCAGGGCATCAGCTGCAGGGGGCAGGGCCTGGGGGGGTGGAGGAACCTCCAGTAGTACTCCTTGGTGTGCTGGGGGGTGTTGCTGGTCGTTATCCATGGGTTCTCGCGACGCAGAAATTTTTTGGGCGTGTGAAATTTTGAGACTTTTGTCCAAGTGTTAGGGTGCTGCCTAGAAGGCGCAATGCGGGACCGACAGACGCTAGAAACGAAGTATATAGTCGAATGTACGTAGGAATATACGAACGACGAACCTAGAAACGAAGTGGACAAAAGTAAGGAAAAGGAAAAAGGAACTCGATGGAATATCTACAGGCAAGAGTCACGTGGTATCGTGACACTGACCATGCCCGTATGCTTGTCGAAGCCCTGGAGAATGTTATTCTGCCTATTGCAAATGCACATGTGCCCGAATTAGGTGCGTATCTTCTCTAGACTTACCAATCTATGCATCTCATTCTGCTGTTCTTGTCTTATCAACAGTGGGCAAAGGCACCGCTAGTAAAGTCCGAGGTATGCAAAAGAAACCATATGGGCGCCTTTATTCATCTGTCCCTACTTAGGTGGCGATGGTCCTCTTTTACGGCCGGAAGCCGAACAACTTGTCTCAGCGCTGGAGAAATTCATAAGTGCACTTTTGCGCCCGCAAACAGGCGAACAGGACACAACCGAAAGCGAGAAAGGTGAGTAGATCATATTCGTTCACCTCTATTTCCAGTCTCAACGGTTTGCGGCTTGTACTTTGCTTGTACTTGTCCATTTCAGCTGTGGAGGTCTCCAGAAAAATGCCAGAAATAGTTGCCACACCTACATCCAAACGCAATTTATCCATCAGTCAAATTTCCCAAAGTACAAGTAAGCCATCTTTTACGAATAGATGATCGGTATTTTCAATGGCAATTCGGTCTAGTTTTCTCTGCACAGCCGCCACTGTTGAGACTAGCACTAGAGAAACTACGCCACCGTGTCTTCAATACTATGCCTATTCGTTTATTGGCCTTCAAATCCGACGGCTCCGGCATGGAGCTTATCGAAAGGAGTACTGTCTTTGACCGTATTTTCATCGCAATACAGTCCGACTTCACCGACGGCCATATCGAATCTGAACTCTGTCATCATCTTATAGTGCGCACGCCTCAGGCCGAGAATCATGTCGTCGAAATGTTTATATCGCGACATGCAAAATACGCCATTTTATCGCACACCTGGCTCCATGATGCACCAGGCGAAGTGACCTACGCCGATTGGAAATTTGGGGAATTCGACACGGACTCAGTGGGCTATCAGAAGCTTGCCAGCTTCTGCAGAATCGCGGCCACGGAATATGGGGTTACTTACGGCTGGATGGATACGATCTGCATCAACAAGGACAGCAGCGCCGAACTCGACGAATCGATTCGGTCCATGTACAACTGGTATCGCGATGCGTCCGTCTGCATCACCTATCTCGCACAGACCCTGGTCCTGCGGCAGGTGCGACATGATCCCTGGTTTACGCGCGGCTGGACGCTGCAGGAGCTGCTTGCGCCACGCTCGACCAAGTTCTACGGCGCTGACTGGAAGAGGCTTGCGTCGGATTTGAACGACGAGGACCAGCGGAACCGTCTGATTCAGAAGGAGATCAGGGCCGCGACGACGATTACGCAGCAGGACCTCTTATCGTTCCAAGCGCGCCGCATGTCTGCCATCAGCATCTCCCGCCGCATGAAATGGGCGGCGAATCGCCGCGTCACGCGCGAAGAGGATGTGGCGTATTCGCTCATGGGGATCTTTGATGTGAGCCTGTCGATCGCGTACGGCGAAGGCGCCGAGCGCGCGTTTATGCGCCTTGTGAAGGAAATTCTTAATATGCCGGGCAGCGACTGCCTGGATCTGTTGAACTGGGGCAGCGGTCCCTCGGAGAACGGCACGTTTTACCAATCCAGCGCGATATCCACCCTGCTTCCGTCCAGCCCCAAGCAGTATCTCTGGCATACAGATGCGGATATTGATTGGCCTTCTCCTCGCATTCCAATCACGTTAACGCATTTGAGCCTGCGCATTTCCGTCCTGTTAATGCCTGCTATATCAGAGGATACAACATCGTGGAACACATCGTTCACAGCGATCGGTCAATTTTATGCCAATGCCGACGTTGAGATAGTGGGTCTAGGCGGAGGAAATTCCAACCGCAAATTCCCAAGGAGCTACAACTTATTGGACGCAGCGGCGGCGTCCGATAAGCTCAGCGGTTGGGATAATACCAACACTCGGTTCCAAATAGTGTTTGGAATACTCAATTTCAGGGATGCAGATGAGTTTGTCGAACTTCCGCGTTATTACCCTTGCTTTGCGATATGTTTATATAGGACGACGTCAGCGGTACTCCGCAAAGTATCGACTGCGAGGGCTCTTGAGGTTAGAATCAAACATGTTTCCAAGGATCCTCTTGCGTCGGTGGTTCAGAAAAGCAAGCTTGGGAAACATGGCATGCAGCTAGTCACTCTGTACTTATGAATTGCCGTGTACGGCCGAATCTCAATTATTATTACTACCTTTTCTTTTGCAAAATTTCAATAGAACCAAGGTGTCAAAAAAAAACCAAGCGGCAACCATCCGATACAGTTGTTGCTATAGAATAAGTACACGCGCGTGTGAAGTCAGCGCAGAGTACAGCAGAGGTTTGGCAGAGTTAGACTAAGGTATTGGAGACACAAGGAGAGGCCTCACTCAGCCGATCGAAAAATGCAAGTATGTGAAGCTATCAGTCAGTGCCATACTGATACTTATATGACATGGGATTGAAATAGAATTATCATCTCGTGATCGCGGACGTTGTCAATCTGAAGCTCAAGCGCTCAAGCTTGAATATACGCTCTCAAGCCTTCCTCTACGGTCATCATATACAAATACAACTTGATCCTTATCGATCATGAGTGGTAAGTCGATACAGTAACACCACGAAGGATATTTTACTCAAAAACTACCTCGGATGGCCATAGATCATGTCAACTCTGCAAGCGCCCATGCGCATATGCTTGTCAAGGCCCTCGAAAACATTATTTTCCCCATTATACACGCTTATGTGCCAGGGTTATGTGAGAAGTTTGCCGCATGCCATCAACCCGAGCAGCATCTCACCCTTTTATTCTTGTGTTAGCTGCAAACAGAAGCGCCGCTGCTGAATATGAATATGGAGGTAAATAAGATTATTAACAATCTATGGGTGTTGTAACTTGACTGACTATTCTGTAGCTGAGGGTGAACATCGTTTGGAGCCAGAAGCCCAGGAGCTTGTTTCCGCTCTGGAGAAATTTATCAATGGCACGCTCATACGCTCGCAAGTAGTTCAACACAGTAGCAAAGCCAAAAACAAGATAGGTATTATATATCCATCTTAATTGTCTCAATAAATTTCTATAACATTTTTAGGTGACAACATTGCTGGAAACACACTGGCTATAGTTCCCACCCCCGCACGGCTTATCCAAATCTCCAGTCGAAATCAAGGTGAGTAATTTGTTGCTCGGTGATCAGTGTATTTAATGAGGATTCGAATCAAGTTAATTCTGAAAAGCCTCCATTACTGAAACTAGCGCTGGAGAAAGTGCGCTACCGCGTCTTCAACAAGATGCCCATACGCTTGTTGGCATTCAAAGCGGACGGATCAGATATGGAGCTCATTGAACGGAGTACGGTATTCGATCGGATATCTCTGGCAATGGAATCGGACTTCTACCAAGCCGACATTTCGTGGAAACTTCGTCTTCTCACAATGGACGACTTTGATATGACATCTAGAGAGAGTCAATACGATATTGATGGATTGATATCTCATTATGCTCAATACGCCATTTTATCACATACATGGGTCTGCCAGGCACCAGGCGAGGTCACTTATGCCGCTTGGAAGGCTGGCGAATTTGACCGTGGCTCAGCAGGATATCAAAAGCTCGCCAATTTCTGTAGAATCGCAGCTACAAATCACAAAATTACTTTCGGTTGGATGGATACAATCTGTATCAATAAGGACAGCAGCGCAGAGCTCGACGAATCGATCCGCTCCATGTACGCTTGGTACGCCGACGCGACTGTTTGCATTGCCTACCTCGCGCAAACCACATCACTCTCACACATGCATAGCGATGGCTGGTTTACTCGCGGCTGGACATTGCAGGAATTGCTTGCCCCACAATCTATCATATTCCATGGCGCAAATTGGAAGGAACTTCCCACAGACATGTACGATGTTCAGGATGGGAAGCACTACGTGATGGAGGATGAGATTTTTGTAGCAACAAGCATTAAACCACAACATCGTCGATCATTCGAGGCGCATCGTCACCAAATCCCTATATCCGAAAGGATGGAATGGGCGGCAAACCGACAAGTGACTCGCCAAGAGGATGTTGCTTATTCTCTGATGGGGATCTTCGGTGTCAGCCTTTCGATCGCATATGGTGAAGGCTCTGAGCGGGCGTTTGTTCGGCTTTTGAAGGAAATTATGAACCTCCCCGGCGGGTCTGTGTATGAAATTCTGAACTGGGGCTTTACCAGGCGGAGCCCCAGTTCCAGCACAGTATCTTCCTGCATCCCATCCCATCCAGAACAATTTCTCCAGCGATCACGCGAACGTATCTACTGGCCCACTCCTCGCATCCCTGTAACATTGACACATTTGGGACTGCACGTTTCAATCCTTTTGATGCCTGCTATTTCAATGTCTGTGTCCTCGCCAGACGCACCTTGGTCTAGTATTGGAATGTTTTATGCCAGAGCCGATATTGATTTGGCAACATATTTCAATCCACATATCTCTATGGCTTATTCATTTCCTCGGCTCTACAATGTTTTGGATACGGCCAGTCTTTCACTTTCCTGCGCGAATAGTACTGGTTGGTGCTCTACTGATAGAGGCTCCCGATGCAGCATTGTTTTTGGACTCTTGAATTTCAATGAATGGGACGTTGGTGTGTCTTTGCCGCGTTCGACAGGCTTTGCATTGTGTTTTTCTATGCTGCATGGCACGCTCCAAAGAATACAGACAGCCACGCCTGTTCGATTTGATATCAAGGCCAATATGCCCCATTCGTATGAGGTTCAGAAAAGCGAACTTGGAGAGCATGGGATCGAGCTACGTACAATTTACTTGTAGACTCACGACCTACAAAATACACGTAGAGTTTGTGTGTATGCAATGAAGTAGTTGGTATTAGTTCTATTACTTACAGCACCTTGAAAATACCATTTCAACTGTAGAACATAGATGTCCGACACGAGACAAAAGGGTTAAAGGACAAAAATCACTGAAACCGAACGCGAATGCTTGATCAGAGGCTAGATCAACCATGAGCGGGGCTGAACCTTGGCGCTCGTGGACGGTGCGATTTTTCACAGTATTTCATGCACCACGTCGCTGTAATTCTGATGGCGGCCAAGTCACGTCGACGAGAGATTCGAGGGGGGACGCAGATGGCGATGGGTTTGTTTACTGGATTTTCGGGGTGTAGAAGAGAAATAGTCTTTGGACACGCGCGAGCATGGGGGTTATCATAGTCGCCATAGTAGGTCCCTCATATAGAGGGTGTTCTGCTAACAAATCTCCTATTCTATTCCCTGGAATGTTCTTGTACGAACCAGATTCCGCGGTTGCTGAGATTAAATGTGATTTGAATTGACTAAAGGCGCTGTATAAAAGAGCGCAGAGGTGGGCAGACACGGAGCAGGCATGTACATTGCGGCCAGCCCAGAGCACAGGATAAGACAGGATAGGGCGACATTACGGGATAGGGTAAGCACAAGGAGAGGATCCGAACGCGGCGGGTCGAGAGTTCAGCATAACCGCACGCGATGCGTCTGCGCGAATGCCTCCTTGGAGTAATGCCGGTGAACACGACTGGTTGACAGGAGAGTAGGACACTACGCCTCGAGCGGGGTAGAGATTTGAGGTTGATTTGGCGCAATGGCTTGGTGTCTTTGCGCTCAGCGTGATCGGCATTTACAAGCTATGAAATTCATGGATCATGTCGTTATAAACAATTTCAGCGGCATCCACGACGCGTCGGCGAGAGATTTCGAGGGAGGAGTTCCTTACATGGTGACGGGTATGTTTATTGGATATTCGAGATGTGAAGAGCCCGGAGTGCCCGTTCGTTGAGGTGCGGTGGTACTGAGCGACTGATTGTGGTCGTCGTAGGAAAAAGAAAAAGATATGTTAAAGTAAAGCCAAAGAACGCGAGTGCTTCATAGGAGAGTAGGACACTACGCCGCGGGTGGAGCAGAATCTAAAGACTTTGAAAAATTGGATTTGACATTGATTTAGAGCGATGGCGTGGTGTCTTTGCGCTTGTGGGTGATAGACATTTACAAGGTTGTTATGTATTATGGCGTTACAAGTCCGGTGGAATACAAGAAGCGTCGACGAGAGATTTCGAGGGAGGAGGCACATGGCAAGGGGTACGTTTATTGGATATTCGAGATGTTTAAGAAAAGATAGTTATTGGATACATGCGAACATCCAGGGGGTTATTATAGTCGCCATAGTAGATACTTCATACAGAGGATATGCTGCAAAGAATATCTCCCATTCTTATCCCCTGGAATGTTCTTGTACGAACGAGATTCCGTGGTTGCTGAGATTGAATGTGATTTGAATTGCCTAAAGGCGCTGTATGAAAGGAGCGCAGAGGTGGACAGGCACGAAGCAGGAATGTACAGGTGCGGCCAGCCCAAAGTACAGGATAGGACAGGATACAAGGCGGCATTACGGGACAAAGCAAGCACAAGGAGAGGATCCGAACGAGGTGGGTCGAGAGTTCAGCGATAGACATCGTTCCCAATCTGCCCGCGCGAATGCCTCGACGGGCAAGATTGTATTGGAAAAGCGATGGCTTGGTGTCTTTGAATATGTGCGTGGTCGGCGTCCATCCAAAGAGTATATGCAAGTACGATCAGTGCGAGGAGAGAGGAACGGTGGACGCGTCGGTCTCCTCGTTCCTCCACGCCCATCTGATCGCACCCGGCCCGCCGGGCATCACCCCCGGCCCCCCCACTCTCCCACGCCTCCCATCCACCATCAGCGCATCCTAGCACCCCCCGAGGTCGCCTCACACACCGTCAAGCCTCAAGGTGAGCTTATGTCCCTCCGTTCCGTGGTCCCCATCGTCTCTGGTGGTATGTGGGAGGAGCGTGTGCGAGGATTGGAGGGGTGGGAGGAGGGGGAGGGGTGGATTGGGAAGGGGCGGTGTGGATGACGTTTGGGTGGGGGAAGTTTTTTGGTGGGGGTGGTTTGGGTGGGCGGTGGGGTGGAGGTGCTGGCGGAGGGGGTGGTGTTGGGTGTGGTGTTGGGTGTGGTTTGGGCTGGGACTGATGGATTTTTGGATTGGGAACTTTTGGATAGGGCGGGTTACTGATACTTCTTTCCCGTCCTGCAGACTCCACCCATGGCCACCGCAAAAACCCCCAAGGGCAAGACTGCCCAGAAGAGTGCGTCTTCCCCCATTTCGTTCGCAGACAATAACGAATCTAATCGAAACCATCCCTTTGGTACGAACAGAGTCCTCGTCGAAGGTGACGCAGGCCAAGACGGCGAAAAAGTACGCGATCCAGGGCACGCCTGGGCACCACTCGCGCAAGGTGCGCTACTCGGTGTCGTTCCACCGCCCGAAGACCTTGAAGCTCGCGCGTGAGCCGCGCTACCCGCGCAAGTCGATCCCGCATGCGCCAAGGATGGACCAGTTCAGGACGATCGTGTCGTGCGTATTCTGTTCTTTTCGAGACGCGGCATACATAGCCCTGCGGGCGTGTGCGGCGAAACGGGAAACGGAGGAACTGACGGCTGTGTGTGCTTTTTTTGGTGTGGCAGGCCCCTGAACACGGAGTCGGCGATGAAGAAGATCGAGGAGCACAACACGCTCGTGTTCATCGTGGACATCCAGGCGAACAAGCGCCAGATCAAGGACGCGGTGAAGAAGCTGTACGATGTGAATGCGCTCAAGGTCAACACGCTCATCCGGTACGTGCCTCTGTGTGTGCGGCGGTGGCATCGGCTGATGGACTGGCTATTTGTGTTTGAATTGTAGGCCCGACGGCAAGAAGAAGGCGTATGTGCGGTTGACACCTGACCACGATGCGCTGGATGTGGCCAACAAGGTACGGGGCTGTGGGCGTTATGTGCGGTTGGTATATATAGCTGATTAATGAACGTGGCAGATTGGATTCATCTAAACGCTCGTAGATAGAGGGGTGGATGTGTATTTTCTTTACTTTTGTCGATCGGTAGATACAGACATGGCTGTGGATGTACTACAATATGCGCGTATGACAACATGCTATGAAAATACAAGTGAGAGTCCAGACCGTGCGGCTGTGTGTGGGCTGTGGATACCGCCGAAAATGATGGAGATGGGATTGTTGTGGTTGATTTGTTCCCACCTTTTCTCTTCTTCTCCCGTTGTCGCTGTCCCCTGCTCTCTGCGCAGCCAGTCTCAAGCTCGCCCAACAGCAGCATCCACGCTCCTTCCTGGCAGTCCCTGCCGTCCTGGCCACTCCACAAAATGCTCATACACGTCCCCCTCCTCGCCGCCCTCGCACTCGCAGTGGGTGCGTCCCACTCCTCCACCGCCAACTCCCATGCCCGCCGCTCCATCGACGTCAGGCGCCCCCTTGACGCCCGCGAGCCCCTCGACATAGGTGGTATCAGTATCAGTGAGCAGCCCCGCGCCCCCTTTCCGCCGCATGCTGACCCACCGTCGATGCAGACATCCCTGGTATCTTGCCTGGCGACCCCAGCCCGCCGGCAGACACTCCGCCAGTCGTCTCTGCGCCGTCGTCGTCGTCCACCACTGGGTCCAGCTCTACGACCACCACCGACACCGGTACGACCACCACCACCACCACTTCTGCTTCTGCTTCTAGTACTGATTCCACGACCACCTCTACTGACTCCCCCTCTGCGACGCCGCCTCCAGGTACATCTTCTGGTACGACGGCTACCCTGCCCCCGACCTCTGTCACCACCACCCCCAGTCCCACCCCCTCATCCACCTCCGGTACTTCCACCCCTGATTCTGCTCCTCCCACCACAACCACCACTGACCCTATTACCACCACCACAGATACGACCACGACCACTTCTTCTACAACCACTTGTACTGATCTTCTCGACTGCATTTTGAGTCCGATTACTAGTACTCCGACCACCCCAACTTCAACTTCCACCAGCTCCAGTAGTACCACATCGCCTACTGATTCTGGTACTTCCGATTCGTCCAGCTCGACCCCTGCTGGCTCTGATTCGTCCAGCTCGACCCCTACTGGGACTGGTTCTTCCGATACGACCACTCCGGCGCCCACCAGCACCAGTTCGACCGCCGATTCGCCCACAACTACAAGCAGCTGTACCGATCTTCTCGGTTGCATTTTGAATCCTATCACTGGTAGCCCTACCCCGACTTCCTCCACTTCTACCACCTCGGCTTCTGATTCTAGCCCTTCCGGTTCGTCCAGCTCAACCCCTACTGGATCTGGGCCTTCCGACACAACCACTCCGGCTCCCACCAGTACCAGTTCGACCACCGATTCGTCCACAACTACCAGCACTTGTACTGATCTTCTCGGTTGCATCTTGAGCCCTATCACTTCTCCGCCCTCCACAACTTCCTCCAGCCCGACCACCACTCCGCCTCCCATCACCACCACGAGTTCGGGCACCGATACGTCGACATCTACCACCAGCACTTGTACTGACCTTCTCGGGTGCATCTTGAGCCCTATAGGCCCTACTAGTACCACCGATACCACGACTACCACCTCGACCGACGTGCCCACGACTACTGGACCCACAACCACTGATGGTCCGACCACAACGGGCAATGGAACGACCACTACCACCAGCACAAACTCGACGCCTACGTTGGTCTTCCCGACCGGCGGCGACAACAGCACGACCACCGCTACGGGGCTGAACATGACGACCACGAGCACCGCCAGTGGGGCGCAGATCACGACGTCTTCTGTGAATGTGACGGTCGACCCGGGGCTCACGTTTGTGCTCACGGAGACGTCGCTTGCGGTCGCGGCGACGCCGTCGTCCACGCCGGCGACGACGCTCACGGACCCGGACCAGGCGACGAGCACCGCGACGCCCCTGCCGGACAACTCGGCGGCGGCGGCGACGGCGACGTCCGTGCCCTTGCCCAGCGGCATTCCTGGGAGGATTTTGCCGTCGGACCAGCTGGACCCGACGACGGATACGACGGGGTATACGCTGATTAGTATTCTGTTCGATAGCAGCTTGAACTGGCCGTTTGTGGTGAATAGCCCGGTGTCGAGCTCGCAGATCTTTGCGTATGTTCCTGTGCTGATCGGCACGGCGCTGGGTATCACGGGTACGTCTGGCGTGTGAACCCCTGGCATCTATGTGCATTCGCTCACTCATCATATGTTCTGGTTTTGTTTTTAGGCGACCAAATCAAGACGTTTGCGCTGCAGGTGTACATCCCGACGTCGTACCGCTCCGCGGCGGACCAGGACAACCTGGGCACGACGTGGCTCGGGTACATCCCCAGCGGCCTCGTGAACACGCTCGCCGCGCAGATCAAGGTCAAGCAGTCGAGCTTCTACACCGGGAACACGGGCGTCGCGGGCGACCTGGCGGCGCGCGTGAACTCGGGGTACGCGATCACGTCTGTGCCGGCGTCGTCCGTCGCCAGCGGGGGCGACGGATCCGCGGGCGGGGCGGGGACACAGGCGGGCGGCGCGGATAGGAGCAGGCAGGACGCGATCATTGGGGTGGTTAGTGCGCTTGGAGCGATTGCGCTGCTGGTGCTGGTGTTCCTGGTGTTCCGCTCGATGCGGCGCCGGCGCGAGCTGGCGCATAGGCGGCTGTCGGACCCGCCGATGGTGGGTGGTGGTGGGCCGGTGGAGGGCGCGAGGCCGGATGGGAGGGAGTTTGATCAGGATAGTGTGGGTGCGCCGAGGCGGAGGAGCTTTTATTTTGCGGAGGATAGTTTGAGGGGGTATGCGGCGCCGGTGGTGGTGGGAGGGGGTGAGGAGGATGTGTGGGATGCGCCAAGAGGGGACGGGCAGCAGGTGATGAGTCAGAGGAGGAATGTGCTGCCTTCTGCGATCTCGGCGCCGATTCTGAGGGAGAGCAGCATGAACTGGTAGGCTGGGCCCGCCGCCCGCTGGTCGTCTCGTCCGCGGGGGCGGTTGTGCGCCTCCGCCCCTGTGGGTTTGGTGACCAATGATACCCCTTTGTGATATACACGCCACGCCCGCGCCGCTGCCGACCCTCCCGTCTATTCTGCGACGATGATCCTCCACGCCCCATTCGCCGATCAACAACGACGCTGCGCCCCTCTTCTACCCTATTCTCCTGCGCTAATCCAACCTCCGCCCTTCATGTCGGTTTTGCCGTTATATCCCTCCATCCGCCTTGGGTGTTCTTTTGTTGTCGTTGAACTGTTTCTTTTTCGTATGATGGGACGTCTTGTGTGTGGTTTTTTTCTCTTTCCTTTGTTTGTTCATTTGGTTTACTCGGTTGGCCTGTTACTTATTTACCCCCGCTTCACCTTACCCCGCTTCACCTTACCCCGCTTCACCTTCTTCCGCATCCACTTCGTATGCTGCTTACTTCCCCCCTTCTATCTGCTCTGGCGGCGGTTGTACGTGACCGCGCGTGCTGGTGCTTGTTACCCCTGGGTCCCTCGATTATCCCTTCTACTCCATCTGTCCACCGCCAGGCGGGGCGTGCATTGCTTTCTTTCTTTTTGGCGCGCTGTTTTTGGTGGGGTGTTGTGCAAAACTTTTGTGGTGTTGTGTGGTCGTTACGTTACTGCTACCTTGTTTCGACGCCGTCTTTCTATATTTATTTATTATACTGCGCGGTGCGTTCTTGTGTTTTCTTGTGATCTGGGTGTTGTTCCATGTTGTGTGAGATGATGGTAGGTAGTCAAGTGTGTGACTGTGTTTGAATTATGCATTATATGTGTCTGTCTGTGTGCTTGCCTTATTATATATATAAGTATAGTGATTGAGATGATTATTTTGTGTTGATGAAGTTGGGGCTGTCTGAATGCCCCCTACTATGAGGTATGTTTTGGCTGGTGAAATTTGTGTGTGGATTTTTTGCACCTGATTTACAGTTGGAACTTGGGGACAAGCCAAGACATCCACCAAACCTCTTAAATACTGCTGGAACAGGAAGGAATAGAACCAACTCATTGATATCTATGAGCAAAATTTTCTGAATCTCAAAAATAGGCAAAAATACCCCCAAAATCTGGTGCACCCCAAAAAAATAGCTAAAATCTCGAAAATTTTGAATTTAGATAGCTTTCAATAAACTGAGTTTGTTTGAAAAAAATATATTGTAATTTAACAAGCTGTTGCCTCAGAAAGAAATTTTCAATATGGTACTCAGGGGTCAGTTTGGAGTGCATTTTATCACAAATGTGGCAACAGAGCCACCCATAATTCAATATTATCTTCTACACTACACATTCACAGCATGATTTTTCCCAATGCTGGGGTCAGCTGAGGGACTTCATTGACAAAAAATTGCACAAACATGTCTGGCCAGTGACCTCCTGCACATCACTCAGACTTGCTGGCCTCACAAATATGTAAATTTGCACCAAGTGGGCCTCATATTGGTCAGAATCTGTTAGAGTTGTATTCAAGGGTTCATAACTGCCAAAATCGGGTGCCAAAATCATGCTGACAGGCCCAAATATTGCAAGAATTTGGCCCACCCAAAAACCTCCAAAAACTTATGGGAATTTTATGGAAACACCATTTTTAGGCTCTATTTGATTGCCTGAGCTCGAATTTGTCATCAGTTTTCCACAGAAAATTCACATTTCCAAGATACTGGACTGGATGTCTTTATGTGTGTGCAAGTGTATATGCAGATTCTAGTATAAAACTCCAGCTAAGTTGATTTAAGTATATATGGATTTTTGTAGTCTCCTAAAGCAGACTCTGATATGATATTGATGTTGATGATGAGTCAATCAACTATCATACTTGTGTTGCGGGCCATTGCTTCGCATGGCAATACGAGTCTTTACACAAATTAAACTTAACAGTTGTAATAAATGTAAAGACTGTATTGCCATGTGAAGCAATGGCCTATTAACACAATTACTAAAATACATGACCTACTCATACAACTACTAAAATACATAAATTGTAACTACGTTATTATTTTATTCAGTTTTTATTTTCTGTATATGCAATATGCCATATGCTTGTCATCTGAATTTTTAAGCCATTTGGTATCTGATAGAAGATCAATGGTTTTCTCTTTCTTACATTTGCCTTCATTAAGTAAACCATCATGAAACCAAACTGTACCTGATTTATCAATAAATCTTGATTGAAAGTGTCCTCCTCCACCATATATTATCCCGCATAGATACCGATAGTTTGGTTGTCCATTATGATTTAAAATTATTTCTACATCAGGTTCAATATCATTGTCATCCAGAATTTCACATACAATTATATCAGGTATATAATCAGTTATCCATGTTTGTCTATAGTATCCCTGCTCATTATTAAGTATACAATTTTGACATTCTTTGGTAGTTATATGATCAATTTTCCATCGAATGAAATTTGATATCAATCGCCTTGGTGATCCGGTGTGGGCATCATCTATTTTCAGAATAGGTATTTTATAATCAATTTTTCTACTAAGCAGGTTATGACTGTCATTACAGTTATTACACGTTTCACAAATGTGGGCAAAGTATTTAGTACCTAATAATTTATTAAATAGTTGATCAATAAAAATATAATATTCACCTTGTTGAAAGATATCTGGATATTTATTATGCAATACACTTCTTATATTATCACGGGCCATTTCAAAGCTATTAAGTTTACTGTCTTTCAAGTCTGTAAAATTGGAACATACAACAGTCATCAAATCGTGATATTCCTGAAAGGACACAGTCCAGTAATCTGAGTTTTCGTACCATATATTAACCCTAACCCAACCAAATGATTCATCATTCCATAAAGGATGTTCTTTGCCGACTTTGTACCACAATGAAGAAGAAGATCCTTGGATGTACAAGTCTCCAGGACGGCCGAGACACAAAGGAGGATAATGGTTATATGCATATAGAATCCGGAAAGAGAATCTGTCAAGCTGGATATGTTTGATCTTGAACCACTTGAATGGCATGATAGTAGGGGAGACAAGAAAGATAAAGAAAGACAAAATACAAAAGTGTTATCAGTGTATCTCAATCTGAGCGTGTAATCCGTGGAAACATGTTATATAAGCATTGCACAAATGCTATGCTTATATAATAAGTGGGATCAAAACATCACTAATGGGAACAAACACACTATTTAAAGCAAAGAAGGACTGGCATCAGTAATAGGGATAACAGAGCGGACTTTTTTTTTTGCTGGTTGAAAAGAACTCACTTTACTGCAGTAGAAACTAGACTACTTGACCACATTTGCCTATACATCAATGAATTTACGCAAATATTAAGTAAAAAGGCTTGTTACACAGCAAATTTAATATACTTAAATCTCAACTACATAGATTGTAATCTACCCGCGGGTGTGTGCCGGCGTGGTGTCGGGTGGACCTGCGTGCACCGCGGTGGGCGTGCTAACGTGGCGGCGCTGGGGCACCTTTGCCATCGGAAAGGGCATATGGGTGGACGATGGTGACGGGGTAGAAAGTGGGTTAGGGTTAAGACCAATTGGCAGGGAGCGGGGGCGGATGCATTGGGTCGCGGTGCTCGACGGCGCTTCCAAACCGACAAAATCATTGCAGCGTGTCCTCTTCTGCGCGAAGGGAGCAGGGTGGATGGAAAGTGTGTCTCAGACATTATGACGTATACGCGTACAAAACACCCAACTTTGGGGTTTTTGTACGCCTATACGTCATAAACACGTGTCATAATAAAAATAGCCCAGGTTAGGTCATTATAGATTACGATTCCGATTTATAGGAATCGTTTATTTTAATTACGATTCCTATTTAAGGAATTGTTCTTTTAAACCGACATTTTGCGCGTTCTCTGACGTCGTTCCAAATTAGGAATACCGCGGGAATCGCCTTTTTTGGTGTTTTCTTTGTTTTCCCTTTGCCGTTTGATGCCGTGTTGGCATCAAATAATCAATCACATCCGTGTCGTCGCCTCTTTATTTCCCGCCACAACCGTCCCCACCACCACGCCATCCCCCTCCCCGCCTATGTCCATCTCGCGTCCAGCAGCTACGGTGGCTGGAACCGCCGAACACGCGCACCGCCGCCAGCCGCCAACCCGCACGGCCACGTCACCACCAGCCGCTGATGAGCGCGAACGCGCAGCCCACCCCACCCAAAAACCAACGCGGGGTGGGCCGCAGAGGGTGACGGAGGCACCGCGGAGGACAAGGACCGCCCCCACAGAGCCGTAGTAGAATGTGGAGGCGCCATCGAGCACGGCGCCCCAGGTGCGTGCGTCGCCGCTCTCCTCCAATTGCCTAACCCATATCCACAACACCGTAGGCCCTTTCAGGCGGGAAAGGCGCCCCAGCGCCGCCACGTTAGCACGCCCACCGCGGTGCACGCAGGTCCACCCAACACCACGCCGGCACACACCCGCTGCGCGCGACGGCCCAGCTCGTTGCCGGCGCAGTTCGGCGGCAATGCCAGAGCTCGCCGCCCCATTCAAACTGCAATTCACCAGAGCCGCGGCGCCATCTCTGCATACGCCGCGCCCAGCGGTTCAGTTGCGACCCGCATACGTACCTCAGGAGTTTCCTGAACGCGTCCACGTATACCCCCGGCGCCATCGTGCGCGCAGGCGTCATGGACCTGCTAGCAGGCTGGAGTGGAACGACGACGGCACTTTACCGATCACTGACGCACCGAACGAGCGTCGCAGGAGCAAGCCAACAATGGTCCACAACGGACCACCACTCTCGACCAACGCCGGACAAAGGCGCCCACAGACGACCCTACATGACGGGCGAGGTGGCACACGAATGGGTGGCGGCACAACAGCGGCACGAACATCGCTTCGGGATGACGACACGAATGGCGGTGGTCGAACAGCTGACGCGTGAACGGTGGAGGGTGTCCCTGTCCCATCACAATACCGTCTCTTACGTGCTAGGAATTCTGCAGTATGCAGGGTTCTGTGGTGGAGAGATGCGATCTGATGGTGTTTGGTGGGCACTTGTAGACACCTGTGCACCTATAGCAAAGTCCCTAAATTGTTTGTTATTTAATGAAGTTCCCAATCATAAGAATGTAGGTATGTTTGCATAGGCTGTATCATAGAAATTGTGTATTTATTATATCGTTAATAACAACCAAAACATACATTAAGAAAAAGCAGAAAAAACGGTAGAAAAGGACTTGTATTGCCTCGTGAAGCAACGGCCCGCTCCGTGTTCGAAAATGGGTAACAAGACCAACTGCAGTGGACCGAAAATAGAACGGACAAATGAAGACCGCAACTGCGGGAACAAAATCAGCAATAGTGCCAGTGTATGTATACTGGATAAGAAATATATTAGCTTGTTGATGTTGTGAACAATATGTGATTTAAATGTTTATATTACCCGTAGCATTCATGGGAACATGTTATATAAGCATTGCACAAATGCTATGCTTATATAATAAATGGGATCACAACATAACTGATGGGAACAAACACACTATTTAAAAATAGAAGGACCGACACGTGACAAATGGCGTGATTGATGGCATCAGTGATGGGGGTCAACAGCGCGTACGTTTTTTTTGCTCGGTGAAAAGAACTCACTTTACTGCGTAAAGACTCGTAATGGAGTCTGCTATCAAAGGTGCCCAGAATACCATTGTAAAACTTCCCACAACATTTATTCTCATGTTAGATGCAACTCAAGCTCTTCAGAGGCTTTTGCACATATATTTCTGTCATGTGATAGGGTAGATGCAACACAACACCATTTAATATGATATCATTATATTCACAAGAGAGTGCTGCAATTCATCTCAGGCAAATTCTCAAGGTATGGATGCAACTGGCTCTCAAGACCTTCTTAAGGCTGGACACGAGTAGTGTCTACTCACAGGTACCTGTGAGTCAACTCGTGGGAATACTTGCAAGTATACTGACTTGCGGATCCAAATCACTCGTTCCCACGGGTATGTCCGGATCCGAGTATGGATTTCTGGGATAGCAAATACTTGTGCAAGTACTTGTGGATATTAATATATTTAATTCTCTATGGCACTAATAATCATATTGCTGAATTTTATCTAATTGTGACTCTGAGAAGTATTTGACATGGTAATATCTGGGTAGTATAATTCAGAGAAGACAAAAATCGGTGGAGAAATGAGTGAGAAACAACTAAAATACTAGCCAATGCAGTGGTTGAGCGCATTTTGTAATATCTCAATCAATTCTCAGCCAAATATTATGGTTGTATGCTTTTTAAAAAGGTAGTCTAAATATTTAACTGTACGCCAATTTGCGAAAGGGCGATGGCTATATTAGACGAAGCATAGGCAAAAGTGTCTTTAAAGTAGTTAAAAAGAGTAGAAAACATAGATACTACTATAGCTCAGCCGAAAGGATCTGCGAGACTCGCGAGTATACTCATGTCCTGCCTTACACATTCTCTGGACTCCATTTGCACCACAGCAATTCACCCTCCAAGCTCAGAATCCCTATCCATGGCTGTCTCACCCATTAGCTAAGCTACCGGCACCCCGAGCGTAGCCGGGAAACACCGGTCGCGGCGTCCAGCTGAGCGGCAAGTGATGCAGAGCAAGTTTTCCTCTCACTGCCTCTGCATCATTGCCGCCGTCGATGTTGTCCCCTATCGCTCATTTACAGTACCGTTCGTTTCATTAGCCATACCTTATCAACACCAGTAACCTCTCTAAACTCTCATCACCACCAACCTATACTCTAAGTCCTCAAGATGACCGACAATAATCTCCATGGCCTAGCTCTCCCACCCCCTGGTGGCAGAGGCAACACTGCGCGCCCCCCTGGCGCACCTCTCACACCTCCTTCCACTGCTCCCGGCCCTGCTCGGGCACCTGCTCCTGCACCCGAACCTGCACCTGCACCTACCGTCGACGCGGTTCCTCAGCCCGGTGCCCCCGCCGCCGCGGACCCACTGGCACCTATCGATGCCACCGCCACTGCCCTTCAGGCTCGCATCAC
The DNA here is from genome assembly GCA_014925825.1 of Pholiota molesta. Lineage (NCBI taxonomy): Eukaryota > Fungi > Basidiomycota > Agaricomycetes > Agaricales > Strophariaceae > Pholiota > Pholiota molesta. Next base: position 109,767 of record JACGCK010000085.1, read on the forward strand.
CGCCCTCGAGACTCTCCTAGTGGCCGAGAGGGACAGAGGAGGTGCTCCTTGGGCTGGCCACGGGGCAATCGCTTCCTTGGAAGCCCCCGCGCCGAAGGATTCTCCTCGTAAGGTCGTTCTTCCGGACATCGTGCCCGGTTTCAAAGCGAATGCACTCGATAGTGGTGAGTCCCCATTTGCTCCTACCTGCCTCCTGCTACCTGCTACCTGCCTTCCCGCCTTCCCAACGCTTTCATGCGCTGCTCCTTGCCGTATACCTTGCCTTTTCCGCCTTCTGCCTGCCTGCCTGCCGTTGTCCTGCCGTCCCTAACCTACCTCTCCTTATCCAGTGATCCCCCCTCGTGTGGATCAAGCCTTTGCTGCCTTCCATTACGTGCCATACACCGCCCTCTCTCGCTCCGCGCGATCCAAGGCCCTTAGTGGGGATGCCGAAGTTGTCATCACAAATGGCACCCTTGTCGCGAAAGGTCTCGACAAGTCGGGTGAAGCCTCAATCTCCATCTTGGAATGGATTGACGCTGCCGCCATTGCTGTTCGTCGCACCCGCGTCTTCCATGGTGACGCCCGTGCTCACGCGCTGGAAGAGCACCATAAAGTGGTGTCTCAGCTTGGGGCCACCTATGGTTGGCCTGTCGCCGTTCAGTATGACATCCAGCAACGTGGGGCCTCTGCCAGCGTGCACACGCATGACTTACTTGTGTTGCGGGCCATTGCTTCGCATGGCAATACGAGTCTTTACACAAATTAAACTTAACAGTTTTGTATGTAAAGACTTGTATTGCCATGCGAAGCATAGCCTATTAATACAATTACTAAAATATATAAATATTGCTCGACCTACTAATACAACCTAAAATACATAAATTGTAACTATATTATTATTTTATTCAGATTTTACTTTCTGTATATACAATATGCCATATGCTTGCCATCTGAATCTTTAAGCCATTTGGTATCTGATAGAAGATCAATAGTTTTTTCTTTCTTACATTAAGCCACCAAGTGGAAATGACGCAAAGGGTGCTTGATATGGATATGACAATCCAATCCTAAATCACCTGGTACCCTAACTCAACCAAATGATTCATCATTCCACAAAGGATGTTCCTTGTTGACTTTGTACCACAATGAAGAAGAAGATCCTTGGATGTACAAGTCACCAGGATAGCTGAGACGCAAAGGAGGATAATGGTTATACACATACAGAATGCGGAAAGAGATTCTGTCAAGCTGCATATGTTTGACCTTGAACCATTTGAATGGTATCATACTGGTGGAGAGGAAGGAAGATAATTATCAGCCCATCAGATTGATTAATCAATCCCAAAAGAAGCCTATTACATTAGCAACGTAAATGCACTGCTTACAAACCTATGCCATATCACTAAATCAATGATAGGATCATTGAAATCATGTACATGCTATATTTAGCATTTCTGCCGAGCACACATGTGTTGGTTGAATGCCCAGAATTAGTGCTTGGAAGTCTGGTCTCAAGACTGGAAAAAGACCGAGACTGGACTGGAACTGAACCGGAAATGACCAGAACATTGATGGACCGGAAAAGACCAAGACCGTGGTCCGGTCCGCGGTCCAACAGGTTTAAAAAACAGATGGACCAATCAAAAACCGGTCTGGACCGGTCCCAACCGGTCTTTCGCTGTGAAAATTTGTAGGCTAGTATAACGTTAAAATTTCTTTCGAACGATGCCCAAATCATATTTTTAGCATGAGAATTGACAAAGTTATTAATAGTTTTGTTTGAGTAATTACTTTGGGCATCTAAAGACGCTTTTAGCCGCAGTGCAAACGTTAATGGGTCGTACCTTTTGCAAACTTAAACATAGATAGAAGACATATAGATCTACAGGATGCAATTTAAACCTTAATATTTGAAAAACATTTGGTTGAGCTATAGCAATATCAATGTTTTCTACTCTTTTTGACTACTTCAAAGACACATTTGCCTATGCTTCGTTCAGTATAGACATCACCCTTTCAAAAATTGGGATACAGTTAGATATTAAAATTACCCTTTTAACAAACATAGAATCATAATATATGGTAAAGAATTGACTGAGATATCACAAAATGCGCTCAACCACTGCATTAGTTAGTATTTTAATTGTTTCTCACTCAATTCGCCACCGATTTTCATATTCTTTGGAGCACTACATACTACATAGAGTATTCTACCTAACTATTACCAGTCTGGACCGGTCTCTGACCGGTTGAGACCGGTTTGGACCGTAACCGGTCTTAACCGGTCTTTGAACCGATTGAGACTGCAAAAGACTGGTTCAAGTCAGTCCAGTCCGGTTTTTTGCGGTCTTCAAAAACTGAAAGACCGGTCTTGGTCTCGGTCTTGCCAAAGATGGGCAAAAGACCGGACTGGACTGGACTTTCAAGCACTACCCAGAATAAGCCACAGCTTGCTCCCATTTTACTTGTGGTTTGATGTATAGTTGGACGTTTCTATCGTAAAAAAGCAGAAATGTAGTATTGAATCATATCTTTCTAACTAGCCCAAGATCGTAACTTTCGCCCGAGAATTGACTGAGTAATGATTAAATCTGATTTGAGACCCTAAAATAGGTATATTTCAAGACATGTCTCAGAATAATGACGTACAGGCGTACCAAAATGCCGTTAGGACGCCTTTTCCAACACCCTGTACGTCATAATGTAAGACAATCAAAGCCTGTAGGCATATTCAGCACCTAGGTCCTACATGTCTTTATTTAAACCCTTTTATTTACTCAAAATGAGTAGGACAGATAGAATTAATTATAGTCAGGTCAATTCTTATCCAAATTTACAATTAATTTTTTTGTTAAAAAGGTGTATATAAAGGTACTATAATACTGCAAAATTACAAAAGTGCCCTGTTATTATTCATTGAAAAGCGCCCAAAACAGTTTTCAAGTGCCCAAAATGAGGATGAAAAGTGCATTTGCTAATAACTTGGGCAAAACACATCCTAAAATTAAGATCTTGGGCTGGTTAGAAAGTTAAATTTAGACGCTTCAATGCTGTTAAGTTTCATGAGCAAAGACCTTTCCAGACTGGTTCAACTTGGTTGTTCTTTGGTCTCTCTAATAAAATAATGATGGACTAAAGTCTGGTCCACATTATGAGTCTCTTTCAGTCTTCAATATGGCTGCAATTTGCATGGGTTATATAATGCAGTTGATTTGATCAAATCAAAGTGGGCTGTGTGTGATGGAGCCTTAGACAAATAGAGGCAATCCATGATGGCTGCAAATTACAAGGCTTATATAATGCACATTGATCTGATCAAATCTATTTGAGTAACATATCAATGATGGCAAATATCAGGCTATTTAAAGCACTGTGGAGATAAAAATAACACGTGATGAATTGTGTGATTGATGGCATCAGTGATGGGGATGACAGCGCGTACGTTTTTTTTGCTCGGTGAAAAGAACTCACTTTACTGCGTAAAGACTCGTAATCCACCTTGGATGAGAAGGCCCTCACTCTTGCCATTGGGAAAGTCACCATAGCGGCTGCTAATGCTGCCAGCGCCACAGTATCTCACCAGCCGGGCCCTTCACCTAAACGTGCCTTTCCTTATGCTTCCTCAGCAGACCGCCAGCCGCGCCGCCAGGCCCCCGCCTCCTCTTCCCCCCAGGGTGGCCAACCACGTTGCTTTCGGTGTGGCGACCTTGGGCATTTACCCAGAAACTGTGCGGCCACTTCCACCAAGGCTGGCCGTAGCCCCGCTGCCCTCTCCTCTGACCCAAAATCCCCCAATGGTCTCTTATCCCCTGATGGCAGTGCCTTCTGCTTCCTCTTCGCTTCCGCCACCTGTCTCCGTGGCGCCGGCTGTAGCTTCTACCACGGCTGCTCCATCTGCCAAAGCACCAGCCATGGAGCCCGAGGCTGCCCTTCCTGCCTCTGATCCACGCCGTGTATGCACTCCTCTCCTTCCAGACCGGATTGAGGGGCTTCTGCGCTCGCTGGGCATTCTTGATGCCTGGCAGCATGTGGTTAATGGTATCCATCACGGTTTTAGCGTAGGGGTCTCACAGCCCCTACTGCGCACTTATTTATTTCGAGAATCATGCTTCCTCCAACATCGACCCAGCCTTTATCGATTCTTACATTTCCGGCGAGCAGTCCGCTGGCCGGTATTCCCCTGCCTTCTCACAAGCAGCCTTAGAGGCTGTTATTGGCCCCTTTGTAACCTCACCCTTAGGGCTTGTCCCAAAACCAAACTCTTCCAAGCTTCGTATGATCCAAGACCTTTCCTTTCCACGTCACGATCCTTCTATCCCTTCCGTGAATTCTCTCATCAATTCCGACGATTTTCCCACTTTTTGGGGCACCTTCACTTCCACCACCGAATTAATCCTATCACTTCCACTGGGCTGCCGGGCAGCTACCTTCGACATCTCTGCTGCCTACCGCATCACTCCTGTCCAACCCCGGCAGCAGAATTATATCTGCGTGTACTGGAAGGGGGTTGTATACGTTGATCATGCAGCCTGCTTTGGTCTGGCCTCCAGTGCCGGTGTATTTGGTTGCATTGCCGACATGCTTGTCGCCATTTACAAGGCCACTGGCTACCGCGCTATCACCAAGTGGGTGGACGACTTCTTTGTTATCGCCTTTCCCACCGATACCTGGTCCGAGGAGGACTTCATGTCCCTTACCAGCCATCTAGGTGTTCCCTGGAGCCTCGAGAAACTCCGACACCTTGCCTCTGTCCAACGCTTCACTGGTTTCGACTGGGATTTGGAGAAAAAGACAGTTTCCCTTCCCTCCGAGAAGCTCACATCTACGCTTTCCCTAATCGCTGCATGGACAGCCCCAGCTGCCCGTTTTTCAGCTGGAGATGCTTCATCCCTTCATGGGAAGCTGGTCCACATTTCCTCCATCTACAGATGTATCCGACCTTTCCTCCGCTCAGCCTCCCTCTTTGCCTCTTCCTTTACATCACCACGGGCGCACATGGTCCAGCGTCCTCCCAGTCATGGGTTGCTTGCAGATCTGTCCTGGATGTGCTTCATTATCGAACTGTCTCCCAACTGCCTACCCCTCCACCCCTCTCTGCCCATCGATCTACAGTGGTGGGGCGACGCCAGCTCCTCCTTTGGCATTGGTGTTGTTATTCAGGGCCACTGGGCTATCTGGAAGTATGCTCCAGGCTTTTCTGTTGGCCCCGGCCAGGACTTCGACATCGGCTGGGCTGAAGCTGTAGCTGTAGAGCTCGCTCTCCGCATCGCCCTCCATTACCGTATCATCAAGCACTCCCACCATGCTGGTTCTGCCTTCTTGGTACGCTCCGACAACCAGGGTGTTGTGGCAGTGGTAAACAAAGGCCGTTCCCGGAGCCGGAATACCAACCACATCCTCAAAGAGGTTGGCCCATACCTTATTCTGCCTTTCTGCCTGCTGATTTGACCTCTCCAGTTATACAAGCTGCTAGCCCGAAACCAGATCTCTCTGTTTGCCCAGTACGTTACGAGCCGCGAAAACATCACCGACGCCCTCTCCCGAGGCGATATTCCTCTCTTTTTGGAAGGTTTCCCAACGGCTTCTATACAGGCCAGCATCCCCCTCCCTGGCCATCTCGTAGGGAAGTTGATATCCGTGTAAGCCCTGCCTTTGCATCTCGGGTGGTTCCTGTTCCTTCCCAACCAGGATTATACCATGTTGAGCATACCTCAGCAATTCAACTCATTCCTAGCCCACTTCGCCCTAACTGCCCTGCAAACCAGCGCCTCTACCTATGGCGGGGCCCTTCAGTCCCTCCTTCCCCTGTCATTGATAATCCCCTTCTCCGCCACCTGGCAGCCATGGCAATTCAGGCTTCACTCAAAGACCCCAGTAGCTATGGCTCAGGCCTTCGCAAATTCCATGTTTTCTGCGATGTATTCTCTATTCCTGAGTCTGCCCGCTTGCCCGCTAGCACCGAGCTCATCTATAGTTTTCTGCTATGGGCGGTATCCGATCCTTCTCCTCACGACCCTCTCTTCCAAGATGGGACCCTCTTTGAGACTGTTTCAGTTGCCACTGCTCGCAAGTATATGTCAGCCATCCGGGCATGGCACATTGCACAGAACTGGCCTCCCCCTCTCTCTGAAGCCAGTACCGCCGCAATTTTGGCAGGCATTCGTGGGATGGAGAACATCCAAGCTGGAGTCCGTCGTCGCCCTCCCCGTCCACCAATCACAACCATCATGCTTTATACCCTCCAATCTGTCCTTGATCTCACAAATCCTTTTGACGCATGCTTATGGGCTCAATGCACATGTGCATTTTTTGGACTAATGCACTTTGGAGAGGTATCTGTTACATCACGAGCAGCCTTTAGTGCTGCCAAGCACCTCACCCGTGGCGACCTCACCTTTGCAGATGACCTCAATGGTCGTCCCTATGCCCGCCTGCACCTTTCCTCAGCCAAGACAGCCCGGGCTGGAGAGACGCAGGATGTCTTCTTGGTTGAGCAAGCTGGTCTATGCCCTCTCAAGGCACTCCATAATCTCATAACCTGTGTCCCAGCTCCACCTAATGCCCCACTCTTCTCATGGTCTGACAGCTCTGGCCAAGTCCGTCCCATCATAAAATCCACTTCTCTTTCCAAAATCAACACCATCCTCTCTGCTGCTGGTTTTGGAAATGCCTTTGGACATTCATTCCGCATTGGTGGCGCCTCCTTCTACCTCGCTAAAGGCACCTCACCCGAAATTGTCCGCATCCATGGCCGCTGGAAATCCCTTGCATACGAGGTCTATATCCGCTCCTTTGAGCAGATTGCCTCCTCACACCTTGCCAACCGGGTCTGAAGCACACTCGCCTTGTGGTTGGGTTTGGATGGCTCAAGAGCCACCATTTGTCTCGTTGGGTAAGCGGCTCGTTTCGCCCGCGTTCCGCGTCAGCTCCGCTGACCCACACCCAACCTCCGCTCTCTTTCAGCACACTGCACTGACCTCCTGCCTAACGTGAGACAAAGCTGGAATTAGCTAAGCTACCGGCACCCCGAGCGTAGCCGGGAAACGCCGGTCGCGGCGTCCAGCTGAGCGGCAAGTGATGCAGAGCAAGTTTTCCTCTCACTGCCTCTGCATCATTGCCGCCGTCGACGTCGTCCCCTATCGCTCATTTACAGTACCGTTCGTTTCATTACCCACCCACCCATACCCACAGTAATACACTTATCACTTTGCCTACATTCTTTTATCTAACCTTACCTATTCTTTCTTTATTTCACAATATACGTTAACTTAATGCATGCCTGGTATACTCCCTAAGCAACCAAAGTCGTGCCTACCCACAGTACAGTGTGTACAAAGAGAGCCGTGCGTGCGAACCCACCCGCCCAGCGGCTCGTTTCGCCCGCGTTCCGTGTCAGCTCCGCTGACCCACACCCAACCTCCGCTCTCTTTCAGCACACTGCACTGACCTCCTGCCTAACGTGAGACGAAGCTGGAACCACATTCTGGCTCTTTTTCATATTGTTCCCCATCCCCTATGCCTCTTCCTATAGCCTCAAACTCACTTCAATCTACACCCAAACCATCACAATGTTTAAAAAAAAGAAATAGTGACAAAGAGAATCTCAGTGATTCTCGGGCACAAAAGAGATGCACTCTGAAGTCAGTGCTAAATATTATGCAAAAATTAGTGCTTTTGTACAGTTTTCTTGACACCAAGCTGGGTTGGACATATAGAGAACTATTACACCACACCTCCCTTGATTTTACAGGCCTACCTGATGCTCCTGAAACAAATCTTGGAATTCAGATGGCCTCATGAAATCAAATGGCTGTGACTATGCAACATTTTTTTAATGGCCACGGAACTTATATGCCTTTGGGAATTGTGTCTAACTGGCTTAGACACCCATATGGCTGCCATCAAAGAGACTCACCAGACTTGTATTCTACAACTGTCTCCTACCTTGATATTAAACCAATCCATCCCACGCTCACTTCCTTTGCCACCCAGACTGTTTCCAAACAAATGATTATGAAGCCAAAAATGCAATCAAGCCCAAGAATGGACTCTGTGACTGCAAGAAGATCCTTGCCATTGAAAAGGGAGATGACACCATTGAGTTGATAATTATGGGGCCCAAAAGAAAGTTGTTTCTTGAGTATTTTGCAGCAAATTGACCACCTAGCTAGAGAGTTAAAATGAAGTTTGTTTTCAGAGGGAGTGTCACTTATATCGAGCAAGATAAATGCATCAATTCAGGTAGGATCTCATATATTGACTACATTAATTAAGGACACATCAAGGGCATGGGAACTACACATGACCTTAAAATGCTTACAACAGTATTGACTCTATGGTTGCGTGGACTAGGATTTTCAATAGACCTCAAAAAAAATCCAAGAATTGCCTTATTTTTGGCCTTTGGGATAGAGGTCATCTTGTTTGTAGGAAATTATTCCAGTGGACTATCCATATGGACTATCCACTGGCATGCTTGCCTATGCTTGGTCCATCAGGTGACTCCATTACCAGCACCATTGGAGCTGCACTAGGCACTGGTCATCATAGTGCTTGAAAGTCTGGTCTCAAGACCAAAAAAAGACCAAGACTGGACTAGACCTGAACTGGAAAAGACTGGTGTATTGTTGGACTGGAAAAGACTATAACCATTAGTATTCTGAGGTCTGGTTACAAGAGTGGAAAAAGACTGGAAAAAATCCAGACCTTAACCGAAGTGGACTGGAAATAGATTGGACCAATAAAGACTGCAACTGCAGTCTGGTCTGCAGTTTATCATAATTCTGAAGATCAAAAGACTGATGAAAACCAGTTAGGACTGGTCTCAATTGGTCTTTTAATGAGATTTTTTGTGACACTGTAAAGCATTAAAAACCTTTCAAATGGTACTAAAATCATAATTTTAGCATGAGAAATGACAAAGATATTTATAGTTTACAATCAATTCTGTTTCAACCATTGAGTGTTTATACCTTTTGTAAACTTGCGTGAAAATAGAAAACATGCATATCTACAATATACATTTTAGACTCTATCAATTAAACAAGATCTGATTGAGTTATAATTAAATCAATGTTCTCTACTTTACTTGACTATCACCAAGACACTTTTGAAAACGGATCATTCATTAATGCTGCTATCCTTTTGCAAACTAAGTCAAGGGTAGCTGGTAAAAATACCTATTTAATAAGGCCCTAATTTTAATATTTGATGAAGACCTCCATGAGATATAGCTAAATGCATGCAACCAGTCTATTTTCTACTATTCAAGTAAGTTTACATGTAAAATCAACAGTAAGTCAGCCTAAAATTCTGGTTTGCACCAGTCTACAACCAGTTCTCAACCAGTCTTTAGAGTCTGTTCGGTTGCGGTTAGACGGCCGAATTATGATTATGGCTAGCTAGACCGGTGTTCGCCGGTCTAGCTGATGCCTAGCCAGCTAGCCACGGGCCGGTGCGCGGCTTATTCTCACGTTCGCGATCGCACTGATCTCGCGCTGATAACCATACCTCTCAGCCAATCCACCACTTCCATGCCCCGCATTGACCTAGAATCAAGGCGGAAAAGCTTGATAATGCTGGCAGCATATGCTGTCCATGCTGCAGGTGTGGCTACAACTCTATATTCTGCTCCACTCTACTGGAAACAAGATTATCACACATCAAAGCTCTCTGGTGCTGATTGGGTTCAAGAGTTGATCGAGGGACATCCGGATAGAATTTGGACAGAGCTAGGTGTGCGGCTTCATGTATTTTTGGCATTAGTACATGATCTGCGCACTTTTTGTGGATTCAAAGATGAAAAGGTTGTTAGCGCAAATGAACAAGTTGCGATTTTTCTTTACATGTGCGTCACTGGTCTTTCAGTGCGACATGTTGGAGAAAGATTCCAGCATGCAAATGAAACTATTTCAAAGTGAGTCCCTTATATCTTTTTATTTTATTCAGTACCTTATATTATATATAGATACTTTCTTCGTACTTTACATGCTCTATCATCTGGGACATTTTACAACAAATATGTGATGCTTCCCCGCATTGACGATCCACCATCCAATCTCATTCGAAATAATCCAAAGTATTGGCCATTTTTTGCAGGAGCACTTGGTGCAATTGATGGAACACACATAAATTGCTGTCCATCTTCAATTGACCGACATGCAATGCGCAACCGCAAAGGAGGAGTTTCCCAAAATTGCCTTGCCTGTGTTTCATTTGAAATGAAGTTCCTGTACTTTCTTAGTGGTTGGGAAGGATCTACAGCAGATGCAACGATGTACAGCCGTTCACGTTTTGTCGACTTTCGTGTTCCAGCTGGAAAATACTATCTTGCAGATGCTGGATTTGGCATTTGTGATGCTCTACTTGTTCCGTACCGTGGTATTCAATACCATTTAGCTGAGTGGGGCCGTGCTGATACACAGTACGTTTCTATTTTCTCCTCTTTTCTCATATTAATCACAAGTTGGTATAGACCTGCTAATAAAGAAGAACTTTATAATCTTTGACATGCATGTGCACAAAATGTTGTGGAAAGGATTTTTGGTGTGGTCAAGAATCGATGGTCAATTCTTACCCGTCCTCCACACTTCAATATGTTGGTTCAAGCAGAAATTCCACCCGCACTTGCTGCGCTCCACAATTTTATTATGGATGTTGATCCAGATGATTACAAGGAGTACTTGGCTGACAATGACGAAGAAGATGGTCTTGGTGATTTTGATCCAAATCCTGGACATCCTCATGAAAGTATTTATGGGGATCTTGCAACAAGTGTTGTCCAACAAGCAGAAAAGGAAAGGGCAACAATATTCCGAGACGAGGTTGCTCAAGCAATGTGGCGACAATATCAAAATGTATTAGCGCAATGTAATAACTAGATATCAAGGTATATAATGAATGTAGGATATAACGAGTGTGAGATTGTAAAGAATGGATTAAACGTAGTGAATGGGAAAATATAAGGAGAAAGAATGATTATGCATTTTGCAGTTGAACTTCTACCCAACGCCGACGTAGACCGTTATCCTTGAGGGCCATGTAAACATCAGCTGCAGATTTATCACGACGAAGCAGATCAATGAACGTAATCATATCGGAAGGATCAAGCCACGTCATCTCATTCTCCTGAGCAAATACAACCGCATTGGTGCATCGTATGGGAGTAGGGGGGAGAACATTGGATGGTGGGGCAAGAGCAGAGCTAAGCATCTCACCGAAACCTGCGAGGGATGTCGACATATTGTACAAGGCCTCTGCACCATGGGACCTGCGATTTCGTTTTGCTGAAGGGTGAGAAGGAGTTGCAGGTTCCCAAGCACGTTTGCGAGAGCTCGAAGCTACAGGAGTAACCTAAAAGATCAATCAGTTATAATTTATACAGAAATTGAATAAATTAAAACCTCGTCGTTGTCAGAAGGCAAAGGCTCCTCAATATCCCATGCAGGAGAGCCAGGTCTATCAATTGGAGAAAAGGTGTCTGGCTGGGAGTCAACGGAGGGAGTTTGCGAGATGGAGGCAGGGTGGAAAACGTTAGCGCCTGTCGTAGTATTTGGCATGATATCAGCAATCTTGACACGGTGGGGCCATCCCTTGTTGCGATAAGGCCTTGCCAAGGGATTTAAGTTGACGTATGCATCCCAAACCGACGCGCTCTCAGGAGTAATACTAGCACCGGTTTCGTCATCCCAATGCCAGCCTGAATTGTTCATGAGTGCAGCGATAACTTTGAATGTTTTCCGAAGCTATCAACATGTTCAGCATATGTATTAGCTAGGAATGAAGGTAACGTACGGCGGCCCATTTGTTCTGGCAGCTTTTCCAATCCTTCACATGCTTGTTCGTGTGGAACGGAACCATATGCTTCTCAAGGCGGGTAAAGAGAGGTTTTTTGAAATTACCTCCATCACCAGCCTCGGAGCGGTGCTCATGGAGAAAATCGACAAGAGCGACCTCCTCGGCATGTGTCCAGGTCGATGAAGGAGCCATATGGACAGGACAATGGGACGAGATGAGAGAAGGGGGGATAAAAGAGAGCGAGGCATGGACTCACTCTTTTATATATGAAAACACACCAATCCAATGTGTTTTTTGGTTCATATTACCATCAAACGAGGCATAGACAAGTATAGAGAGACCACAGGGTCTCTCCGCAGCGAAACATTGTGTTTTGAATGTGTTTTGGATGAGAATGAGGCAGAGCGAGTGATAATCAGCGCAAGATCAGTGCGATCGCGAACGTGAGAATAAGCCGCGCACCGGCCCGTGGCTAGCTGGCTAGGCATCAGCTAGACCGGCGAACACCGGTCTAGCTAGCCATAATCATAATTCGGCCGTCTAACCGCAACCGAACAGACTCTTACTAGAACTGGCTGAGACCAGGTTTAGGTGAGTGTTGAACCACTAAAGACCAACATAAACCAGTCTATGTTGGCTTTGGGCAGTTTTTTGCAGTCTCTGAACTGTAGTTAACTGGTTGCAGTCTCGGTCCATGGCCCTTAGGGCTAAGAGATTGGACCGGTCCAGACCTCAGAACACTATCATAACTAGGAGTTGCAACTTCTAGCTAGACTTGGAACTTCACACTAGTGTCTGGAAAGTGAAACTTCCACCCAGTGCATGGGAGGTGAAATTTCCAGGTAATGAATGGACATTGACAGAAATTTATGTGGCAGCAGTAATGATTGTACTATGCCAGATAGTGACTACAGAGACATGCATGCAGGAACCAACTGTCAAGAAGGAAGTTTATGACACATCATCTATTGGGCTGGGAAACAGTGAGAATCAGTTTGCTGATGCAGTCATGACTATGATAATGAAGAAATTAAACCTCTCACAAGGAAGTGGAGGATACAGACTTGGTCAGTGATGGGACATGTGCTGTGCATTTTGCTCGGATCCTGAACATTTTATTTGCAACTATTTGAAGCTGCTTGATTACATTATGAAAGAATGGTGCAAGCAAGACCAAGATAATCAAATAGTTGTTGGGGATGGAATCAAGGTTATGACAAGAATAGCACCAGGAAAAGACATCATGGAATGCATAGATACCTGGGGAAAGATGAACCCATTAGTAATGACAGTCTCTACAAACATTGTGGAAGTGCATATCATCAAGATGGCATGGATTGAGGAAGTCGAAGAAGAACAAGAACAGGATGCAACATCCATGACCAAGTGCAAAGCTAAAGAAATCAAAATGTTTGAGGCCTCTGCAGCAAGTCTATGGTGATGGGCACCACCCATTGCAGGCGAGAAAAATTGTGGCTGTGTTTACGGTTTTCCCACCTGCTTACTCAGATTGAAGAACGCCGCTGCTTTTCAGCATCACAAATCTGACTTATCTGATGACTTGACGCGTTGAACTGAGTTATACTTAATACACCATTGATATCGTCAAAGGAATAATGATTGGGATGTGTCTAAGTATGAAAGTTGCAATGAATCTCATCATGTACCTGGCCTCACTGCTATTCCTTTGACACAATGTTTCTCATTACTAAATCAAACAAAATGTTTCTGCCAAAGTAGTACTGGAAATGTGTTCCTCAGAGGTGAAAGAGGCTCGATGGTGCGGCCGATAAATTAGGTGATGGCACGTGACAACGCGTGACAAGTCGCGTTGCATACGCATCCTGGGCCATCCACCGACGAAGATTTTACAAGTGCAGTGTGCCCGGAGCGTGCTAAACAAAGGGATACGCCATAGAGGTATGTAGAGAAACCTTTCTTATGATATAATACCTCATACCAATCAAAATTCAGCCCTTAGATGCCCATTTAACAATATTTTCTGCCTATTCAACGACAATTAATCAAATCTATCGGTCAAGACACATCAGCAGGAGTTACCTATGCGGAAAAAGGGACTTACAGGTGCCAAGAAGGCTCAGCTTGCTGCTGCAAGAGCAGCCCATTACCCAAAAACCAAGGATTTGGCCAAGAAGGCTGGTGCCAACAAGGAAATATTCCCTGCTCTCCAGGCTTTTCACATCGCAAGAGGGCTGAAAAACTGCAGATCAAAGTAAATAAGCAGAAGAAAACACTTGACAATGAGAGGAAGAGATTCAAACAACTTCATTTGAAGCATACCAAACTCGCCGAGTCATCCAAATTGGCCAACTTGCAGATCATGATGCTTAAAAAGGCAACCAGAAAGATGATGAAGGCAGCCCAAGCCCGAGATCTGGAATGCTCGGTGAAGTTTAGAAGGTTGGAAGAGACAATTACTCACTTAGATGGAACAGTGAGCTTCCTTCAAAAGTCAAACCGCGCTCTCAACATGCGATGTGTTTGTGCCGCCGCCATTCTCAAGCACGCAATCTCAAAGGCACAACAACGTCCCCAGATCATGAACATGATCATATGATGTGGGACTTATACTCCAGAGGCGCGAGCTCTGGCTCGTGTTATTGCGCATAGTGGATGTGCTCATGGGCGAGTGGGAGATGTCATGAAAAGCACAGCCAAGTTTTTTGGGATTACCATGAAGAGGTCGATGAGCAGACGCACAGTCAGCCGTGCAGTCCTTGAAGGCAGTATAGCTGCAATGGTCCAACAGGGTTATGAGCTCAAACAGACAGACAGTACGTGGCTGACCATTCTTAATGGTGAAATCCTGACAGAAAGAAATGTTAGGTTGTACGCTCAGTGGAGATAGCACATCTCACCGCAAGATTAACTACGACGCATGTCACATCGCACTTCGAATGCCTGATTATGCATCAGGTAGCCTTACATCCTCTCCTTCATCTACGCCATCTGTCCGCTTGCTCGGAGTCGACTCCTCCATCAATCATTCCAGTGATATTGCAGTTGCGGGATGGAAAGACAAATTCGAGGCAATCCGGACAATCTACAATGAAAGCCCACTTTCAAAACAAATGGGGGCGAGCTTGACACTTCGGGATATGCTCAAACTTATCAAAGGAATGTGTGGAGATCATGCAGCAAACAAGAAAGCCACGGCTGCGGGGATCCAGCACTTGAAGATGGAGGAAATAATCAAAGGACTTGGAGAGGAGAAACTCACTGAGAAACCTGCCTCCAATCTTGTCTTATACCTCGCCTCTTGGAGTCAGAAGATGGTGGCCGAGAGTGGCGGTCTGGATGCATGGAGCGCCTTACCAGATCTTGAGTGTGCCAAACAAGAAGTCGCACTGATGGACGAGATCAAATCAGATCTCGGCAGAGAGGCATACACTGCACTTGACCCCGCTGAAAAACGCGAAATCGACCTTTTTGTATGGGCTGGTTGCTGCATGCATAAAGATTTAAACTGCTTCAAGGCAGGGAACATGGTGCTGATGGCGTGGTGGGACAAATCTGGGAATACACCACTGATTACTCTCGCAAACAAGCAGAATGTGGAGATTCTCAGGAAAGTACTCGAGCCAGCCTCTGGTGATGCTCCTATGACTGAGCTAGAGATTGCTGCACTGGAAGCGTCAACACGGGGAGGAGTAAAAGTGGCAGCTCTGGCTGGTGCAATTTTCAACAACAAGGATGACAAGAAAGGATATGGCGACTCTCATGTCTGGCATCTTACGGAACTGGTGGGAAGGCCTGTTAAACACTTTCTGGGAACAAATAATACTCGATTCAATAGCCACGCTGAGGCAGCCGTCGAGCTTCTGATCAATCTAGCGGCATACAACACATATCTGCTTCTTATTAAAGACAAAAAAAAGTCTCCCTCTTGGACGAACATTGAACTCAATGTCTATCTCGCCCTCCAAGATCCACCAACTCTCACAGAGCTCGCAGTTCTTGCGTTATATTCACAGGCTGTCACCCATCCTTACCTATGCGTTGTCCGAGGACCAGGAACAGAGAACGTCAGTATACTTGACCTCAAGGATTTTCACGTCAAAGTCCGCGAATTTATTCAAAGCATATGCGATAACCCCGATCTTCTCATTGGTTTAGATGCCTCACCAAAGCTGGGATCTCTTGATGGGAAAGATTGGGAGAATCCCGAAGTTTTTGAGGCAATCAAGATACTCATCCCCAGAATGCCATACCTCAAAGAGTGCATCATGGCTTTTTTCGAAGGAACTTTACCGACTTGGCTGTGATTTACTTCCGAGTTTGCTCCCGGAGGTATAATCGACACTTGCTCTGCCAATGAATTGGCTCAAGCTTGGATGCCAACGACAAATGATACCAACGAGGGAGCACTGGGCACCTTTCGCGTCGCGATTCAAAATGATCCATGTCTGACACTCCACCAGTACAACGCGCAAGCGATGTTCACTCGCAATGAGACGCAGACATTCATGGACACATTACTTGATCACCTCGACCATGCTTTCATCATGTGCAAAGCACGCGAGCTTGATTCAAGCAAGTTGGAGGTCAAACGAAGGAAGGCACAGGTTGCTTTCGACCTCCGTGTGGCACAAATAAAACGCGAAAAGGATGCGGAGAAGAAGCAACAAGAGATCATATATCTACAACATGCACTAACTGTGACTCTTGTCCAGTCTGCCGCTGATATTGCCAAATTAACCGTTAAACAACTAGACAAACAACTCGATCTTTTACAGAAGTTTGGGAATGATAAAGTGCTCCCAAAGACGAGGAAGGTGAGAGGCCTTAAACCGGAGAAACAGAAGCTTCTTAATGAAGCTTTGCTCAGATATACAACACATCTCTCTGAAGGTGCGGAATCAATTAATATTTTGATTCAAAAATTACTGGTATCACTTGAAGATGAAGATAGACCTGAATTAGATCCTACTCAGCATAGCTGGGAAGATGAGGACATTGTCATTGAATAATCTCTCCTTCATATATGATACTAATTTACCAATACAACTAAATATTCAGCTGTATGCTACAATAGACACATTAGACACCCTATCTACTATATCTAATTTTTAATAGACATTTTCAGAGTGAAAATAGTGCGGAAATGTGAAGGAATCCAACGCATCGATGTAAGAGTCAAGTGCGGACACTTTTTCAACAAAAGTTGATGACTAAGCAACACGTGAAAACATCAGGACTTGCCCATCACCAAAGTCTATGGTATCTGGTTACTTTTCAATCCATCACCTGACTTCCTGTGCCCTCATTTAGACATGTTCATTTGAGCTTCACATTGGCTGCTCACCAGCACCTGCTCATTGTGACATGAACTACATATGTTGTGGGCCCCTCTGTGAACCTAGTTCATGCCTAATGGGTGATAACACTTTGCAAGGCTATGACAAGACTGACAAGACAACAAAGCCCACTAGCCAGCAACTAGCTAGTTTCTTCTGCCTCTGTCCTTTCCAGTGTCCACTTAGTCAATTTCCACTTCCAAGTTTGTACAGATTCATTGAATGAGTAAATATATTGAACAAATGATAAAAATTGTAGAAATTGTAGCCAAGATTATTTACTTGGTTTGATAGACATGGCACAATTTTTTCCATGGTCCTTGTAAGTACATAGGCATCAATGAAGCTTGTTGAAAATAGAGTGGAACAAATTTCAAGTGCTGGCAAAATCAGTAAAACTGTGGATAGTGGTTACAATAGTGGTTCTTTTACAAAATGTGGTAGTAGCTACTAGCACTAATGCATCACCATCAAGTAAGCACTGTGGGCACACCTATGACTAGTGTTCTGAGGTCTGGTCTGGTCTGGTCTTTTGGCCCTAATGGCCATGGACCAAGACCACAACCGGGTAACTGTGGTTCAGAGACTGCAAAAAAACTGCACAAGACCAACGTAGATGGTTTATGTCAGTCTTTGGTGGTTCAGCAACTGCTGAAAACCGGTCTCAACCAATTCTAGTAAAAACAGGTTGATAACTGGCTGTAGACCTGTTTGAACCAGACTTTTAGGCTGACTTACAGTTGATTTTACATGTAGCACTCACTTGAATAGTAGAAAATAGACTGGGTGCGCGCATTTAACTATATTTCATGGAGTTCTTTGTCAAATATTATAATTAAAGTTTTGTTAGATAGGTATTTTAACCAGCTACCTTGGATATAATTTGCAAAAGCATAGCTCTATTAACAAATGAGCCATTAACAAAAGTGTCTTGCTGATAGTCAAGTAAGATAGAGAGCATTGATTTAATTATAACTCAATCAGATCTTGGTTAGTTAATAAGGTTACAAATGTATCTTGTAGATGTGCATGTCATCTACTCTTATGCAAGTTTGTAAAAAGTACGAACACTTAATGGTTGACACACGGGCAAAAGTGTTTTTCAAGCAGGAGGAGTGATGGTAAGCTGGACTTTCCAATAGATTTTCAAATCACCGACTCACTTCCAATATTATCTGTAGCATTATGGTCACGATGCCCCTGCTAGCATGCATTTACGCAAAGATGTCTATACCACACTCAGGTCTGCTTCAAGGCAGATGCTTCTTACATTGGAGAACTGTGCATTCTTGGAACTTTACCAGGAGAATCTCCAACTCAGAGTGGATCTGAAAGCAAAAAGGTATGTTTGACAACTATATGTGTGCATATACTCAAGTATATGCTATCCAGTGAAATGTTTGGCCTTCTAAGAGAGAAGGAGAACCACCCCTTCTCTCAAACCTTTATCTCCCCTTCCACATTGAAGACTCCCAGTAGTGCTAGTTTGATTATTCCAGAGCACCCACCTCTATGCAAACATGAGGACTATTTGACCATCAAATTTTGGTCTTGACTGGAATGGACATCATACCAGCAACAAAAGAATGAAGAAGGGAGCTTTTTCCACAAGCTTCAGTTCATGACAGATGAAAATGGCATCAAAATTTCTGATGCACACCTGGCAGTTATGTCAAAGAAAGCTAAGTCCCTTTGGGCCACTCTTTATTTTGAAGGCCTTAATCCTTCCACCTAGAGTGGCAAGTCCAAAATTGCCAGTAATTATTTCATAAACTCCATGTGCTTGAAGTTTGAAGAGTTTTGCTGGTGTGAAAGTGACTAGAAGGTCGATGTGTCTGTAACAGTTTGCTATCCAGAGTAGAAACCTACTCGTGAGTCAGGGACTCTTTTGCATAGGTTTCTTTTTCTTTTTCAGCATTATATTGTATCAATGACATGATAACTACAAGGTCGAAACCCATCCACTTTGGATTTTGAATGCAAAGCATTGACTTCTCCTCAGATCAAGAGATCTCATTCAGAAAAGAAGCCAAAAGAAGAACTGTGTGAGGTCTTTGAGCTCACCTCAGACTCTGAAACAGGAAAGCGGACAAGCAAGAAAAGGGTTTTGAAGAAGCTGCATCACAGTAAAGGTTGCGCTCAAAGCTCAGAAAACCCATGTCACCTATCTGTGATATCTAAAGAAGTACATACTAATTTCTTTATCTATTTATGCTGCTAAAACTGTTTATATAGGATGTTATAATGGCAAACAATGCCACGACATCCGAGTTGGGACATAATGGTGATGTTTCTATTCTGTCTACACCTCTGTCTACTAAATAAAAACAAGCAGCTGCAATGCTGGCAAATATGCCATCCAAAGCCTCGACATCTGTGAGCACCAAAGATGCCAATGCACCAGCCGAGCCCTTGCTATCTGCAAGTGCTGGAGATACTGGTATATTTGCCAAGTCCTTGGCTTTGACAAATGCCAAAGATATCACTATGCCAGCCAAATCCTTGGCCTCTGTGAACACTGAAGATATCCCTACACTAGCCGACCCATTGGCATCTGCGAGCACTGCAGAGCCGGCCAAATCCACCATTTCTATGGGTACAAAAGATACAGTTACTTTTAGTGCTTTGAAGTCCGGTCCAGTCTTTTGGCAAAATTTGGGTGGACCGAGACCGAGACCAGTCCATCTACTTTCCAGATGGTCAAAAAACCAGACCAGACTGTGAAAGACCGGTCCACTGCAGTCTTTTTCAGTCTTTAAACTGGTTTAGACTGGTTGTGGTCTAAACTGGTCTCAGATTGGTTTAGACCGGTCTTTTCAGTAAAATTTCAATGGTAGATAGGTAATAGATTAATTTGTATGAATTATCTGACTAAAATAAAGCAAAGATTATGCAAAACAGCCAAGAAACAAATGAGATACTAATAAAACAGTAGAAAAGAGTAGAATAAGTACACCTTGAATCTTATTATCCCACTGACTTGCTGCTTTGCCCCATAGTATCATCTGATACTGCCTCCTTAGATGTACCTAGCATTTCTGGCCTCACTACATCCCTGACCCCACAAGTTCCACATGGCCATGGATGTCCACACCATGCAGTGAGTACTCTGTATGAGTCTGTATGGCAATATCTCACCCATATAATCTTCCATTGCTTAGTATAAGCAGAACATTCTGTGAGTTCTTTTGGTGTATATGATATACTATTATATAATGCTAATCTTTCAGTAGTTCCGACCTGGCTATCCCAAAACCTACAGTGAATGTGTTGGTCTCTGTAAGTGAAACTGCCACCAAAACTTCAACCACCGCCACAGAGAAGAATAGTATATGTACTGGAAAGTTGGACAAGATGTTGACAGCAAATAACTCAACATCTGCAAGGTGCGGTATCCTTGAACCTTGTTTGAGTTAATGTTTCCAACAGAAACTTGTATGCTATTGACTACCTCAAGCAGCATGGGCCAACACCTGCCTCAGAATTCAAGAATGTTTGGGATGGCCTAGATCAGGATATGCTCAAGGTAAGCCAAATTCATATTTTTGCTGTCATTTATGCTAACTCGTAAAGTAGGAGTATCAAGCAAAATCAACTCTCACAAAGAAAAACATGAAATCAACTACAAACACCTGAGATTGCTCCACTGCACTTCAAATTGTTTGCTTTGACCCAACTTTGATGAGCCTCCTTTGCTGTATTCCCTCAACTTTATGCTCTTTACCATGGACTTTAGACTGCTAGACTGAGGGCCACAATTATGGATGCTTACCAATATTGTGATTTGTACCATAGATAGATGCAATGCAGATGTACCCAGAGATGCATAGAAATTTGCAGAAATTTGCAGAAATAAAATTGTTTTTGGCATTGAAAACATACAGAAATGGCCTAGATATATACATGGAATCAGCTAGCTATGGTCAGAAAGGGCCTGATGTATCTGATGATTTCTGGAGATTTCTGATAATAATGATCTAGATGGAATCTGGACACCTCCAGAAAGGGAGGAATTATGCCAGGTGTTGCTGGGTATGACTGGGTAATTCTAATTCTCCAGATTTTTCTTGATCAAGGCAGAATTTGTCAGAGTCACCCATATTTACCCAGAACCAGTTTTCACTGATTCAGGTCCAGTCCAGTCTTAGTCTTTTTCTGGTCCTGAGACCAGACTTCCAAGCACTATACACATCAGAGCAAATGGAGAACATGAAGGTCAACAAAGAAGGTTGGCTGGAAGAAGAAAAGCTAGTCCATTATATTATCAAGGTGCAAGAGGAAGGTTTTGCATGGGATGAATTGGAGAAAGGAAAATTCACAGCAGATTACTTTGAATCTGTGGTGATTCCAACTGTTAAACATGTACCATGGGTCTTATGCAACATTCTGATCCCTTATGGAATATTTGACCAGGTGGTGGAGGTAATAAAAGCAAAGATTGCATCAGGTGTCTATGAACCCTCCAACTTGTCATATTGGTCTCACTGATTTGCTGTCACCAAGAAGGATGGAAAATCTATTTGGATTGTCCATGACCTCCAACCTGTGAATCAGGTTGCAATTAAGGATAGTGGGCTTCCACCATATGTTGAACCATATGTGGAATCTTTTGGAGGACAAGCCTGTTATAGAATGTTCAATCTATTTGTGGGGTTTGACCAGCGCAAACTAGCTGTGAAATCTTGAGATCTAATGACATTTCAAATGCCTTTGGGAACATTCCATTTAACTTCAATCCCTATGGGATATATAAATTCAATGCAGATTCAACATGGGGATACAATGTTTCTACTTCAAGATGAGATTCTGCATGTTACTATTCCCTTCATCAATGGCATTCCAGTTAAGGGGCCAGCAACATGCAACAAATTGCCAGACAGAAGCTATGAAATTATTCCTCAAAACCTAGGGATATAATGTTTTGTTTGGGAACTATGGAAACCCAGAATGACATGCTTGTAAAGGTGTTGATAAACAACCCCGGCATGCGTTGCCGAAGGTTCTAGGCAAACAAAGCCCTTGAACACCTCTCGATTAGTCATCATCACCTGTGTTCCATCACTAAGGACCCTCATCATTGGTTGACAACATGCAAGCATTCTTATCAGCTAAGTCATCTACAAACTAATCATTGAATGTCACCTGAAATATACTCTTATAGCACTCATATTCAATGTTATAAGCATTGCCTATCATCTTGGGCACTCCTAACTCATAAGTCGGACACTGACTTTGATCAATCTCAACATATTCTCATCTTCATGAGTTTTCCTTTTTGTTCTGTGCATCTAGGCTTGAACTGACACATTTACTACTAAGAATTGAATATTGATTATGCCATATCAAATGCCTCAAACCTTTCATAACTAACATCATTGCCATTAAATTTGGAAGCTTAGGAGCTTTAGGTGCAAAGATTTGGTGCCACAACTCTGTGAGTTCCGATCCATTTTATATGTTTATATGCTTAAATTGATGGGATCTATGGCCAGAGCTCAAATCTGAAATATTGAAAGGTTTGTGTTTGTCATTCTTAAACAGTGCCTTGATTTTTATAGATATATGCTCAGGAGAGCATAAAGTAGATTTAATGGTAAGCTCTCACATATATTCTTTGTAAACAGACTTAAAACAACCAGAATCATTCTCTGCATACAGGTATACAATATAGAGGGGCTAGTATTTTTTGTCCCCCTCTGCTGCCCATATCTCTGTCTAGCACTACAGCCTGGAGAGGATATACAAGACATATGAGTGAGTTCTTCTTTATGTATGCAGGTATATAATGACAGTGTTAATTAACAGAGTTCAAATATACAATATTGACAGGATCACCTTTGTCGTTCATTGGCATCACTCCAATCTTTGCACCTAGGTGCCAAGGAGAGCAAAAAGACAATAATTCAGTAAGTTTTCATTCATGATCCATCAAAGTAGACTCATAATAACCACATTTACAGCCCCATCTAGCATATACAATCTTGGAGGGCTGGGATTTTTTGTGCTAGCAACACCTCTTTATCTGTCTGCCCTGCGCCTCAAGCAAGCCCACACAGGAAGCAGCAGCCAGCAGGGGACACAGCCTCCAGCCTCCACCACCATCAACATCAACTGGACTTGTGTTGCAGGCCATTGCTTCGCATGACAATACGAGTCTTTACACAAATTAAACTTAACAGTTTTGTATGTAAAGACTTGTATTGCCATGCGAAGCATAGCCTATTAATACAATTACTAAAATATATAAATATTGCTCGACCTACTAATACAACCTAAAATACATAAATTGTAACTATATTATTATTTTATTCAGATTTTACTTTCTGTATATACAATATGCCATATGCTTGCCATCTGAATCTTTAAGCCATTTGGTATCTAATAGAAGATCAATAGTTTTTTCTTTCTTACATTAAGCCACCAAGTGGAAATGACGCAAAGGGTGCTTAATATGAATATGACAATTCAATCCTAAATCACCTGGTACCCTAACCCAACCAAATGATTCATCATTCCACAAAGGATGTTCCTTGTTGACTTTGTACCACAATGAAGAAGAAGATCCTTGGATGTACAAGTCACCAGGATAGCCGAGATGCAAAGGAGGATAATGGTTATATGTGTGGGAATTCGTCGGGTCGCGTCGCTGCAAGACAGGGTAGCGGGAACTCGATGGCAATTGAGTGAGGAACATACATACAAAAATGTCCCTACAATCTACAAAAAGATCACGTGTCATAATACGAAACTCCGCTGAGCTCGTAATTTCCAACATACCCCCTCGAGCGAAAGTGGGGTGAATCCGAAATAAAATAAGAGAAATGGAAAACAAAAGAGAGCATCACAAAATAAATCATATCCCCTCAAACATAAGACCATCCTCCAATCCTTCAAAAATGTGCTCTGTAAAACAAGGAGACTTCAAACTTCTGCGCTGGACAGCGGCTTCCAAGATTGCATGTGACTGGCGGTTTCGGGTCCAGTGCACCTAGCTGGTGGTTTCTGGCATACAGCCCATACCTAGCTGGTGGCTATCGAAGGGTCGAGGAACGGGGATTGGCAAGAATCAATCAGATTGGATGAACATGTCGTCATGCTCCAGGTGACGTTGGAGACTTCAAGTTGCGCTCAGCGAGCGACTTTCGAGTGTGCACCCAAAGGTGACTTCCGCATGTGCGCCCAAAGGCGGCTTCCATTGCGAGCGGCTTCTGCGCCAAAGTGGTGACTTCTGATGCGCCAGACGGGTGACTTTCGGGGGTGTGCGCCAAACTGGTGACTTTCGGGGGTGTGCACCAAACTGGCGACTTCCGGTGCGCTCGATGAGCGACTTCTGTGCCGGACTGGCGACTTCCGTGCGCCTGGCTGGTGACTTCCGATGCACCTAGCTGGCGACTTCCGAGTGCGCCAAACTCTTAAGAGCAGCGGCTTCCGAGATGCCCTGTGAGAGAGGACTTCCAACGACGGCGAGATGAACGAGGTGTGCATCGATCGTTTGTGTATTCTTGATTGCCCCACCAGGCACCACTCAATTGTGTGGGAATTTGTCGGGTCGCGTCGCTGCGAGACGGGGTAGCGGGAACTCGATGGCAATTGAGTGAGGAACATACATACAAAAATGTCCCTACAATCTACAAAAAGATCACATGTCATAATACGAAACTCCGCTGAGCTCGTAATTTCCAACAATATGCATACAGAATGTGGAAAGAGATTCTGTCAAGCTGCATATGTTTGAACTTGAACCATTTGAATGGTATCATACTGGTGGAGAGGAAGGAAAATAATTATCAGCCCATCAGATTGATTAATCAATCCCAAAAGAAGCCTATTACATCAGCAACGTAAATGCACTGCTTACAAACCTATGCCATATCACTAAATCAATGATAGGATCATTTAAATCATGAACACGCTATATTTAGCATTTCTGCCGAGCACACATGTGTTGGTTGAATGCCCAGAATATAGTGCTTGAAAGTCTGGTCCAGTCCAGTTTTTTGCCCATATTTGGCAAGACCGAGACCGAGACCGGTCTTCTAGTTTTGAAGACTGCAAAAAACTGGACTGGACCGACTTGAACCGTCTTTTGCAGTCTCAATTGGTTCAAAGACCGGTTAAGACTGGTTATGGTCCAAACCGGTCTCAACCGGTCAAAGACTGGTCCAGACTGGTAATAGTTAGGTAGAATACTCTATGTAGTATGTAGTGCTTCAAAAATATGAAAATCGGTGGCGAATTGAGTGAGAAACAATTAAAATACTAACTAATGCAGTGGTTGAGCGCATTTTGTGATATCTCAGTCAATTCTTTACCATATATTATGATTCTATGTTTGTTAAAAGGGTAATTTTAATATTA
Source organism: Pholiota molesta (assembly GCA_014925825.1). Lineage (NCBI taxonomy): Eukaryota > Fungi > Basidiomycota > Agaricomycetes > Agaricales > Strophariaceae > Pholiota > Pholiota molesta. Next base: position 135,221 of record JACGCK010000085.1, read on the forward strand.
ACTGTATCCCAATTTCGAAAGGGCAATGTCTATACTGAACGAAGCATAGGCAAATGTGTCTTTGAAGTAGTCAAAAAGAGTAGAAAACATTGATATTGCTATAGCTCAACCAAATGTTTTTCAAATATTAAGTTTAAATTGCATCCTGTAGTTCTATATGTCTTCTATCTATGTTTAAGTTTGCAAAAGGTACACCCATTAACGTTTGCACTGCGGCTAAAAGCATTTTTAGATGCCCAAAGTAATTACTCAAACAAAACTATTAATAACTTTGTCAATTCTCATGCTAAAAATATGATTTGGGCATCGTTCGAAAGCAATTTTAACGTTCTACTAGCCTACAAATTTTCACGGCCAAAGACCGGTTGGGACCGGTCCAGACCGGTTTTTGATTGGTCCATCTGTTTTTTAAACCTGTTGGACCACAGACCGGACCGCGGTCTTGGTCTTTTCCGGTCCATCAATTTTCCAGTCATTTCTGGTTCAGTTCTGGTCCAGTCTCGGTCTTTTTTCAGTCTTGAGACCAGACTTCCAAACACTAATTCTGGGCATTCAACCAACACATGTGTGCTTGGCAGAAATGCTAAATATAGTGTGTACATGATTTCAATGATCCTATCATTGATTTAGTGATATGGCATAGGTTTGTAAGCAGTGCATTTACGTTGCTAATGTAATAGGCTTCTTTTGGGATTGATTAATCAATCTGATGGGCTGATAATTATCTTCCTTCCTCTCCACCAGTATAATACCATTTAAATGGTTCAAGGTCAAACATATGCAGCTTGACAGAATCTCTTTCCGCATTCTGTATGTGTATAACCATTATCCTCCTTTGCATCTCGGCTATCCTGGTGACTTGTACATCCAAGGATCTTCTTCTTCATTGTGGTACAAAGTCAACAAGGAACATCCTTTGTGGAATGATGAATCATTTGGTTGGGTTAGGGTACCAGGTGATTTAGGATTGGATTGTCATATCCATATCAAGCACCCTTTGCATCATTTCCACTTGGTGGCTTAATGTAAGAAAGAAAAAACTATTGATCTTCTATCAGATACCAAATGGCTTAAAGATTCAGATGGCAAGCATATGGCATATTGTATATACAGAAAGTAAAATCTGAATAAAATAATAATATAGTTACAATTTATGTATTTTAGGTTGTATTAGTAGGTCGAGCAATATTTATATATTTTAGTAATTGTATTAATAGGCTATGCTTTGCATGGCAATACAAGTCTTTACATACAAAACTGTTAAGTTTAATTTGTGTAAAGACTCATATTGCCATGTGAAGCAATGGCCCGCAACACAAGTTGAAAGTGACCAATGATGTTTTACCTTGGTACACACATCTCAAATTCATGGAAGAGCAGACTTGTCATTTCTCGAGCACCGGCAAGTGGGAAAAGCTTTCTCAGTCCCTGAACAGCTTCCAAAATACTTTCAAGAGTATGCTTTTGACACCTTGCCCTTTCTAAACCCATCTCACACCGCATTTTGTGAAAAGAAGCCAATCTAAAATGACACAAAATAAATCCATCACACAGATATAAGGAAATGGCTGAGGCGCACCCAAGTCCATATATATCTGTATCAATATATTCCTCCAGAAGAATGTCAACAATTTCCTTGTCATTTTTGCACATCTTCCATAGTCACCGAACATGTGGCTCAATGTCTTTTATCGGTGCTAAATTCCAATTTAAAATGAGTAAACAGAGTTTTTCATAGAATCCACATAGACGTACGGAGTGGTTTCCACTGATTAGGCATTTTCCCAAAATTCTTTATATAGTTTGTGAGCAAGAACAGATGAAAGCAATGTCGAAGCAAAGCTACACTGAATGAATGAAGAGTTATATAAGCATTTGGTAAGCGCCTTAATTAGCAAGTCCAATCACCCTTGATCCAGGCAAAATCGCAGGGCTGGAAACTCTATCATCTTTATCTTATTTCCTCTTCTTACTGCATGGCATTGAAAAATGCCCTTTCAATTCACAGAGAATGCTGTTGCCACTCGTCCAACTTGCTGTGAAAGACTGTCCTACAAGACAATTATACAATCTGGACAACCTTGTCTTGCTGCCAAAGATATTACCGGGCATGTAAAATTTGTTTGTGCACCTTGCCATGCATATTACAATGAGAAGGCAGCAAAGGCAAAGGTTGGAAAGTAGATCATATAGGTATGCATTATCAATGAAGCTGGCATGTTTTTTCTTATTCTTTTCTAAAAAGAATCCACAATAATAGTGCGATAAACACATCTTGCTCTAGCAAAGCTGCAGAAGTTCCCTTGCTTGATTTTCAGGCAATGCGCCACAATGTCAAGAATCACAGAGACAAGGTGTGCTTATTTTATTCCTTATACATGTTCTTGACTGAGTACAGAGATTATTAGGAGGACATACACCAGGAGGTCATGTGACAGCCTTACCAATTGTTGCAAAGGTCTCACAGCAGCGATATCGCTCTGAGAACTCCTTAGCTGGGTATTCTGAGAATCATAGCCAGCATGCGCGTCAGCAGTCTATCTGGTCACAACGTGCATACAAAGGATTCAATGCTAATCAAGTTGGAATGCTTACCATCAATCTGCTTGTATATGTGCCCACATACACCAAAGGACAGCCCACTATTGTCGATGTGAGTTCCTTATTCTAAATCTTTTTATTTCTATAATGCTTATTTTTGATTTGAAGGGTATCAAAGAGGATGTATGCATTTCCTCAGATATTACAGCCAGAGCACTCTCTAAATTAATCAGAGAAATTCTACTCCCAGCTTTGGTTGAATTCTGTGGGCCAGTCTTTTTCAATATTGATGACATGGTACTCCGAAATACTTCAAATAACAGATGGACAAGGGTAGATGAGACCTCCGATGAGCCATACTTTGGCACCAATTTTCTCAAATTCAATCCTCACAAAAAGGATGGTGGTCTTGTATTCTCAATTCCTACAACCATGAAGCCTCCTGTATTCAGACTTGTCTTTCTGACAGGTCCCCAGAAACATTCGAGCCAAAATCGAGCTGAAATACAGATCAACCAGATATATTCTCCTGTGCGAGGCTCATTTACCTTCCTCAAAAAATTCTGATTGCTCTAAAAACTTTCAGATACATTAAATACACCGTAAGCTACACTCCTAGTGACTTATATTTGCTTTTATAAGAGCAGGACACCCATAGAATGACCATGCATGCCTCTATGTGTGCAAAGTCACCATGACCGGTGACTCCGGCCCACCAGTCACCTGACGCCCAAAGTTCAACTTCAACGTTGAACTTGCTTCTTTCCTTAGTTCTCCCCATCCCTAACCCCTTCCTGTCCTGCTCCCTCTCGCCTCCTCCCCTCTCTCACCTCGTCATCTGCCAGCCCCTGCGCAACAAGGACGACACAAGCAATGACAAACAGCTGGTGACCCGCACAACACAACAACAACAGCCTGTGTTGACATGGCACGAGGGTGGTCAAGGAAGTGGGCAGAATGGCAGGACTTTGCGTTGTCGATGTCCCGCCATAGGTGCGTAGTCTTTTGTCTCTCCACCACCCCCACTAACCCCACATCCTCGGCGCTAAGGCAGAGCATGAGTCCAAGTCCCATACAAGTACTTGCAAGTAAACTTGCACAGAAACTTGCGAGTATACTACTTGCAAGTCCAAGTTACTTGACCCTGCAAGTTCCTGCAAGTCCAAGTACAGGATTGAGAGGACACAAGTACTTGTGGCAAGTACTTGTGTCCTCTCAAGGCCAAAGCCCACCTGGCATCTGCACACTGCAGAGCCTGCAATATGTACAGTGCTCTTTGTGTATACAGATGGAATGGTGGGCTCAGTGTTGCAAACATGCATTGTGGTGCATCAGGCACCATCACAGCCTCTTGAGGCATAGCAGATGTGTCTAGTGGTCTGGGAACCTGTGCTAGTGTCAGTTGGATATGGCATTGTGGATATGTGTTGCAGGCCAGGTGCCTGTACAAGTACTCACAATTACTTGTGGATGGCAAGTACTTTGCAAGTACTTGTGAACTTGCAAGTAAAAACTTGCAAGTCCAAGTGACTTGTGAAGTGAAACTTGTGCAAGTCCAAGTTTGGATTTTGTAGACCAAAATACTTGCAAGTCCAAGTCCAAGGAGAAGTCTACAATCCAGCAGGCCTTCGTTACAGAGGAATCCCAATGTCGCCATTGCGCTTCCACTGCTCCCAACAGCTCCTCTGCCCTACCTGCATCATCATCATCCTCTTCGATCCTACCACTCTCCAGAGCGACGCTGACTTCCATTGGCTCGCAGACACAGGCGCCACTAGTCATATGACGCCGCATCGCGCCTGGATGCGCAATTACACGCCCCACATCGTCCCAATCAAGCTAGCAGACCATACCATCATCTACTCAGCTGGCATAGGGAGTGTAGTGATTCATCCGGTCATAAAGGGTCAGAAAGCGCGTCCTGTAGAGCTTACTCGTGTACTGCATGTTCCCCAACTCCGCAACAATCTATTGGCTTGTTTATACCTCACTAAACGCAAAGGGATCCGCTTGGAAGTGGATGACAGCACCATGTTCTTCAAACGCGACAGAATGACGCTCTTTACAGCTACTGTCAACTCCCAGAACTGTGGTATCCTGGATGCTTCAACTGAGCCAGTTTCAGAGTATGCGAACGCGGCCTCAACTCTTCCAATGGACATCACACTTTGGCATCGTCGTTGCGCGCACCACAGCCATGCTACAATCAGGAAATTGATACAGGGCGATCTCGTCACTGGTCTTGTCGTCTCGTCGAAAGATGAACCCGACCCGATTTGCGAGGCATGCTTGGCAGGCAAAATGACCTCTGCACCATTTCCCAGCTCAACTAGATAATCCCTTGCACCGCTTGAACTCATCCACTCTGACCTTCATGGACCTCTTCCTGTCCCCAGTCCGGAAGGATATCGCTACTGGATCACTTTCCTGGATGACCACACCAAACTCCATGCTGTACACTTCCTAAAACGCAAAAGCGACGCATTTGATGCGTTTAAGACGTTCAAGGCCTATGCAGAGAACCAGGTCAATGCGAAAATCAAGGCTCTGCAGGATGACAAGGGTGGAGAGTACATGTCCAACGCTTTCCTCAAATTCACTGATCAGTGCGGTATTACACGACGCCACAGCACCAGGAATCGCCCACAGCAGAACAGCGTCGCAGAGCGTGCTAATCGCACCATTTCTGACCATGCTACAGCCATGCTCAACGAATCCAACCTCCCTGCTTCGTTCTGGGCCTATGCGGTCGCTGCCTATGTCCATGTCTGGAATCGCCTCCCTACGTTGCCTCTGCCTGGTACAACACCCTACACTGCTTGGTTTAACAAGAAACCGGATATCAGCCATTTCCGAGTCTTTGGGTGCACTGCCTACGTCTATATACAGCGAGACAAGTGCAAATCGATCCAATTGCATATGGAGAAGTGCATATTCATTGGGTATCAATCTGGCTACAAGGGTTGGCAGTTCTACAATCCGGTCACTAGGAAGCTCATCATCTCAGAACGAGCTATCTTCGATGAAAGGAGCTTTCCAGGCCTCAAGCGCACATCTCCAGTCGACCTGACACCTGTTGGCATGCCTGTGACCTTCCCAGATGTACCGGATTCCGGGGGGGGATGACAACTTCGTTCCTGAGCCCGAAATCGCACCAAACGAACCAGATACATTACACAGCCTCTCCTAGCACCCAACGACGTTCCAGCGGATATTCCGCCACCAGACGAGCCAGCTCCACCCAAACTCGAACAGCCTGCTCCTGAGCTACCACCACACGCTCCTGAACGCATTTCGCCACCTCCTGCACCCGTTCCAGCTCCAGCTCACGCTCCTCGCGCTCCGCATCCACCTAGAGGCACAGCTGAGCCAGCTCGACGCTCTACTCGCATTCCAAAGCCTCCTAGAGAATGGTGGAAGGTCACTCCAGCTCCTGCTGCTCCTGCGAACGAGAACAACGCTGGCCCTGCTCTAGACAATGACATGGATGAAATTCAATTTGCTGGAGCTGCCTCGACGTCGGATCCACACAACTACAAGCAGGCACTGAAGAGCGATGATTCGGAATGTTGGAAGGAAGCCACACTTGCAGAGTACAACACCCTCATCCAAAATGGCACTTGGGAGATTGTGGATCTCCCACCAGGTGAAAAGGCCATTGGCTCTAGCTGGGTCTTTCGCATAAAGACGCATTCTGACGGCTCTATCGAACGCTACAAGGCCCGCATCATCGCCCAAGGCTGCTCGCAACGTCCCGGACGCGACTATCAGGAAGTGCACGCGCCGACGCCTCGTCCTGCGACGATACGGATGACGTTTGCCATAGCTGCTGCAGAGGACCTGGAATTACGCTCTGTCGACGTTTCAGCTGCTTTCACCAATGGAGACCTTGAGGAATACATCTACATGAGACAGCCTGAAGGATTCCATGAAGGCGCTCCCAACAAGGTCTGCAGGCTCCGGAAATCGCTCTATGGTCTCAAGCAGTCAGCTAGACAGTGGAACATCAAGCTGCACACTGCCCTCACTCAAATGGGCTTCAAGCGAGTTGAAGCAGACCGGTCTGTCTACATTTACTCTGATGGTCTTGTTCGCATTTTCGTCCCCATCTACATCGATGATATCACCTTCGCTTGCAAGGACGCTGCTGCGATTGACAGGGCGGTTGAGCAGCTAGCTGGACACTTCAAATGCCGCAATCTCGGACCAACGGAGTTCCTGCTTGGTGTAGGTATCACCAGAGACCGCAAATCGCGCACCATCGCACTCCACCAACGCCAATTCATCCTGGACATCCTAGAGCGCTACAACATGACCAACTGCAGTCCTGTTTCGACTCCCATGATTCCTGGCTGCGTTCTAACGAAGGAAATGGGCGCATCCACTCCAGATGACATTGAATTTATGCGCACTGTTCCCTACCTCAGCTGCATCGGTTCGCTCCAGTATCTCGCCTCCATGACCCGCAGCGACATCGCTCAAGTCGTCGCCTACCTAGCGCGTTTCAACAGCAATCCAGGTCCGAAACACTGGGCAGCAGTCAAACACCTATTGCGCTATCTCAAGGGAACGCTAGAGCACAAGCTGCACTACTCAGGCAAGCTCGGTTCGGACATGTTCACCACCTACTGCGACACATCTCATGGCGATTGCAAAGACACCGGACGCTCTACAGGTGGTTATGTGACTCTCATGGCTGGTGGTGCAATTGGCTGGAGCAGCAAACTGCAGGGAATCGTCACTCTCTCCACTACTGAAGCGGAGTTCATTGCAGCTGTTGAAGCAGGCAAGGAGATCGCTTGGATGCGCAACATTCTGTGCGAATTTGGGTACACCATTGGCCAGCCTTCCACTCTCCACATTGACAACCAATCCGCTATCAGTGTCTCCAAGAATCCTGAGCACCATGGATGCATGAAGCACCTTGATCTGCGCTTCTACTGGCTTCGAGATGCTGTTAATGACAAGATCATCCATCCTTCCTATATTCCCACTGCTGAGCAAGTTGCAGACATTCTCACCAAGGCTCTACCAGCTACCAAGGTCGCATTCTGCAGAGAACAGATGGGCATTTATCCTTAGAGTATCTTTCTTTATTTCTGTCTCTTTCTTTCTGAGACTGTTCAGATCATGGGGGGATGTTAGAGTTGCCTATTCAGTCTCGGCTGATGTGATCACATGACACACATGTATGTAGCTGTAGAACGATGCCTGGAGTCCTTAGTGACTCACTTCGGACTCCAGGCAAGTAGCTAGTCCTGTTCCTCCTCAATACACCTTAGTTCCTCACTTCGGACTCCAGGCTCTCTGTTAGAATCTGCATACATCACAGCCACTATGTAAATAGGTACAAACTGCTACTCTAGTTTACTGATGTCACATGTAGTTCTTCTGTCTCGAATATACATGTTCATTCCATCGTACGCCCGAGCTCAGGTGCTTGTGCCGCCCACACCAGGCGAGGCCCGTTGGTTGATCCTGGGTCACTTCTGGGGAGCTTGAAACAAACCAGGCCAAGCTCGACAAAGCTCTTGTTGCCTATATCTATTCCTCCATGGAGCCCAAACAACGTTATCGCATTAAAGGGATCAAATTGGCTACAGAGGCTTGGAAAACCCTCAAGTCTCTCTACAACAAGTTGACTATGGGCCGTCGCATCCGAGCTCGTGAAACTCTTGATGCAATTGAGCATGACAGCTCCCATCCAATGGATTACTACATCCAAACTGTCACCACTGGCTTCAAGGCCCTCAAGAACCTTGGCAAGACTATTTCCAACACCACCATTTGTGACCACATCCTTCGCCATCTCCACTCTTCCTATCATCCAGTCCGCACCACCATCCTCGCTCAGGAGACCGAACCTTCCCTTGCTAAAATCAAAGCCATTCTCCTCGGCTCAGCGAGGTCTTATCACTCCACCGCATTTAACCAGTGGTTCCAGTGGTCAGTTAACCAGTGGTTTGACCAGCGGTTCCGATAGTTCCAGTGGTTCCAGTGGTTACCACTGGTTGACCAGTGGTTCCAGTGGTTTGACCAGTGGTTCCAGTGGTTTGACCAGTGGTTCTAGTGGTTCCAGTGGTCAACCAGTGCTCCAACCAGTGGTTCCAGTGGTTAACCAATGGTCAACCAATGGTTCCAGTGGTTAGTGGTTAACCACTGGTCAACCAGTGGTTCTAGTGGTTAACTAGTGGTCCAACCAGTCATTCCAGTGGTTTCAATGGTTAACTAGTGGTCCAACCAGTCATTCCAGTGTTTTCAATGGTTTGACCAGTAGTTTTAGTGGTCAACCAATGGTTCCACCAGTTAGGCCAGTGGTTTTAGTGGTTTGACCACTGGTTCCACTGATTAACCATTAGTTCCGAGCTCAACCAGTTGTTCTTGTGGTTTTTATTATCAAACTTAGGGCCTATTGTGATATCTCATAATATTCTCTATTATTCAATAAATCATCAATGCCAAGACTATCTAATATCAATAAATTTAGGTTTTAAGAAAAAGAAATCATACTATAGTACTATATAGTGAGCCATTGTAAGCCATTGTGCCATAGTATAGATATACTAGCTTTATAGTACTATATAGCACCCATAGTGAAAACTGAGTTTGCTAATGTTAGTGTCTAGTAACGAGTAGTCAACTGTGATTTTTGGATTGAGATTCACTTTCAAATCCAACAAGCACACATTTGGCATTATAAAATTATAATATATATAAAAATGTATTGAAATTCTATACTACTATTTATTTGCCAAGTAAATTGAGTAAACAGTGGATAACTGGTACTTGACAACCAAAACTAGTAGTACACTAGTATTCCTATTAGATGGAGGTTATATATAACAGATTTGTCTTGGCCTTATTATATAATTTTTGGACTGCAGATATTTTGCCTCTTTTACTCTGTTTTTATTGCTTTAAATGATATCTTTATTAATTATCTATTTTAACCAACTCAGTTTTACCTATAAGTGCTATATATACTGTAAAGGTAGCATAGCTATACTATAGCACTATAGCTTACTATAGCTCACTATATAGTAAGCCATAGCAAGCCATAGTATGATTTTTTGTTTCTTATCATCTGATTTTATTAAAATTACATAGTATTGGCTTTGATGCTTTATTAAATAATAGAGATGATCTTGAGATTTCAATAGGGTCTGAGTATATTAATACAACCACTATATAAGCACTGGAACCACTGGTCAACCACTGGTGACCACTGAAACCACTGGAACCACTGGTCAACCAGTGGTAACCACTGGTGACCACTGGTTAAACAAACCACTAGAACCACTGGTCAACCAGTGGTGACCAGTGGTGACCAGTGGTGACCACTGGTTATAGGTGGTGGAGGGTAAAGTACTGGGCTCAGCCAGTAGTGATACCTACATCAAGTCAGAGCCTTCTGATGCTGCTTTCACTGTATGTTTTGGTGGGAGCCACGGTGGAGGATCAGGAAAGGAGAAGGAAGTCAACCTCACGTCAGGAGCCTGTGACTGATGGTTTCCGGGAAGGCAAGTTCACTTGGTGCAACAAGAACAATGCTGACAGCTGTCACCACTGTGGATGCAATGGGCATATCTCATGCCTTTGTGCCCGTGACATGCCCTCCTCAATTAGGGAGCTTGTTCTTCAAGGTGGTCATGCTCACGCTGCTCGGCGGATGATGAAGCACCTTCCCATCACAAGGCTACTGTTGCTTATGGTTTCTCTCCTTTAATTATCTAGATTTGCTACTCTAGGTGTTATCAGATTCGGTGGGAGCTTCGCTTTGTTTTTGTTTTATTTTCACTTCTACTTCCAATCTACTTCACTCTTTCCACCATCTTCCTTTTTCTTTTCCTTGTCTGTTTGTCCGGGTGGGAGTGTTAGAATCTGCGTACATCACAGCCACTATGTAAATAGGTACAAACTGCTACTCTAGTTTACTGATGTCACATGTAGTTCTTCTGTCTCAAATATACATGTTCATTCCCTTGTACGCCCGAGCTCAGGTGCTTGTGCCCTCACCCACACCAGGCGAGGCCCGTTGGTCGATCCGTTTGGATGACACCCGCGCGTGCGCGTCTTGTTAGACACCGCGCCCTTGATCATCCCGGCTTCATCCACGGTGCCGCTTCCTTAAGCGCCTGCATTTCTCTTCTTTTCTGTCGCACTGCCGCAACCAGCTCTCATCTCATGCAACAGCAACGAGCCGATTCTAATACTCTCATAGCTGCTCTGTCTGATACATTGAGACGGCAAAACTTGTACAGCAGGTGTCTCATCGTGTCCCGAACTCGCCACCTATTACAAGGAAGAGGTCTATGGAGGTCAGAGTGGATGAGTTCAAGCGGTGCAAGGGATTGTCTAGTTGAGCTAGGAAATGGTGCAGATGTCATTTTGCCTGTGAGACATGCCTCGCAAATCGGGTCGGGCTCATCTTTCGACGAGATGACGAGAGCAGTGACAAGATCACCTTGTATCAATTTCCTGATCGTAGCATGGCTGTGGTGCGTGCAACGACAATGCCAAAGTGTGATGTCCATTGGAAGAGTTGAGGCCGCGTTCGCATACTCTGAAACTGGCTCAATTGCAGTACTTTACCCTCCACCACCTCTAACCAGTGGTTCTAGTGGTTTGTTTAACCAGTGGTCACCAGTGGTCACCAGTGGTTCCAGTGGTTCTAGTGGTTTGACCAGTGGTTCTAGTGGTTTGACCAGTGGTTCCAGGGGTTCCAGTGGTCAACCAGTGGCTTGACCAGTGGAACCACTGGTCAACCAGTGGTTCTAGTGGTTTGGCCAGTTGCTCTAGTGGTTTGGCCAGTTGCTCTAGTAGTCAACTATTGGTTACGAGTCTATATTTATAGACTCGTTCTTTTATCCTGGGCCCCCGCCAACTTTTCGTTACACTAAACGCACCGGATCAACCCGTGCACTGCCACCATTGTGTCTCGAATCGGACCGGTCACCGCGTGCCACTCCTGACATCCATCATGGAACGCAATGGTCAACCCAAGTTGCAGCCCCGTGGTTGCGACACTCGCCGTTCGCACTCGACCCCAACGACTCTCCTCGACCTCGATGGCAATTCCAGGAGCTAGGGATGGAGTACCACCTCTTGCCATCACCCACGATGATCCATTCGATGCCGCGGGAGGCGTTGTGGGGTGCTGGTTGAAAGGTAATATACTTACCTCCCGTGCCAGCTCAGTCGTTCTCGCCACCTATCACCCACCACTTCCTCGAATCACCATGCCCGCGCAACACGTTTCGCCAGAACACCGTAGCCGAGCCCTCCATCGACGACGACGGAGCCCTGCCGTTTGTCCACGCGTCCTCGACGATGCTCTTCGAAATAGGCTGCAGGCACTAGTGATGGCGCGAGTCAGCCAGAGGTCAGACGGCGTGCCAGGGTCATACGCGGGGAAGACAGCAGGCACAATACGGCCCGCGGCCGCAGATACGGTATGTCTGCACGCGTTGCGGTGGTGTGCAGGAAGCGCTGGCGATGGCGGCGCAAGTAGCACTTGTACGACAGGGCATGAATGCGCCGCTTACCACCCCACCTGTGGACGCCTGTGCCCGCTGATTCCCCGCTCTGCTCCACGCATCGGCCGCCGACGCGCCTGCCACCCTCTTGTGGCCCCATCCCATCCGCGTCGATCTTCCTGGACGGCGGCATGCGCTGTGGGAAGGACAGCAGCGATTGTCAGTGCAGGTGGCACGGATTCCCTTGGGACGTACCAATTACCTATGCGCGGTGCGTTCATGCTCGCATTCATGCTTGAGCTGTCCTCTCCAACCCGCCCGCACTCACCATCTACACGTGCAATCAGTGCTGTAAATGCAGCACTATGCGGCATGGAGACGCATCGTGCCAGTTGTTGCAATACCCGCCAAACCCCCGCGGGTTGGCCAAGCCGTCGAGAGCTTGGCCATCTGCCGCGAGATTGGCGCACTCAAAGCCCCCCTCGCCCGCCGCATGAAGGCACTGCTCGCCCTCGAGCGGGCATGGGTCTCATACATCAGCAACCCGAGTACCGTCGAGGAGTACGACCCCGAGGGCCAGGGCATGCCCATTGTCAACATCGACCAGGACATCGAAGCCGGCCCACGACAATCTGCCGTGGTGGCTCAAACCCAAGGTTGACGTGCTCGAGTATCTCGAGGACCGGTTCAAGACGGCGGACGAGCTCGTGAAGAAGAAGCGGCGGCTGGGCAAGTTCAAGTTGACCGGGGCGGCATTTGTGCGGTACGTATTGCCTGTTCTCCCTTGGGTTTTCCCGACTCAAATCATTGTGGCCACAGCAAATTGCGGTGCAGGTCGGGTCTCTGTGCATTCATTAGTAGAAAATATATAGCCTATGAGATAGTATTTCCTTGTAGACTATATAGAACAATATTATGTGATTTACTTCGACTTTTAAGTGATTACTATTTTCTCTTTCAGTGTTCACAAAACACTCATGCTAGGAAGACCTATATAAGCACGAAAATGATAATAAAAAGACCTAGACGAGTATATGCCATGCAATGCAATGGCCCTCAAGACAAGTTTTAATAGTTAACCAGTCATTGACTAGTGGGTCTGGTGGTTAACCAGTAGTTGACCAGTGGTTCCAGTGCTTATATGGTGGTTGTATTAGTATACTCAGACCCTATTGAAATCTCAAGATCATCTCTATTATTTAATAAATTATTAAAGCCAATACTATGTAATTTTAATAAAATCAGATGATAAGAAACAAAAAATCATACTATGGCTTGCTATGGCTTACTATATAGTGAGTTAAGAAAAAAATCATACTATAGTACTATATAGTGAGCCATTGTGCTCACTATACAGTACTATAGTATGATTTTTTTTCTTAAAACCTAAATTTATTGATATTAGATAGTCTTGGCATTGATGATTTATTGAATAATAGAGAACATTATCACAATAGGCCCTAAGTTTGATAATAAAAACCACAAGAACAACTGGTTGAGCTCGGGTTTACTAGTGTGGAACCACTGGAAATAATGGTTGATCAGTGGAACCAGTGGCCAAACCACTAAAACCACTGGCCTAACCAGTGGAACCATTGGTTGACCACTAAAACTACTGGTCAAACCATTGAAACCACTGGAATGACTGGTTGGACCACTAGTTAACCACTAGAACCACTGGTTAACCAGTGCTTAACCAGTAACTACTGGAACCATTGGTTGACCAGTGGTTGACCACTAACCACTGGAAATTGGTTGACCCGTGGTTAACCACTGCAACCACTGGGTGGAGCACTGGTTGACCACTGGAATCACTGAACCACTGGTCAAACCACTGGTTGACCACTGGAACCAGTCAACCAATGGTTCAACCACTGGAACCACTGGTCAAACCACTAGAACCACTAGAACCACTGGAACCACTGGTCAACCAGTGGTCACCACTGGTGACCACTGGTTAAACAAACCACTGGAACCACTGGTCAACCAGTGGTTCAACCACTGGAACCACTGGTCAACCAGTGGTTCAACCACTGGAACCATCGGAACCACTGGTCAAACCACTGGTTGACTGACCACTGGAACCACTGGTTAAATGCAGTGGAGTGATAAGAGCTCCTCAGTTGAAGCATCCAGGATACTGCAGTTCTGGGAGTTGACAGTAGCTATAAAGAGCATCGTTCCATTGTGTTTAAAGAACATGATGCTGTCATCGACTTCCAAGCGGATCCCTTTGCATTTAGTGAGGTATAAACAAGCCAATAGATTGTTGCGGAGTTGGGGAACATGCAGTACATGAGTGAGCTCTACAGGACATGCTTCCTGACCCTTTATGACTGGATGAATCACTATAAAGGGTTGACTGCGTCGCCTCAGACCTGGCTGGGTGATCACATTTCACGTGATGTAATAGAACTTAAAAACGAATGATACATGATTCAAAGAACAAGCGAGGTATTATAGACATGTAGAAAATGTCTTAAACATTGATACAGATTTAAATACGAAGTCCTTAAAAAAAGTATGAGAAAAATTTAATTGTCAACTATCCTTCAATTTACGAGTGAGTATGAAAGTAGTCCTGATGCAACATATTCAATTACTTTAGAATTTAGGCATCATGGTAAATCGAGAGAACATACTCGATGTACTTTCCCGAATTTGCGCTAGTTACGATTTGGGACCAATGCCTGAAAGGCACTGGGCAGGCGGTTCGATCTCACGGAGATTCTGCGAGGCGGCGAGGATAGGGCTGGTTCGAAAGAGTGTTTGCAAGGGGAGATATTGGCACTGCGAGCTTTGAACGCGAAGGAGGCATCATTCAAAATAATGCTGACGAGGGCCTCGTTCGAATTTGCACCCTCTTCCGCCATCTGGGCGGATGTCAACAATATGTCTCTCTGTAAAAATGTACAGAAAAGGCATATTTCAGTGATTAGGTACGAGTTCTGTATTGTTTCTTCATCTCAAATGTATTCAAATGTACTATTCAGGCATAATTTGGCATGCCGTATTTTCTTGGCAAATTATTTTTTTGGAAGATAGACTGTTTTTTTGGCAAGGTATGTCTTGTCTCAATCAGTTTAACTTAAATTCTAACCTGAATGTCCAGCTGCTTGACATTGTACTTTTTATTTCACAATCTTGACAAATTGGACTTGTATAAAGTTTTTCTAATTGCTGAATTGCTATTGTATCTTGATCATCGTAATCCCATCCCATAACTGTTACTATCTGTTGAACTCTTGCCGCGTTGTACATATATCATCCTATTCCATAATTGTAATATACTTATTATATATCATGTTCCAATCTGCCAGTTTAAATATGCTGGTTTCATAAAAGGTGAATGTTATAAAAGCCTTGATAACCAAACCATTTCTATATTTACGCCGGTATAAAAATGTGTGTTTGAAGTCCAAAACAATGGAAATAATTGGGTAGCGTCCCAACAGAGGGAGTCAGTAACATATTCCTACATGTACATCACCTACTTATTACATTCCAAACATTGCAGTGCATATAGAACGACTAAAAATCTCCCATCCCAATGTAAGTAATCCCATTTTTACTCCTTGACCGCCCCCTACATATGCTCTTAAAGTCTCCGCCACACCCGACCTCCTATGCACCTTCTGCGCGGCCATCAGCAACCCATCCTCCGCCGTCAGCACAGCATACGCAAGCGTCTCCGTCCATGCAAAGCTGTTCTTCCGCTTCCGTGCCAGCCCATCGTGCTAAGTGTCTGTGCAGAGCTGGCAAGCGAGGCGTCCAGGATCCTGGGGGCATGTGTGAGATTGGATTTGAGCGGGTCGATGAATGGCAATGGGCGGCGGGGTGTCTGGGCTGGTGTTGATGCAGAGGTTGGCTACGAAGTCGGAGGATTGTGAGGTGCTCAAGCTTTCGCGTGCAGAGCTTGCCGAGAGTGACATGTCTTGGGTGGAGTAAACGCAGAAGTTGGGGATGAGCGCGGGGAATTTTGAAATGGCTTTAAGGCACTCAAAAGCCTGGGCGATGTACTATGCGAACAAGAAGAATGTCAGTAAAGTCATCACATTATCATAGTCGAAAGAGGGAAAATGGAGCAGCACGTACTTGCTCTACATACAGCTTTCAACTCCCCGACCTCATTCCTCTGCCCAATATCCCCTGTGAGAAACCACCCGGCCTTCGTGACTATCGCATGTAGAAGCCCAACTTCAAAGCTAATAGAAGCATCGAGGGCGAAGGTGATGGGCAGGCATGGCTATTGTGTGGCATCAAGCGCGCTGCCACTGTGTACGTCGCTTCCATCCGCGATTCGGCTGACTCGAGTTTGTTGGCGGTAGGTGGCAGGGCGGCAAGGAGGGCTAGCAGGGCCAAGGTAAGCACGGATGCGCAACAAAGGAAGGAAACTCACCCTCGAACTAGTTGCTGACATCAACCGCTCGAGCTGGAGGGTATGTAGACTTGTGCTGGCGCTCGACGCCGACCTTGAGCACTAGACAGTGTGCTTGAGATTCAATCCGAGATTCGTTGATGGTGCACGGACTGTACCTGCCGACGAGCCCAGGTGTGTGCTCTCCCAGCGTAAGTACGAGCTCAATGCATTAAGCACGAGCAAAGGTGTAGGATATGGTAACATAGGCACTGGCAGGGGTCATCATCCTTAGATGTTTGATGCGTGCGAGAAGACGAACCAAAGCGTCAAGGAACCCAGAACTACCTATTGCTGAGGTCAATCCTAGCAACGGGCTTGTTGGGTCGGCAAAGATATCGTCATTGTTAACATAGGCGCTGGTCGCCTTCAGTATTTGTGTCTAGTCATGGTTGTGTGTGTGTAATTGGGAGATTCTGATTGGGGGGGTGAAAGTCTTGTTTGTATCTATTTGTTTTTGGGAGGGATTTGTCCAGGAATCCCTACATGAGAGCTCAATGTATTGACTGAAAAAGGCAAGTGCTTGAGATGTTTGCATATGTTTGTAAAGTTGAATTTTGACTGGGTGGGACCTAGCTTAACAGCCAGGTAACACTCCCCATTCCAGCTGAGTAGATGATGGTGTGGTCTGCTAGCTTGATTGGGACGATGTGGGGCATGTAATTGCGCATCCAGGCATGATGCGGCATCATATGACTAGTGGCGCCTGTGTCTGCGAGCCAATGGAAGTCAGCGTCGCTCTGGAGAGTGGTAGGATCAAATATGGACAGTGCACTTGCATTTCCAGTGAACTCTGGCACTGTTTGCTGCTCCGCTTGTTTTGCTTTCTGTCCCTTGGGTTTGGAGCGGTTGGAGCAGACTGCTTCTTGTGCGTCCTGTTTCAATTTGAGGTATTTGCAACATTCCGCTTCTATGTGCCATTTCATGCCACAGAATGAGCATTCAGGCGTGGAGGAGGCAGCAGAGGATGATGACGAGGCAGCAGAGGACGATGACGAGGCAGCAGAGGACGATGACGAGGCAGCAGAGGACGATGACGAGGCAGCAGAGGACGATGACGAGGCAGCAGAGGACGATGACGAGGCAGCAGAGGACGATGACGAGGCAGCTAGTGCAGAGGAGACATTGGGGGCAGCAGAGGCGTGATGGCGATATTGGGATTCCTCTGTAACAAAGGCCTGATGGATGGTGGACTTCTCCAACTTGTCCAGCAGCAGGAGAGACGAAGCAAATGCACTGAACTCGTCTGGAAGCGCCCTAATAAGTGTCATGCTGGCCAGCTCATCATCTAGATTGGAGAGGGTGAAGTCCTTAGGCCAAAGGTCCTGGATGTGGTTGATAGCAGTGTCCACCCTGTTCATAAGAGACTGCAGAGTCTCATCTTTCTGCTTCCTGATGGAAAAGAGGTCGTCATAGGTGTTGAAGCATGCACCAGGACGTTTCTGGAGGTGTACAGCAGCCAGGGTAGCCCACATCTTGACTGGATCATCCGAAATCATCTCAAAATGGATCTTCTGGTTCTCATCCACTGCCAAATAGATGTAGCCCGCTGCCTTGTCCAATTTGAGGTACCAAGCGTCGAGTGCAGCGTCTTCTCCATCCTTGGGAGGCAACAAGACTGTGGGGGCCTTGGATTGACCGGAAACGATGCACCAGACGCCCTGGGAGCATAGCCAAGCCTGCATTTCACCACACCAAGTTGGGTAGTTGGAGGCATTGAGTTTGGCAAAGGTGGGCAGAGAGGAAGAAGCTATGATGGAGCGAGAAGGAAACAAGATGACGTGGCGGCAGTGAGAGGGAACACGTAGGGGTGTGCAATGAGTGTCCTGACACAATAACGTGGCAGTAGAACAAACAGTGCGGCCAGTGGAAGCGAAATGAAAGCGAGTGCGGAAATGAAAAGTTGAGACTGTTTGTAAAAACCGAGTTTATAGCACTGTGTGTGCGGGGCCCATAACCTGTAAATGGTGGCGAGTTCGGGACACGACGAGACACCTGCTGTGCGAGTTTTGCTGTCTCAATGTATCAGACAGAGCGGCTATGAGAGCCTGGAGTCCGAAGTGAGTAACTGAGTATATTGAGGGAGAACAGAGCTAGCTACTTGCCTGGAGTCTGAAGTGAGTAACTAAGGACTCCAGACATCGTTCTACAGCTATATACATGTGTGTCATGTGATCACATGTGACCACATCAGCTGAGACTGAAACAAGCAACTCTAACATTGTGCGCATTTAGCTATATCTCATGGAGTTCTCTGTCAAATATTATGATTAAGGTTTTGTTAGATAGGTATTTTAACCGGCTACCTTTGATCTAGTTTGCGAAAGGATAGCTTTACTAACAAATTGACCGTTAACAAAAGTGTCTTCTTCATAGTCAAGTAAAATAGAGAACAATGATTTGATTATAACTCAATCAGATCTTGTTTAATTAATAAGGTTTAAAATGTATGTTGTAGATATGCATGTAATCTATGTTCATGTAGGTGTCAAATGGTGTTCCTGCCACATCATATAACAGGTGAAGGTCCTCTGATTTCTCCCACACCATGCAGGCCTAGTGCAGGCAAGTGCCAAAGGCATGAGGGAAAATCACGTCCATTCTTTAGGGTTCATCTACAACCTCTCAACTCTATTCACCAAGACCGGATAGCTCAGTGGTTAGAGCATCTCCCTAGATTGGGAAGGTCTTTGGTTCAAACCCAGGTCTGGTCATATCATTTTCTGAGGTCACCCAATCGGTTGATTATAACAGTAGGTTTGCAAAAGGTAAAAATGCTTAAGGGTGTAAACACAGGCAAAAGTGTTTTAAAGCACTTAAAATAATGAATTGATTGTAAACTATAAATATCTTTGTCATTTCTCATGCTAAAATTATGATTTTGGTATTGTTTGAAAGGTCTTTTAGTGCTCTACATTGTCACCAAAAATCCCACCAAAAGATCACTTGAGACCGGTCCTAACTGGTTTTTGTCAGTCTTTTGATCTTCAAAATTATGATAGACTGTAGACCAGACTGCAGTTGTGGTCTTGATCAGTCCAATCTATTTTCAGTCCACTTCGGTTAAGGTCCGGTTTTTTTTCGATCTTTTTCCAGTCTGTCACCAGACCTTAGAACACCAAATATACATCATAGTTTAATCACTATCTTCCTGTTCCTGTTCCTCCTCCTCTTCACTTTCTTCTTCTTCTTCCTCTTCCTCTTCCTCCTCTTCTTTTCTTCGTCTTCGTCTTCGTCTTCGTCTTCGTCTTCGTCTTCTTCTTCTTCTTCTTCTTCTTCTTCTTCCTCTTCTTCTTCATCAATACTACCATCACTATATTCCTGAATTTCTTCACCCCCACTGTCCTTGTCTTCAGAGCTTGTTAGCTCACCACTATCATTTTCATCATCACTTCCAGGCTGACTTCTTGTTGGCCATGTAGATCTATTTCCATTGTTGTGTTCAGCTTTCCTCTGAATCCTGATCATGACATGTTTTGCATGGTAGAATAGCATTGCATGCAAAAACCATTTGAAGTTCTTCAATATCATTTGCTTGAGAATGGATTCAAATCCAGTCATCCATGTATTGAGCTGCTCGCTAGCTTTAGTGTTGAATGAGCAAACCTACCCAAATATTAAAATTAGTAAAAGATCAAATAAAGCAAAATAGATATACTTTATAAACATTTCCATTATCATCCGTTTTCTCTCTAACTAGATCTCCACTATCAGGTGTAGGATTGCAATAAGTCTGGCATTGATCGGTCACCTTGTGATTGCTATAGTGATAGGTGTCCACAATAAAATGAATGCTCTAAGACCACTCATTCCAATAGTGTGGTTGAAGTGCCAATGTCTGCAAAACCTAAATACAATATTAGATCTGTCCAATATAAACAATAATCACTTACCAAACAAGCTTTGTCAATACAAATATATGTAGGCCAATCTTCTTTATTTGGATATACCACTGTGTCCAACCAATTGAGAATATTAGTTGGAGACTCAGCTTTATCAAATAAAGTGCATGCTAAAACAACTCCACATGGTGTACAAATGGTTTCAATGCAATAAAATTTGTTTGGTGAAAAATAATGTTGGTGAACCTGTTCATTTTGGTTTTCATCATGTGGTTGGTGTGCTCACCATACTCGATTTTGTTGCCAAGGCTGGGCTTCATTGGGGCATTGTATAATATGTCGGATTCCATGAATGGTTGACTTGCTTTTACTGGCTTGATGTCTTCTCCATTCTGGTGCATGTTGGTGACAAGCCAGAGTATTTGGCTCACAGTCTTCATTACATCCCACAATATGACATCTATTACATATTTAATAATATAAAAATGAACATAATTGATGTACGATACCTTATACCATATTCAATTTCATGCTGTTGACAGAATGCACCACCCTGAGCATTCTTTAATATGGTTACTTTCAAATGGCACTATGGTATAGTTCTTTATTGTACTATTTAGCCCATGTCCCTTAGGTTGTGGGTTCAATTCCTGTCCATGGCATTTTGGTATGCTTATTTTTGTGCTTATATAATAAAGAGAAAGTGATTGGGATGTTACCAGTGGTTGCCAGTGGTTACTGACCACTGGTTGACCGCTGGTTTGGGCACTTAACCACTGGTTGACCACTCCGCTGGTTTGGGCACTTAACCACTGGATAAGACCTCCAAAACTCACAGAGAAGGTGTCTCATCTGTTCCCGCACTTGCCATGTTTCACACTAAACTTAGATTACAATAAGGCTTTGATTGATTGTTAAAATTTTAGATGGGTTTCAGCAAGTACTATAATGACTAGCTGAGCCCATGCATGCACCCCATAAGATCAGAAAACTCCTTTGTTGTCTGGCAGAGTGACACCCCCTGTGAGAATACTCCTTTGTTGTATAAGCCATACATGTTAGATTACCCAGCTGTACATAGGGAATGGTCAGCCCAACCCTTGTGGATCAAGGGTTAGGGTGCTAGAGGGTCAGGGTGCAGGTCAGAGTCTTGTGACCCACAACCTGGTAAAACCCATATCCATAAAAGGAAATTGATTACATAAACTATGTAGTTGTATGCCTCACTGACCACAATATATTGTGTCCAACACAGAAATTATGGTCTTTCAAACAGTCCTTATGTTGCTTGGAGATAATCCAATGCATAGCAAGTTTGCATGCCATATTGGACTGCACAGAAAATATTTCTGTCACACATGTTGGGTCAAGGAGACTGATGCCCAAGATGCAGGGATGCTCACACTGCCCGACAAAGACAACGACCATGAAGCTAGCCCAGCACCATCACGAGATGTCAGTCCAGCACCTTCAGACAAGCAGAGTTCTGCCCCACCTTTGCCAACTGCCATGGTCCCACATGCCAAGAAGAACTGAGGAAAATTGTAGAGGATATGTCAGCAATGTTCAGTTCTATCAAAGGTTTTATTAAGGTATTTTCTGCTTTTGTTGAATTGTATGTGTATTTGACACACTTCTCCAGCCTGCAAAACTGTGCAACAAAGACAAGACACTCAAGATTCTTGATGGTTATTTTTGAGAAGCTTATGATACTGGTGCAAAATCACGCCTCAAAATTGCTTGCACCAACACTGGCATCAAGGATACAATGCAAGAATTCTTTTTAGAACATCTTTTTAACTCTTATCAATCTGTAAAAGGTGCCACAGCAAAACAAGAAGCACTGAATCAGGCTCTTGCTGATCTTTCAGGTGACATTAAAAGTCCTGTATGGTGATTAAAAGGTAATGTTTGATTCAATTTTCTGGTTGATCATGATGCTTATATTGTAACAAACACAGGTTTGGATCCTCACCAAGATACCCCAGTGGTATTGTTACATGTCATTTTGCTTGGGTTTGTGAAATATTTTTGGTATGACCTTATATCAAACCAAATCAAAAACAATGCCTCACACAAGACACTCTTAATTCAGTGACTCAATAGCTTTGATGTGAAAGCACTTGTTATAATCAACCAATCGGGTGACCTTAGAAAATGATATGACCAGACCTGGGTTTGAAAGGGGATGCTCTAACCACTGAGCTATCCGGTCTTGGTGAATAGAGTTGAATGTTTACTGATGAACCATCCAAGGATGGACATGATTTACTCTCATGCCTTTGGCACTCACCTGCCAGCCTAGGCCTGCATGGTGTGGGAGAAATCAGAGGACCTCCACCTATCATATGATGTGGCAGGAACACCATTTGACACATCAACATTTGACCAAAAGTCTGCGCCTTCCGCAATACAACCTTACAGGACACATTGGTGCTTCACTGGTGGGACAGGCTCAATATCATCAGATCCAATACTGGATTCCTAATCTTCAAGCTCTTGAGTGTCAACTCCAAGGAGGTCTTGATGTTCAATACAAAAGTGTTGCTGAAAAATAGCAAATGAGATACTGTTTGCACAAAGTATAGACATGAAATCACAAACCAAAATGACATTGTGGACTATGTAACCTTGCACTGATGTCCTCGCTTGGCTGCTGTGGTGGTTAGTGCTTTGAAGTCCGGTCCAGTCCGGTCTTTTGGCCAAATTTGGGTGGACCGAGACCGAGACCGGTTCATCTACTTTCCAAATGGTCAAAAAACCGGACCGGACCGCAAAAGACCGGTCCACTGCAGTCTTTTTCAGTCTTTAAACCGGTTTAGACTGGTCTTGGTCTAAACTGGTCTCGGATTGGTTTAGACCAGTCTTTTCAGTAAATTTTCAACAGTAGATAGGTAATATACTAATTTGTATAAATTATCCGACTAAAATAAAGCAAAGATCATGCAAAATGGCCAAGAAACAAATGAGATACTGATAAAACAGTAGAAAAGAGTAGAGTAAGTACACCTTGAATGCACCAGCTAATTACTCTGTCAAATCTTATCGTAAAAATATAATCTTGGGCTCGTTAGAAAGCTAAAACTGAGTACATTAATTACTTAGTCAAATATTATCCAAAAAATATGATCTTGGGCTCGTTAGAAAGGTAAAATTGAGTACTAAAATGCTGCTGTATTGCGAGAGGTGCAGGACCGGTCTAAACCGGTCCAGGGCGGTCTTTTGCGGTCTATCTATTTTTTTAAATGACCATGGACTGCAGACCAGACCGCAGTCTTGGTCTTTTGCGGTCTTTCAATTTTCCGGTCTTTTGCAGTCTTGGTCCGGTCCAGTCTCAGTTTTTGGGCAGTCCCAAGACTGGACCTCAAAGCACTAGTGGTGGTACTTCTCTGTTGCTTTTGCCATGAACTTGTCCAGAGATAGTTGATTGGAGCCAATAACACTGTTTCAAAGCTAACAAATGAATGAGTATCAAATATCAAATATATTGATAGAAAAGAAGACATACATCTTGGCGGAATGAATTGCATACACTCAATGTGATTTTTTGACCTTGGACATCTATTTGCTTTCTTGTGTGGGTACAGAAAAGATGTTCTCCATTCAGTAATTTGCCACATTTTGTCGGACATGTTTCTGCCATCCAAACATGAGTTAAAGTCCTGGTCCATATGAAAAGATATCAACATGACTTAGATCCACTTCAGAATACAGGTTCTTGAATGAAACATGATGTGGTTGATATATGAACTCCTGGCAGGTGCAATGGACAGTCAACTATCATGAGAAGGGCAAATTATTATCAGTAAAATATGTAATTTAAGAGGCACAAAGTACATACTGTTTGCTTGCTGGTCAATGAAAAATTTGCATCCAGCTGTATTGAGAGTTTATCCAAAATCCTCTTGATGTCTCCTCCAAGTCCTGCACCACTGACCAAGTCTGTAGTAGCTGCTTGGACAGCAAGGGTAATGCAATGTTCTGTGGTGAACTGACAGGCAAGTGTGAAGATGTGCATGTACAAATCTGCCTTTGACAGATTTTTTTTGAAGTTGGTACCAAGCTGGTAACCATGCATTAGTTACAGTTCAGTCTTTGCAAAAATTGCATACCTGGTACAATGCTCAGAGATGCAAGACATATATGGGACCCAGCTCAAACTCCTTCAAGATTGTGTTGATGAAGAGTATGCCCTGGTTGACAATAGGGTCTGATGTGTAGGATGCAGAAGATGGTTGTGTAGAGTGTGGATGGGCCTGTGGTTGGACAATGTCTGCATCACCTATATGTAGTGTTTGCAGGTCCGGTCCAGTCTGGTCTTTTGCCCAAATTTGGCAAGACTGAGACTGAGACTGGTCCAGGGCAGTCTCAAGACTGCAAAAAACCAACGAAGACCAACATAGACTGGTTTATGTCAGTCTTGGGCAGTTCAGCAACTGGCAAAAACCGGTCTCAACCAGTCCTAGTTAAGACTGGTTGAGAACTGGTTGTAGACCGGTCTTAACCAGCATTTTAAGCTGGATTTTCCATGTAGAAACCATTTAACTAGTAGAAATTAGACTACTTGAGCACATTTGCCCATATCTCAATGAGTTTATAACCAAATATTATGTGTAAAAACTCATTAGATAGGTATTTTAATGTTCTACCTTGGCCCTGGTCTTCGAAAGGCTAGCTTACTTAATGAATGAACCGTTGGCAAAAGCATCTTGTAGTAGTCTGGTAATGTACATATCATTAATTTAATTATAGCTTAGTCAAATATTGCTTGATTATTTAGGTCTAAAATGCATTAGGCAGGTATATATACCCTCCATGTATGTGCAAGTTTGCAAAAGGCACGAATGGTTAATGGTTGAAACATGGGCAAAAGCGTTTATAAGCACCCAAAATACTCAGCTGATTGTAAACTATTAATATCTTTGTCAATTCTTATGCTAAAAATATGGTTTTGACATTGTTCAAAAGGGCTATTAGTGCTCTACTACGCTACAAAAAATCTTGCAGAAAGACCAGTTGAAACCGGTCCTAACCAGTTTTTATCGGTCTTTTGATTTGGACAATCAGAAAAGACCACGGACTGGACTGCGATTGCGGTCTTGATTGGTCCATTCTATTTCCGGTCCACTGTGGTTATGATCCGGTCTTTTTCTGGTCTTTTTCCAGTCTTGTAACTGGACCTGCAAACACTACCCATATGTCCTGTGGTGGCATCAAAGTCAAATGAGAGGGTTGGAGAAGCCATGGTAAGGCTCCCAAGATCAATTCTGTGTGAGCGCATCATGGTAAAAATCTTATCAATCTCATCATATCTTGATTGCTCAAGCTATCTAATCCAGTATCCCACTTAAAAAACAGGAAAAAGGGGCCTCATGACCTGATTTGGAAAAATTCTTCAAATCTATGCAGGTATTCCTGTGGGAATGGGCTGTCAGCTCACAATCTGGTCACTCAACATACTACCCAATTCTCAGCGGGCAGCTTGTTGAGCCTTGCTGAGGCCTCTTGCATGTTGTGCACAAGTATCTAGCAAGCACTGAGTTAAAAGAGAGATAGAATAAATTCTCTCTTCTTTTCTCCCTTTCTCTCCTCTTTTTCTTTTTTCTTTTTCTTTTCTTTTTCTTTTCTTTTTCTTTTCTTTTTCTTTTCTTTTTCTTTTCTTTTTCTTTTTTATCCCACAGACACTGGTATCTGGCCTAATTTACCAGTAATTTACCAATAATTTACTGCCTTGGGATCTGACAGATATAAGTCATGTGCCATGGTGCACAGCAGGAATATCATAAATTCAATTCATATGTCTGTTACAGTGGTGTCTACGAGGTTCTACTCTCATAAGAAATGTTGAAATGGCAGAGGCTTTTCCATCTCATTCCCAGGTCCACAGGAAACCCCAGCGTGTGCATGCACACCTGCTGAAAAGGTGCCAGCACCTGCCAGTGCACACACACAAGCACCACACATCCAAAATTAGCGTGTGCCGGAGCAGGTGGCATGATCCGAGGGTTTGATCACCACTCACATAAGCATGGCATTCCAGAACCACCCAATGAAACCGTAAATCATGTTTGGGGGGGTGAAAAATCACATGAAGATGTAATTTACCAGTAATTTACTGTAAATTACACCCCTTCTGGAGGGGCCAAAATTTTTTGCTTGTAAATTACCGGTAAAAAAGGGTGGGGAGGTTTTTACGCAGCCCTAATGGGATAGGTGGGAGAGGTCGACTTTTAAGTCATCAACATGGATATATAAATGGAATAACACCGAGGTAGTAGTATACATGCATTGTTGGCCATAGGGAGGGATCGGTGAAGAAGCCGTTCAGCAGTGCTGCAAGTTTTGGTTGGCAAAGCCAGATTTGTGCAGAATACTGTACCATTTCAACCAAGTGTTCAGTCACATGTCATTTTGGCTTGTGAACTGAACACTTGGTCCAAATGTCATAGGTCATTTTCGGGCATGAACAGCACCTATTTTGGTGACTAAAAATAGATTTTCCGCCGAATCACACAAATTGAGTCATTTTAGCACAGTTTGTACAAATTTCACTCTACATTTTACGAGTCTTTACGCAGTAAAGTGAGTTCTTTTCACCGAGCAAAAAAAACGTACGCGCTGCCATCCCCATCAGTGATGCCATCAATCACACAATTCATCACATGTTATTTTTATCTCCACAGTGCTTTAAATAGCCTGATATTTGCCATCATTGATATGTTACTCAAATAGATTTGATCAGATCAACGTGCATTATATAAGCCTTGTAATTTGCAGCCATCGTGGATTGCCTCTATTTGGCTAAGGCTCCATCACACACAGCCCACTTTGATTTGATCAGATCAACTGCATTATATAACCCATGCAAATTGCAGCCATATTGAAGACTGAAAGACACTCATAATGTAGACCGGACTTTAGTCTGTCGTAACTGTTTTGCCCAAGTTATTAGCAAATGCACTTTTCATCCTCATTTTGGGCACTTGAAAACCGTTTTGGGCGCTTTTCAATGAATAATAACAGGGCACTTTCGTAATTTTGCAGTATTATTGTACCTTTATATACACCTTTTTAACAAACAAATTAATTGTAAATTGGGATAAGAATTGACCTGACTGTAATTAATTCTATCTGTCCTATTCATTTTGAGTAATTAAAAGGGTTTAAATAAAGACATGTAGGTGCTGAATATGCCTACATGCTTTGATTGTCTTACATTATGACGTACAGGGTGTTGGAAAAGGCGTCCTAACGGCATTTTGGTATGCCTGTACGTCATTATTCTGAGACATGTCTTGAAATATACCTATTTTAGGGTCTCAAATCGGATTTAATTGTTCAGGCCTGTATTATGAATGTTTTAGTGGTGGTCCTCTGGATGGTGAGTACTGAATTGATACATATTACAAGTAAACTAAAGATTTTTCTTGTAGACAGCTTTACAATCATGTTTCATGGCCTTTTATGAGTGGTCTTATTCACAGTTAAAGTAAGAAATTCATATATATAGTATTAAGCTTTTGGTCTGATATATAATAGTATAAATTCCAATATTGTGTTACTGTACATTTTGTCTATATATCAGTGGCAGAAAATGTATTTTCTATGTATAGTATCCATCAATTTTGGATATGCACTCTGTTTATGATGCACGTGAATGTAATCATATCGATCACTGATAAGGGATTGGTAGGTCTTTTCTCAACATCCATCTCATTATGGAGCCTGATCTAGGTAAGGTATACCCTCTTAATCCCTGTGTCTGTGTTTGCTAAACTTTGGGTTATTTAGAGGATTTTTATGCTTCTATGAGATATACAGAAACTCAACGAAGTCTTCATCTTGTTATCTCTTCCATTGTGGCGCGTTTTCACTTGGGACAATCCTCCACCCTTCTCCACCACCTCCAACAAACACAGGCCCTCATTTCTGGATCCTATCCTCTATTGGTTTTATTCCCCGACTCTTTTGAACCCAATGATTTGGACATCTTTCTACCTTTGGATTCCCCACTTTCACCATCGCCTTTTATCCATTGGATTGAAGATATTTGTGGATACAGAAATGTTTCAACATTTCCCAACCATGGATATATTGGCTTTGACAATTATATCACCTGCGTCACCAAGCATCAAAAGCTTGTGGGTGGTAGGGTCACTTCCATCAATATCATTGTTGTCAAGAGATGATGGTTATTCCAGGTTATTGCAAAGTTTGCTTCCACCATTACCATGAATTTTATCTCTTATGCCGGCTTCTGTTCCCTCTATCCCAATCTTACTCTTGACAAGAAGGGTCTTGAACTTTATTCTGGGAGAACAGAATGGATCAACAAATACCGGAATGGGGATTTGATATCAAAATTTCTCTTCTTGCTTGGCAGGATACTCCTACTCATCATTGCGGAGAGTATAGCTCTTGCCCTGCTACTTCACGCAATATTGGAGATCTGTATACCTTGTTTGTCCCTTTCACTGGTGATGTGTCTACTGTTAGACAATCACAAATGGAATGGCTTGGGAATATGGATTTGGATATATTTAGAGATTGGCAGATAATGCGGGACCCATGCATTGAATATGTTGAGTTTATCATTTTATAATCATTAGTGCTATTTACTGACTTTAATTCAATAGATGGTTATTAGAGTCACGCGCTTTGATTGTCTTGTTATTCAAGATAATACCACCAATATCTTTTATTGTATCTGTGGAGTTGAATATTATTCTTAGTTATTGAAATTTGATGACTTTTTGTGTCCTTCTTTGATATGAAAGTTTAAAGAATATAGCGGGCATATTTGATTTGGATGGTTACAAAGACATTCTAGCTAGTTTGATACCCGTCTCATTGACCTCACTGCTTTCCACATAAGCTGACTTTCTCTTGGTGGGAAGTTTATATATCTGCTGATCTGTAGATGGGTAGCGACTCCTCATTCTCAAGATGGCTGCGCGCTATAATAGATTAATGAGCAATTGGAATATTATAAATTTAATGAAACACATACATCTCTGAATGTTTGGTTGAGCAGCAAAACACCACGAAGCAGAGGCACCATCTTGTATTTCTTGTCCTTGGCAGGATATGCTAGAATTACCATAGTAATCTCGACAATATCACCAATTCTGTAGTTGTTTGGACTGGTGCGCTTATATCTACAAGTTTTATTAGTTGATAAACTTGGAAAGTATCAATTACTTACAACACTTGGCCATCCTTATCAGTATATTGCACAAAATAA
Organism: Pholiota molesta; assembly: GCA_014925825.1. NCBI lineage: Eukaryota > Fungi > Basidiomycota > Agaricomycetes > Agaricales > Strophariaceae > Pholiota > Pholiota molesta. The sequence continues at coordinate 164,741 of JACGCK010000085.1, forward strand.
TCAACTTCATTATCTGCAGCATGGACTAGACTGTCTCCTCTCATACTCTCCAAGACGCCTTCTGGATCAACAGTTTGGTGGAAAGGGAGTGACTCTGTACTTGGAACAAAATGTTTATAGGAAAAGTACCGAGTATGAGAGTCCAAAGCAATATGTTCTCCATGTTGTGTTGGTTCCCATTGTTCAAGTCTATCGGGAGGAAAGTGGTTTGTAAAAGCCACATAAGCTTTCTCCATGTTGTGCAAATAGTGTTCAAAGACAGTATTTCCAAGTCCAGTAATAGTGACAGCTTGCCTCAGATGGGGGCGACTCCGGATTGCTGAGGCTGAGTTGCTGTATGTGCGTATATTAATGGAATGGTATACATACTGAAATAAAGAAAGACGTACATAGTTTTGGAAACAGGGGGTAACATTTTGGAACAAAGAATGCCTTGTAATCGGATGAAAGCATCTTCCATCTGAGAATCCTCCGTGTTAAAGTAACTTAACCTCCAGGATTGGGGCTCAGTACGTGGTACTATGTGTAAGTCATCCAACTTTGATAGCATGAGTTATACCACATTTAGCAAAATGCTAAGAGGCTTACATTAATGTTTGCAAGATGGATATCAGCAGAGTCAGAGGAATATGTACGCGCTTCATGGAGTCTATTCAACTCTTGTTCTAGAAAGATAATCAGTTACTAATCCGTGAAATTTATTCGCACTCACTAGCATCATCCCAAGGGTAATATTCATCCATTGGTGCGGAGAGATCAGAGCGCAAAGCAAACTACATAGAGTTATATTTATATCTGAATTAATCAGCTGTTTATGCTTATCTGATGGTTACCATCAGATCAATTTAAGCTTCTAGAAGTTTCTAATGACATGAGTTGCTTAATTGATCATGAATTCTGTTATGGAACATTATAAATAGCTTATGCTATACTGTTTGAGGTATAGACTCTGGGTTTCATCAGTTTGACCCTGATATACCGGTAATAATATTACCGTAAGGTTTCCGACACTCCATTAGCCAGATATTTACTGATTATCTTGCTGATTATCTGAACGTGGGAGTATCTTCTTTTGGTGCTATAAAAGCTATCCCTGTGTAGAAGATTGGATCTTGTACGACCATGCCTCCCCGTGGTAAATCTAGTTCGGCTCCCAGCAAGGCCCATCCCAGCAAAGATAAGCCTCCAGGCAAACGCGGCCGACCTAGAAAAATAAGGCATAGTGAAGACGAAGACGACAAGTATGTTTGGCTTTTACCTAATCGGTTTGGCTGTTAATAATTTTCATTTTGTTATAGCACTCCAGCAGTACGCCATGTGTCGCACAAATTGGTGCCCAAGTATGTATTTATAATTCTGTTTATTGAGTTCTAATATTTATTGTTGCCTTTATTATAGAAGTCCTGGTCGAGAGTTTGTTTTTTTTTTTTTTTTTTTGTTATTTTTTTAAATCTTATTCTAATATTGGCATTTTTCTCTGTCAGGGTACTTGAGGTTTCCGATTCAGATTCTGAACCCAATAAGATTGCATCCAAGAGCAAGAGATTCATAGAGGATGAAGCTGAAGAAGAAGACGAGGATAAGGATGAGGATGACCAGTATGTTTCTTGTTATCTTGTCAAGGTATTGAGCTCATTGTATATCAAAAGGTTGGAGCCGGATGACTCGTAGGTTATTTTTTGCCAGTTTGGTATCTCAAGATTAACTATTATTTTACAGTATGTATCCTGAACAAGCAACACCGTCCCGTGTGATGGTTCAGAATCCATCTACTCCCCGTACTCCACCTTTGAGTACGCGCCGTAATGCCAGGTAAGTGGTACAAATGACATAGGATTACTCTGTCTTATTCAATATTTGGTATAGGACATTTACAGAGCGTGATAGTCCGGATAATCCTTTGGCTTCTGGCTTCCAATTCAAGTCCCCGTGCGTATTGTACTTATTTAAAAGGATAGTGGCATACACTTATTTTGTTATAGAACCAAGCGTCCTAAAGAAGATGTATATGCGTCTCCAATGGTTCCCAGCTCCAAGAAGGGTTTCCCTCAAAGGTAAGATTTGATAATTGTAACTTGTACTATATTCTGATTGTATATTTAGCCAGCAGAAGAAGACTAATCCCAAAGCTTTGGCTATTGACGATGATCTCACTTTTGATGACATTTCTGATCCGGATGATCTTAGTGCTTCGGATAAGCCTGCTAATGCTACTGGAAGTGTCTTTCAAGAAGATCTCACGGCGTTAACTATCAAGTTAGTCCCTTTATACTTTGATTTAATTTATTCTTTGGTATATTTATTCCTATTTAGAAAGTTACCGGCCACTTGTGAGGTTGCAAACCCAGCCAATCAAGATTCCTACTTGTTGAATAGGGGATACTACAACTCTCTTCCTAATTTACAGTATGTGATTAATTTTCAAGTTTATTAATTATTAATTTTTATATGTAGGTTGGGTACATTGATTCCTTCAAAGGAATCGCCAGCGGTGGGATTGGTGATGTTTACCCATTGGCGTAAACAAATCAAAGGACTCAAAGTCAAGTGCATTGAAATATTGATTGCAAATTACTTTGGTATACTTATATTCAATTAGGCCAGCTTTGGAGGCCATTATTTTTGTTGAAGACGACAATTATGTCAATCCATCCCGTGTTTCTCCCTTGCAACTTATTGGGAGGTCTCTTGGATCTTTCAACCAACGGTTTGAAGTAACAGTCAATCACCGAGACACTGCCTTGTTTTTGTCTCCGGTCATGGTGGTTGATTCTTATCTTCAGACCTTCAATCCCAAATTGCAGTATTCTGGCCATTATCTTACTGGTATTTATCATTCTGAGGAATGGGCGCGTTATGGCGCACTGCTATGTATGTTGGCACATCAGCCTTCAATGAAGACGCAGATCTGGAAAGACGCTGTGTCTTTTACAACAAAGAGTATTGGGGATCCAAGTGAGATTCTCTTATTGCCTCTTTTCTTTTTCTAATTGGATTTAATTGAAATTAGAGCGTGAGGATTTTACAGGTCCTGGTTACACGGTTCCAGGACTTCTTAATCCAGCATCCAGCCCTTCCAAGATTAGCAGCTCTCAAGCTGGACATAGTGGTAAAGCAAAGAGCAATAGTCGGGTGTATCCCCCGTTGGCTGCCACAGATCCCAGTAAGTTGATTATTTTAGACTTAGGAATAATCTAATCTCTTCTTTAGTTCTTGTCTACAATGCGTCCGGCAAGAACTTTGAATATACAGCAGAGACCTTCAATAATTTGTCCAGTCAATTCGTCCTTTATGATGGCGAGGTTCCTTATGGTTCTCTTGCTGTTATTTGTTATTCTTGTCATATTTCCAAGAATGGTTCTGAGTGGCGTGTTACCAATTACGCTCAGTGGGTCTTGTTGCTTGGTGTCCCAGAAAATAAGTAGTGATTGTATAGAGCCCCTTGAATTTTATTGATTAAATTGTATGAACATTGAATGACTTTTTTGAGAAATACATTCTTCTACAAGGTTTTAATCATCAACTGAACAATCTGGTGAAGGATTTGTAATGCGCTTTTCTTGAATTTAACAATATATATTCACAATTTCCCCAAGTACATTTGCAGTTAGTCATGGAAAATACAGATTGTCTGCATCAACGTACAGACATCATTGCCAGTAACAAGCTTCTGACACCGGGTAGTAATGCAAACTGCTCCTTGTTCTTGTTGCTCTTTTCCATTGCGTCCAGTATAGCGCGGATGTGCTGGACTGCTTCACCGTTTTCGTAATTGTCCAGTGTTGCAGAAATGCAGGCGGATTCACCGGTTATTTGAAGTGCACTTTAGCAAAGCACGAATATGTGCAGTGTCATTGGTTTCTTAACAGCTATCCGGCCGAGTAGTAATAGATGCAGGTGTCTGGCGCCTGACGATCACAGTAGGCGGATTTTGATTACATATACACTGCAAAATCCTGTGCTTACATATGCCTAGCACCGGGCCCTATGTCGAATCTAAATGGCATTTGTTTCTATTATATACACACTGTAAACTACTGTGCTTATGTATTGCTGCGTGATCAACAGGATGTAAATCAGATATTACTGAGTGATGCTCCGGGCAAAAGGCCTTGATGAATAGCTTCATAGAACTTGCACAAAGCGTTTTCGGCCAACATACTGTCAACAGTTATATTTTGCTGTTGGAAGTCTGACATGGATGAAGTCATTTGAGCGATGACTTTGTCAAGGGTGGTTTTGCATTCTTGTATGCTGGCTTTGGTTCGGCCACTTTTTTTGAGTGGTGTAATCCCCCGGAGATAGACTATACCGTTCATCGATCCGCTGTTGATTGTATGGATACATGTCGCGATGCATTCAGTGTCGGGTGTTGGGTGAAGTCGGCTACTATAGGTGAGGTCGACTACCAGCTGGAAAGCTCCGATCTGCCCTAGATGTGGATATGGCTTGGGATTGCCACGGATAAAGAAATCCAAGGTATCCTTGAAAGTGTGGTCTTCTGATTTGCAATATTCAAGCCAGGACGATTTGTTCAAGGAATCCCAATAGATTTTCGCGTTTATCGCCCCTCGCTTCGCGTCCGGTGTTCCATATGCCGCCATGTTGCAATAATATTCACGGTCTGGTATCTGAGCGATCAGATCTTCAAATTCATTAATATCTTCGAATACGGTCTGCTCGTTTAAAGCGAAAGGAGTTCGGAAGGATACGGCTCGCCATAGTATGGCACTGAATATACCAGGTATCGTCTTGATTCGATCCTGGCTGAATGGGCCGTCTGCACCCTTCATTCGTTCGCGAGATGGTGTTTGTTCTCGAAATGGTGAATAACGCTCTGGATGTGCTATTTGCAGCTTCTGGAGTTCGGTTGGACCCTCAGAACCAATGTTACCATAATAGGCTGCAATGGATTGCCGCCAATATTCACTGAAAAGACGATCTCTGTTGTCTGTAATCGTTCGCGCCGCTTCGTGAATTGAGTCGTTGAAGGCCACGTCAAGTATATGAGACATGTACTTTATCACTGTGACGGTTTCTGGGGATCCGACTGACGCGTGCACTCGTAGAGCTACTTCGAAGGGCTCAATGCTGGTACGGGACGGTTTCAGTTTGCGTCGATGGCTTTGTAAGACTTGTTGCTTCGTGCCGTAGCGAAAGATGTTCCATGTCGTTTCTAAAACCAGCACCTTTTCACTATATACCTTTGTCAGAGCGTCGATAACCCAAATCCTCCATCTGTCTTCATGGTTTGGGAATTGGAACCAGACGGACATTATGTCTTGCACAATCGCTATAGTTTCGAGTTGTATGTCTTCTTCGTTCTGACTATATCGCCGTATCCTCGTTATATCCGCTATACGATTGGGTTCAATGTTGTGTATATTGAAGTCGTGTGGTATGAATGTCTGGTGTTCTCGTTGTTGTTGAACCATTTCGTAGACACGGCGGGCGACAGGCGACATCCATTGGTCGAGCAAGAACCGACTTTCATCTCGCATAACGAGTTTGATTTGGCGCACAAGTTCCTTGTCCATCCAGTCTGATATTTCGAGATGGTTATACATAATAGCCATTCGACCACAACGAGTTTCGATGTCGAGTCGAGATTGGCAGAGCTCGAGCTTATTGGCCTTTTGTGAAAGTTTCACTAGTTCGTTGACCCGGTCGTTTTGTAGCAGATCGTTTGCGGGTTCATTTGAAACGGAGTTGGAGGTTTCCATTTCAGATAACGTTTCGCGATGGTTTTCAGTTTTCTCTTGAGTCGAGGCATGATAGTTACTCAGTATATCATCTTCTAAGGTTGAGTTCTCTTTGACGATCGCTTCAAAATTGAATTGTTTAAGGATGGGAAATTCTATGATTCCAATTTGTCTAATTATGCCGCATGAACTCAACGTTAAGGCATACCTTCACCAGCAAAGCTTGCTCTCGTTATTTGGTCGCTGTCAGACACGTTGATATCCACATTTACAGAGAAGAACTCGCTGCCATCGGAGTTATCGCCGTCCAACGACGACGAATCACCTCCACTGGGACAACTGGTAGTACGGTGGTTCGTCGGTGATAGCGATTCATATGCATCATCTAATAGAGAATCATTAGCTGTTTAAGTTCGTGATTCGAACTCGCTAGATACTCACTTGGTATGTCATTCGAAAGTTCGTTGCTAGCAGCTCTACCCTCGCTGTCATCGGAGCCATCGCCGTCCATCGGTGGTAGCGATTCATATGCATCGTCTAATAGAGATTCATTAGCTGTTTAGTTTCGTGTTTCGAACTCATTAGATACACACTTGGAATGCCATTTGATGGTTCATTGCTAACAGCTCTACCCTCGCTGTCATCAGAGCCATCGCCGTCCAACGATGATGAATCATCTCCACTGGAACAACTGGGAGTACAGCGGTTCATCGGTGATAGCGATTCATACGCATCGTCTAATAGAGAATCATTAGCTGTTTAATTTCGTGTTTCGATATACTAGATACTCACTTGGTATGTCATTCGATGGTTCATTGCTAGCAGATCTATCCTCGTTGTCATCGGGGCTATCACCGGCCGACGGCGAACTGGAATGACTGGGTGTACGTCTCGGTTGGTGTTTCATAGGTGACAACGATACATACGTATAATCTGATACAGAATTATTAGCTTTTCAAATTCGCGTTTCGAATTCATTATATACTGACTTGGCCTTTTGTTAGCAGCTCCGTGGTTGCTAATATTGTGACAGTGGACACGTTCTTCGGCCTCTCTTGGATTGGCCGTCTGACGCGGCGGTGAATCTGTCGCAGGACGTTTCATTGCTCTCGTGATTCGATCGCTATAAGATACGCCTGTTGACGCATATCCGCCGATGAATTCGCTGTCATCACAGTTATTGCTAGCTGACGACGACGACGAAGTATATCCAGCAGAATCTCTAAGTGTCGTCATAGGTGGTAGCGAGGCATGTGTGTGTTCTATCAGGATCGTTAGCATTCCTGGTGCGCGTTTTTTAGTCACTAGATACTGACCTGGAATGCCATACGATGGCTTATTGGTAGGATCTCCCTTATCACTATAATCGATATCATCGGAACTGCCCCTGGACGGAGACCGAGTATTATTTCCGGAGAAAATAGAATGATCCTCTTGATTGGATACTAGCGGCATTAATTCGTACGGATCGCCTAATGCAGTGCGATTAGCTATGTTGTTTATCGTTTTTTAAGTCGTTAAATACTGACCGTTAATACCATCCGGTGACGAATTGCCTTTGGCATCTTCGTAATCGATTAACATCTTCGTTACCGAATTGGCGTCATCATCATCGGAACTGCCTCTATACGACGATGGAGCTGTTTGTCCATAAAGGGTGTCCAGTCCTTGTGGCGATTGTGCATTGGCTTTAGCTGTTACGTGAGTTTTAGCTCTATATACTTATCTGCATTTAACCCTTGCATACTAACCGATCATGCGAAATGGCAGCTGCTCCAGTGCTTATTAATTAGGTCATCGTTAGCCCAAGATTTACATGTATAGGATAAGTGTGAACTCGCACCTGTGTTCAATTTGCTGGTTTTTCGCTGGCCTGCCCTTTTATGTATGTAGCCTTGGGAAGATTTTGCGGCTTCTTGACATTTTTCTTTGTCTTCTTGTTCTTCTTCTTCGGTGGTTCACCAGAATTCGTGTCGTCGCTCTCGGACGATCGTTTTCTGGTTCGTCGTGGAGCTCTGGCTCCTGGGTACAACAACTCGTCGAATAATTCGTCGGCCACCATATCTTCCTCGCCTTTGTCGTCCTCTTCATTCACAGCATCCGTACCTCCCGGTCTTTCTTTGAGCACCCTGAGTCTCTTGCTTGCATATGGATCAAGGCGCTCCCTTTCTCCGTAGGAGAGTGTGATGTCCTTGACTGGTAAAGATTTCTCGTCGATGTCTGGCAACATATTCACTATATCATGTTCTGAGAGTGGATCGACTTTCTTGCTGACAACACACTGGGGAACTGATCTTGCCAATCTGTCTTGATGGTCGTTCAGCTCGCGTATGATCTGCTGCCTGATCGGTGTCTGGTCGACGAGGTCCTCGATGTATTCTCCGGATTGATGTAGAGATCGGCTAGCGTCCTTCTTTCTGAATCCTGGGGCATCAATCCATGGCCCAAGCGTTTTACGCCCGTCTTGTACTTCAGAGCTGATAGCAGACAGGAATCGGTCAGAGTCGAGCTGCACTCTATAACGACGAGGAAGCTGAGATATAACGAAGTTGGTCATCAACAGCATTTCCCTTGCAACGAAGTCGACATGGTGCTCCTGACTTGAGATCGAGGCACCCTCGCGCGCATACGTGGCCATAGGATCTTTAGGTTCTCCAACTGGGTACAGTCTGAATCTCCTAATTAGAACTTGTTCAATTCGGGAGACGTAAGGTATCACGCACTCTGGGAAGCGCATCTCTGGCGTAATATTGATGGCACCCGATTTACCAGCTCCAGACGCAAGCGGAAAAACAGCTTCACCATTTAATGCTAATCGCTGCGGATAATTCACCATGACCATCCTAGTTTCCCAGTTCTCTCTTCTTTTTCCTGTGGGAGGTAAGGGCGCAGTTCCTCCATGAAAGTGTAGACCTGAGAAATTGAGGGCATGAAATTCTTCAAGATCTGCAAACACCCTCGCGATAAGCAAAAACATCTGGCCTGGACAGTAGTCTGCAGGAATGTCGGGGGATGAAAAGGTGTTCGTGAAGCATCCTGGATGGTCCAACGGATCGATATGAACACCGCCAGCACGGCCAATGGACTTCATGTCGCCAGCTATGACCCATGTTCAATATAGTTCATACTACGTCTTTGGGTAGATTTCGTACCTTCGTCGTGATTTTGGGCAGCTGCGATGTTGAGTTGCACAGTGGAACATCCTGGGACGGACGTGCTGCCGCAACGCAGAGTGTTTGTGATACTGGTCCGTTGCTTCAGCTTTTCCACTAGATCTGAAGGGCCTGCATTGATTGAGGCTGAAGCTGCTTCACTACCCGACTGAAATGACCACTGTTTATTAGTAAATACATCGACATGAACAATGTTTTAACTTACGTCAAGTAATCGATATCTGATGCTCAGATTTTCATCCCATACCCTGTCAACGTCTCCTACTTTGCTAGCCCGAGCAGGAGCCACGATCTTTGGTAGGTTTTGTCTAGATGTTCCGAGTGTTTGCGCTCGATTTTTGCCTCTGGCTCTATGAGATCTCTCAATCTCAACGCCTCCGGAATAACCGTGACGTCTATTCCATTTACTTTTCTTGTCCGTCCTTGAGTTTCGATCTCCCAACGCGTCGTTTCGTGCATTCGCGATTTTTACGCGTGTTGAAGGGTCGGTGCTGCTTTCAAAATCAGTCACCATTACAGGATAGCGAAGTCGTACTCACTTCTTTGTTACCCATAATTTGATAAAATCTTCACTGGGTCGACGGGCGTCTTGGTTGATTCGAGTACAGGCCGCAAAAAGGTAATCTCCTGGATACATGCGGAGATAACCTTGTTAAAGTCTATGTTATTAAAACTGGATTTGTCGACTATTACTGGAACATACCCTGTTTCTCCAACTGCGCCGATGTTTTACCGTGTGGTATCTCGAGCCCTTTCTCATACTCCAGATTCTTCTTCATTGCTGTTAAGGAAGTTTCCATGAAGAAAACGTATGCTCGTTTTCCGTTTAAAGGAAGTAGTGGGTGGTTGAACGCTTCATATATTATCGGAGCGTCCTTTGGGCGGCCTGGTAACGGTAGCACGATTTCTCTGTATCCGGTGCTCGATTCAGGAGAGGGCGAATGTGAATCCGACATTGTTGGGTCCAGAGACGGTGAGCTTGAATGAGTTGGCATCGCTTATAGAACAATCTGGGTGTAAGATGAGGGTGCTGTGACAGCCGTTTTCCTGCAAGAAAATGTTTAGTTTCAGACATGTCTTAATAATATGACGTACTGGCGTCGAAAACGCCGTCGAGACGCCTTTTTCGACGCCAGTACGTCATAATGTCTGACAATGTCTTCTGATATTGTCGGTAGGTGCTAAAATCTATATGAAATCTCTTAAGTTATTTAGATGTGCTATAGTGTTGGCGGGTGTATGGTCATACAAAAAAATACCCTACGTTGGCCATTTTGTACACATATACCTCGTTTTTAACACAATGTATTGCATATAGTATGTGATGTTCATTCATGCCCTGTGTATATCAGCGTCAAATGTATTGAAGTGAAAGGTAAACGAAAGAAACGTACCGAAGGTACCTCATAATTGCCCTATTATCCTTGTCTGTTTAGCATTGAATTTTTTGATACATGGATCATCTTATCTATCATGACCATTGATACTTAGTAAAGCCCTGTGCGAGATTACTATAGGGAAGATCCAGTTTTTTTTTCTTTTTAAATAAAAACGACCTAATTTTGTGAATGGCATATTGCTGATCCTCGATCTTCTTGACTTGGAATATTTGCCCTTTCAACTCACCTACAATGCATATGACAGGACATCGGGGTAACTGCACGATACTCATGCTCGATATTTAATATGTGAATTTATTACAAAACCGTACTCGATCATGTGTCTTGTTAATGAATCAGTTGTGCATATTTAAGCCATATGAAATCAAAAAAGACGTACCTAACGTATATTCGGACATCGTTTGATTGCGATATTATGCCCGTTTTCCTGGATATACGCGCGCGAGATCGTTGCGGGATAGAACCGGATCGTGCTCCCATTTACGTAGTCGTTTGCCGACTGTATGAAGAGTACAGAGATCCCCTTCAATGAGCTTGACCTTGAATTGTCGCCCTCTTAGATCGCCTACAATAGGTACAACCATGTCATTGAGGTTATCAGGACGAAGCCAAGAAATCGATTCGAGAGAAACAGTGCGGGTCTTCATCTTATCTCTAACGACGATCATGTTGCCTTCAACGCCCCTAAATTCGAGGATGTTGTTCGGGTGTTCTTGTTCGACTAACAGGAATCGCAGCTCGCTAAATGACGAGTCTTCCAACCACGTAGGTGGGCCAGGTCTGAGGGAAGACGGGTCCCATTGATAGATTATTTCGCGTTCAGTACTTGGACCAGCCAAAGGTTCCGGCGTACGCGAGGATGGGTCCCATGCTGGTGAAGATGCCAAGGTCGGACTGGCAGGCATAGGAGTGCGGCAAATGTTTTGCGATGGGATTCCATGAGATATTGGGTAAGAGGTCGATATGGGATACATGTTGAGCATTCTCTGTGTCCGTCGCGAAAAGTCATTCCTATTTTGTAATATGAATATATATTTATGGCGGGAAATTCAGATGAAGCTCACCAAAGAAGCAATTGCGTTAAATGGACTGAAACGCGTTGTCGGTTTTGATTATTGAGTTCGATTTCAGCAGTATTGTCTACGCGAATAACCTTGATAATCCCCTGTTTGCCTTTATATTCGGAAGGGCCCACAACCATTGCTTCCTTTCCAATATAGATGCGGTTTTCATCCTGTCCACCTACCCATCCAGCGTTGGTGTTGCGGGATCTGAGCGTAAGGGTACTAGGGGAGCTGTAAAAACGTGTTTGTGAACGCAAAACTGTAATCTGCATATCATTTGAATATGGTGAATATGGATAAACGGTATAGCTCACCTCTGTTTCGTTGCGGGTGTTAACAATGGTTACATCTTCGTCGGACGTTTTCACGACCCATCCAGTATTTCCCATATATTCTCCTGAATGAACTTCCACTTCATCCCCTATAAGTAAATGCATTCGGATTTCGTTTATTGGTAGAAGCGATGTATCATCTTGAGATTCTATGAAGACAGATGCCTCGTCGTTTGTGATGTTAGTAACAGTGCCTGTTAGGCCCTGATATATTCCAGAAATTACTTGCACGCGGTCATGAATTCGAATCTGGCGTTGAGCTATTTCCCGCTCAGTTTGCTGGTACGTCGACTGCGCTAAGAACGCTGATGCTCTAAATGCCTGTAGAACCTCTGATGTTGGTATAGGACGTTCGTGAGGAGGCGTCAGTTGAATGTCTGATATATCAGTTATGATGAAACCATCTGGGCTGAAATAATAGCCCATATACGTGTAGTGTTCTTGATGCCCTACTTCGGTAGCATTTCCACTATGAGAACATATATCGCTCCATTTGCATGGCTTAGGATGCGGTCGAGTGGCCTTTTTTTCAGTCGAATGTATCGCTATTCGGGGTATGATAATAGCCACAAGATGTGACCCGCGAAGAGCGATAAGTGCTGTATCTCCTTCGTATATTTTCCATTTTCCAGAGTCCCGACATATTGTTGCCCACGTCTGCGGGGAATATGTACGGTCGCGCAGTGAAACACGCTGCAACATCGTGTCGGAAGGAACCCGTTTCATACCAGATGAATATAAATCTGCGTAAGACTGCGCGAAATTGACAGCTTCCAAATGAGTGTTCATCTCCACGTATATGCGGCCTGGCAAGTCCTTGTGACCATAAATGTAGTTTGGCCGGGACGACGTCGAAGAAGAATCGGTGGACTGTTTCCTAATTTTGTCACAGAAGGTTTCTTCTTTACCGGGCTAAAGCAAGAGTTCTTCAGGTTGGTTTACAAATTAAATATTTAGCACTCACAGTACATTGTATTTCCCATAGAAATTCAGTCGCTCTCACTCGTAATATCACTTCATCGCTGTACCACGTATCGTCCCCTGTTGATGGGTTTGCTTTCTTCTCGTGATATTAGTCAAGTATAATGTAATTTGAAATCTGCTTATTATCGCATACCTTTCCCCGTCCTTTCGCGCGTTCCAGCAAAGCTTCCCAATCTGTTTCTTCAATAATCCTCGGTTCAGATAACGCATGCAAATGTCTTTCATATACTTGCTCGTTCGTAGTTTCTGTGTTTACCAAATCCCTTTCGTTAATCGTAATATCTCGCCTGTATACAGTGTTATTACCATTCTCTTCATGGCTCTCGCTTTCTTCTGTGCTTTCGTCTTCCGAACTGTCACCTGGGGCTGCTTCAACATCCAGAAAACGCATAGTAGCCTGTGAAGTGAAGTTAATACACTATAAATGGGCGCCCACACATCACTAACCTTCCCTTTCCCTTTGCGTTGTCGTTTGGATGGCCGTCGAATGGATGACCGTGCTGGCTGCCGTTTGTTCGATTGTTGCAAGCTTGATGCGAGTGTGTCGTGCCCTCGATCGTCTTCAGGTTCATTTCCTACTAGATTTTGACCTTAATATAAGTCTCCGCGTATGCATATGTTATTACCATTGTCATTGTCGGTATTGCCTGTATTGTCCTCACCCACTGCAATACCTAAGAACCCTTTGTACCCTGCCAGTTGAAGTCAACGTCCGTGCAATATTTGTGTATTTATCTGCCAGTCAAAGCCAACCTTTTCTCTCGTTGAGCGTTGGCGTTTCGTTGGTAGTGGTGATGTTGAATAGTCGCTCATATCTGTTATTAATCTATATACTACGCTGTGTCTAAATGTATCTAAGTGCGTGTTGATAGTGATGGTCGGAAAAAAAGCCTGCGTTGACATCCGACGGCCATAAATGTCACGCGGATTTAGGGCAGGTGTGGTGGATAAATAACTGCAAGCCGAACTGGCAAGCCAGGATCTCCGACCAAAACGAGGCCGGCAACGATGCCGGCGAGCATATTACCCCCGTCGTCGCCCAAGAGGAACAAACGCCCTCGGAATTCAGCACCGGTGTCACCTCTGATACTGTGAGCGCCGACCATGCACAAGGAATAGGAGTCTGCGATCACCTAACCCAGTCTCTTTGGGGACAACAACCCGGGCACGCCCCATCACGACTTCTTCAACACCATCGACGATGCGCAGTAGGACAAGAACAGACACTCTAAGAAGATGAGAGGATGATCGCATTCAGCAACAAATAAATAATATTGTAGTAAGCTGAGCAATGCTCGAACAGAAGTTGCAAGAAAAATGGATACTTGGAACAAATGTAACAATAGTTTGAGTGGTTTAGCGTGTGTTTGAACGGAATTAGCAACAACTTTAAGTTAGATGGATGGTTGTTATTGAAATTACTATAGGTAATTCGGTATGTAATATATCAGAGCTTCTACAGATCGCGCCTGTAGATTATCCACAGGTGTGTCCGGCTGGTAATTGTACACATTGCATTTTGATAGATCTATAGATGGCCGCTGTATAAAATATATGAATCTGCCTACAGATGATATAACTCAGCTCGTTCAGTAGAATTTATATATAATTTCTTAAGGAATTATCTTATTACAGCTAATAATTTTTACAGCCAGATCTATACAAAGCTGTTAGCGCTGGGGCCTTAGACAAACAAAAGCAAGCAGTTGGGACATGGCTGCAATTTGCATGGCTTATATAATTCATTTATATCTAATCTAATCGAATATGATGGCGCTGGGGCCTTAGACAAACAAAAGCAAGCAGTTGGGACATGGCTGCATTTTGCATGGCTTATATAATCCATTCATATCTAATCTAATCGAATATGATGGCGCTGGGGCCTTAGACAAACAAAAGCAAGCAGTTGGGACATGGCTGCATTTTGCATGGCTTATATAATCCATTCATATCTAATCTAATCGAATATGATGGCGCTGGGGCCTTAGACAAACAAAAGCAAGCAGTTGGGACATGGCTGCATTTTGCATGGCTTATGTAATGTATATCTGTCTGATCTTATCATGATCATTGCGATAAAATACGACCACACAAGAAAACGGTCCACCCTAATGTTTACATGGTATAAAATACTGGCCACAGCTTGCTTGTCATCTTTTTTCCCAATCAACCAAGGCAAACTGTGCCTGATTATCGTTGAGCTCATTCCATTAACGTAGATTCTAAGTGAAATATATAAGTGAGAATATGACAACCTCAGCCGGTATGATGAATTGAACATGTAAAGTATATATGTATAACTTGAATTAAGACCTACCACTATAGATGGATCGTCCGTGCCCCGTCGTGCACTATGCGAGGAAATCACAAAAGCTTCGTGGTATACTGATGCCGTGTTGACACAAACGGACTTCGGTGATTGTGTCAAGGCCAGGCCTGATATCGAGGTGTGTAGTTACTCTCTTAACACTCGAAATATATAGAACTTTGGTTGACATCAATTCCCTGTAGGCGTTGGTTCATAATCTTTTGGTTCAGGAGGACATGATCTTCAATAGCACAAAACAAGTGTTCTTGGATATGAGAACAATCTTGGGTCTTCAGCCTGTAACGAGTGCTCCAACACTTGTTTCTAAGGAATCTGTGCCTTTAACCGGGAAGGCCTGGGCCAGACTATATCAGTTGAATTTGTACTACCGTTTGTTGGATCGAATCTGGCTGTACAATTCGCCACAAACATTCAACATTGTAAACCACGCAAAAACGCTGGAGAACAGTTCGTTCAAGGTGTGTGCGCTTCGAATTCTAATAAAATATCTTACATATCTTCCGGGTAGCCCTGGCAAATTATCGAAAATCTACAACAGTTCTTGAAAGAAAAGCTGCCTTTAGAAGCCAAGTCAACCAGAACGTATGGACCCAGGTTGCTAGGAAGTGGATTACTCCAACAATTGAAGGATCTTGCATTGCTCGGACAATCAGGGAATGTCGCCAAAATACACCACAATATCTTGATGGCGGCTCTGAGTATTAACGTGCTTTCAGAAGTAAAGAAGCTCGACGATCCGATGCAAGATGCTACAGAACTAGAACACGAGCAGGAAAGCATTGTAGAAATCATATCGCATGCACAGTAAGTATTATAATGTTAAGTGTACGCTTTGCATTGAATTGAGTTTACCGAATAGTCTCACGCGGGGCGAGGGAGATATCCTTCGCAACATGTTTGAGTGTGAAGCAGACGGAAAGGCCTCCCGTGTTGCAATTCACCGAACGTTGCATATCGCGATGGGAATATCTCCTCTTTTCTTAATGGCGCCCTATAAATTAGACCGGCAACGATGGTCAATTGCCGACATATACAAGGTTCCAGCTTGTCGTATTCTTCGGATATAATGATACTTATCTGATTTGTTAGGAGTCGCAACAATTGGGCAACTGGCGTTCACCACTATTAGTGAGAATGGAGAAGACAGTATTGGAAAATGTGTTTGGTGTGGCAAATGGTTCGTTGGATGCGTCTCAGGCATTTACGGCCATAATTCAAAGCCTCCCTTGGACTGAGATTAACGATATGCTTGCCGATGACCCTACAAATACAAGATTCCGACGCAGTACGCATATTCGTTTTGCATAATAGTATAGTAACTAACGAATCGATCTCATTTGGCGGAAATGTAGTTCATTCATCGGATGCGATACCACCTAATGTGTCATTGACAACCAGTGTTGACAAAGGAAAAGGAAGAGATGTGTCAACTTACCAAACAGATACCGTCGAGCAAAGGATGGAATCTGGTAATAACGATGATGAGCCGATGGACACAAGTATCGATGGCCAGGTAGGGAATGACAGAGATGCTGACAATCGCATGAATGTCGATGCTCATGCCGTCCAGCCTTTACCAAGAAATTCTTCACAGTCTCTGCGTTTCATTCTTCCACCCTTATGGAAGGTCAGGACTGTACCAAGAAATTCTTCCGAGTCACACCGGATTACCATTCCGTCAACATCGAAAATACCAAAGCGCGGATCTACGTCGTCATCAGGTCTAACGAAACAAAAAAACACTAGGCGCAACCAAAAAGTTGCTGGGTCTTCAACTCCAAGCGCCGAGGGTTTGCTCCGCAGTATACCATTTCCCGCTGGTATAATCAAACCGGAAGTGGCAGTCAACCTTGAAGTTGGCAAAGGTTCTAGACCTGCTCAAGAGCTGCCTGTCCAAACATTGTTTTGCGGAAAGGAACCGCCCACAAAGTTGTGTTCCGTGCCCATGTAAGTAGTGATTGTTCATATCCGTCTTCATCTATTGATCGACGCCGTAGTCGCCAGATATACTTGATTTTTGGAAGAGGCATCTGGAATTAATCGAGCGTGGTTATATCAATAGACTGGCACCTCATGTCATTGATAATACCTCATCAACTTTTAGGATCGTGTCATACAGTGATATGCAGTCTATGTCAATTACCGAGAAGTTGCAATTGTTGCGCAGGGGTCCAATCCTAGAGATTGATAGGCCATTCATCCCGCTATCATTCGATAAGAAGGGGATGAAGTCACTACATTGTTCATTATCCGATACAATGCCAATTCAAAGTAGGTGTTAATTACGATTTACTTTACTATTATATGACGCTCCCTATACGCAGATCAATCTGGGGAATATCATGAATCAGTGGCATTCGGCACTCTAAATATGATGCTAGAAAGTCAACCCGGGACACCGTTAAACGCATTGAATCTACCAATGCCTGGTGGTTTACAATCAGCAGGCGATTTGTCGAGTGACAATGTCACATGGCAGGAGGCGATACACTCCCGGCAAAGCGTCCAACATTATCTATACCCTGGGGCGATAATGCGTTGGGGACTTTGCGCCACTGCTGGAGCGTACCATACATTTTACATAGACAGCGATGGTTTCGGCACATATGTGGATGTCATGACGGGGAAAAAAGTGTGGTTAGTGATGCGGCCTTCAAACAACAATATCGATGACTTTTCAGAGTTCGGGGAGATCACCAGATATGTTGGGGAGTCTTTTGATCTTTTGAATGTCGGGGACAACAGCAGGATTGAGGCGGTTGTTTTAACCCCTGGAACTCGACTGTAGGCTTTCCTGTAATCTCTCCGACATTTTTTCTTAATACTACCTAAATCGACAGATATATGAGGCCAAATACGATGCACGCCGTTTACACACCCGAAAACTCAATATGCCACGGTGGCCACTTTTACTCAATGTCGACTCTGAAAGACACTTTATGTGGAATTATTCATGTATTCGTTGGTTACCATGATGTCACGAACAACGACGATCGCGCACATTCGCGATTTTTACTCCGCGAAATGATCGTCTTTTTCTTTGAAGGCCTGGAGCAACAATGTCTTGATCCGGATGGTTCGTCTCTTCTAATTATATATTACAATATTCTTTACTATAACACATTATCAGATCCAGCATGGGAACATCTTCCTCATTTAAATCCGAATGTTTTGGACGAAGCTGACGCCAACACTATGCATGCAGTGGAAGAACTGTTCGCAGCATGTAGCTTGGCCATATTTTCGAATGTGTTGGATGCACGAACATATTGGTACCACGATCTCGCCCTTAACAAACACCAAGTAAACATCAACAACAGGAAATGGAGCATTACGATAGGAACGCAATGCCTGTAGAAGACCGCAATGCGTGTGCGCAAACTAGAGGATTGGCATACAGACTGCTGGAATGGTTTGCTAAACATTATTCCTTTGTTCCACTGAAAGGACAGACGGTGGTGAATTGTATCCAGCTTCTGGAGCAAAAACTTGCCGAGCAAGCGTATGCGATCTATATGGCTAAAGCGATGGCTGTGGAAGGCAAACATCGAGGTGTGCTCAACTGTTCATTACAAGGAGTAAAGCATCAGTTGCAGGGCGTTTTCAAACCAACTCTACCGCATATAATACTCTGGGACGCCTTTTTGAACAAGAAACGACCCCGCAATACGTGTATGCTGACTTCAAAGATTGGGGTATCGAAGTTGTACCACAAACATCCGAATATGTGCCTGCAGAAAACGGTGCCGGCATATGGAAGCGAACACCTCTGGATCGCAAGTTTCAAGAAGGGTTTAGAGTCAATTTTGACACCAGCTGTGAGTTTTGAATTATGCCATTTTCATGCCTACATGTTACTTACAATACACACACAGCTCATATGTAATGCAATTTTAATGTACAAGAGAGCTGCCTTGCTAAACGACGTTTCTTTGTCGGACTGCTGGGGCAGGGTCGCCAAGGGCACGCGTCAGCAGGGCAAGTGAGGGGCTCGGGCAAGGGGATGGGCACTGGGGCCCTTGGTTTTTATAGCACGAATGTAATTAGAGTAAGGTCCGACATGGGGTACTCCCCGACTGGACACTAAATTGACACATAAAAAAAAAAAAAAAAATACTATGAGATTTTAAGTTCACGATTGCATGTATATTCAAAATGTCTCAGTATTATGACGTACATGCGTCGAAAATGGCGTCGGGTCGCCTTTTTCGACGCCTGTACGTCATAATGTAAGTCACGGTTAAGTCACGGGTAGAAGCTGATGGCTTGACCGGGAAACATGACCACACAACGAAACGGTCGGCCCTAATGTACCCATGGCATAAAATGTCTCACAAGGTTGTTCTTTTTTTCCTTCCCATCGCCCAAGTTCGACGCGTCATAACGTACATTAGATTAGAACAAGTTATAATTAAGGATACTACGATCTGTTAAAAGAATGACAACCCAACAAGGTACGGAATACCAACCATTAAGTATGTTGCTGTGGTTGAGATTTGCTACAGATGGATCACCTGTTCCCACCCGTGCGCGATGCCAGGAACTGGCGGAAATGCCATGGTACTCCGATGCCGTTTTGACTCAAGCGGACTTTGGAGCGTGTATTGAGGTGAAGCCTGAACTACAGGTACGTGCTTAGACGGTATCTATGCTTTATTGGATTTTGACTAGTATTTAGGGTTTAGTTGACGGTCTGCTGGCTTTTGAAAAAATCGCCTTCGTTAGCCATGACCAACCCTATTTGGATTTGATGAGGGTCCTGCGCTGCGTTATCAATCTCCAGGAAGCACCTCCATGGTCACCGTTAAAGCAAAAGTACCAGAAAATGGGTCAGCTATGGGAAAGCTACATCACATGCTCATATGTTACTGGTTGCTCGATCGTGTATATTCATACCCACACCGTGACATATCCCTCGCGAGCAACATAATCCGTTATGAGAACAGGCTCGAAATTTCTAAATTGCCGGTATGTACTTGTTTTGAGCCCGAGTGTCAGATCGAAACTTAGCATAACAAAGGATCATCATTATCGCCATATCGAGGATATCCGGCGGTTGTTGCAAGAATTCAGAACGAATGCTAGTCCTGCTCAGCCGACAAATAGGAACAAAAGTGTATCAAAGTCACACTCTACGATATACGGTCCAAGGCTTCCTCAAGGAAGTGGCATCCTT
Source organism: Pholiota molesta (assembly GCA_014925825.1). Classification (NCBI taxonomy): domain Eukaryota; kingdom Fungi; phylum Basidiomycota; class Agaricomycetes; order Agaricales; family Strophariaceae; genus Pholiota; species Pholiota molesta. The sequence continues at coordinate 184,901 of JACGCK010000085.1, forward strand.
CAGCAATTGAAAGACCTGGTGGCACTTGGTCGGAACAACCGCCTTCAAAAGATAGAACGAAACTTCTTGTTGACAGCTATGATGTTCAACTGGATGTCTTTTACTGGTAGTCCTGGTGCCCAGTCTGCCGGTACATCCAATCCCCATCAGCGGTCCGATAGCTCGGAGGAAGAACAAAATAAAGAACTTATAGCGATCGCACGGTATGATCCATCTAACATATAATAACATCTTATAATCGTTTTCTACAGGAACACTACGGCTTTCAGTATGAGCGAAGTAGAAGTGCTAACAAACATGTTCTTATCTTCATCGGGTGGCAAAATGAAGACATCATCCGTGCACAGATCAGCACATATAGCAATAGCAATAACACCGATGTTCTTAGTTGCACCTATTGAACTCGATAAATGTCGGTGGTCCCTTACAAGCATCCACCAAGTACGTGACGATGCTCTTGTCTATTTATATGTACTCATTAAATTATACAGGAAGCTACTCGATTGGGTAACATATCTTTCCCCTTGCTTAAGCAGATTGAGTCTACGATATTCGATGGTGTTTTCAACCTTGCTACAGGCTCGATGGATGTGATGCAGGTCATTGCGCATATACTGGACAATTTGCCCTGGAACGAAATAGACGCCCTGGCTTTGGATGATCCAGTTAATGTTAGATACCGACGTCGTATGTGACTATATTCATATGATTTTGGTTGTATACTGATCGTTGTATAGTTGCTACTAGAGCTCCGGCTTCTGCAGTTCCTTTCACCACTGGCCATGCTATGTCATCAGTGGCGTCTTCATCCTCGATGGGCGGTGTACCACCAACACCTTCTCGACCAAAATCTCCGGCTGTAGCTTCTAAACAGCCTGTTCGTCATACTACACCATCTCAACTTGTACCTCCAAGCGCTCCTACTCAGTCGAGTATGTCGCCTCTAACACCAAGCCCATCGACACCGACACCATCTCAGCCTGCTTCTCACAATCCCAGTCCCAATACTACGCCCGCTCCGCCTGCCTCTCATGAACTAACTCCATCTATGCCGTCACAGTCTCAGGCTCCTTCTCGTGAACCCGGTCTCAACTCTACGCCCTCTCCATCTCATACTCGGCCACCCACTCCCACTTCTGAAGACTCTCGAGGTCCTTCTCAGACACCCAGTCCCAATCGATTTCAACCTCCTGCTCGGAAACCCCGTTCTAGTTCGTCATCGTCAACTGAACCGTCGTCCGAAGGCAATGGTCCAGATAAACCAAACAATGTGGAACATGGATAACGAAAATGGCGATAACGGAGACGAAGGTGACGATGACGAAGATGAAGAAGATACAATGGATGTTGATTTGCCTCCCAAAGAAACAAGTACTTCAGTCTCTTCAACTCCCATGGGTAGCTCGGATGAAAACAATGACGATGATATGGAGGTTGACTTCCCACTTAAATCAAGGAAGACAACATCGCGCACTACATCCACACGATCAAGGCGCGATACCACAAAAAATCCTACTGGACCGAGGAAATCACGAAAGCGAAAGCATGACAACATTACTACCAAATCTTCCGAGCATGTTCGCGACAACACGCCCATCGTTGTTGAGGAATATATATCCATTCGAAACACACCGTTCCCAGAGGGTATAAAATTTGAGATAACAGAACCTAGTCTTGAAGTCACCGATAATCCTGTACCTCTGTCAGAATTACCTCCAGTGAGGGTGTTCTGTCCCGAGGGAAATGTTCATGATGTTACTTTCCGTGCACATGTATGTATTCTTTTTGCGACTATATTTATCTTTATCATCTTCTTATTATTTGTTATTTCATAGAATCCCTTTATGTTAGAGTTCTGGAGAACGCATGTGAAGAAGTTCGAGGAGATGTATATTGACGGAAAACCCTTGCATAAGGCTAATCCTGATGCATCAGCATTTACGGTGGTGACGTATAGTGTCATGCAAACGATGTCAACAGCCGCCAAATTGAAATTATTGCAACGGGGAATGATTCTCGAAACGGGTCGTCCAGTCAAGCCGATTTTATTCGACAAAAGGGCATGCATTCATTACAATGTTCGTTGGTAGGAGTTGTGGATATACAGGGTATGATATGATTAAATTGGATTGATCATTTGTCTCAACGTCTCTATAGATCAATCACTAGATGGATCGGAGAATATGAATGATTGGATGGAAAAGGGGACACTCAATATGTTACTCCAGTGCAAGGATAGAAAGGCGCTAAATGTGCTTGATATTCCTATGCCTGAGGGCACACATAGCGCTGAGGATTTTTCATCTGACAATGCGGTGTGGTGGGAGATGTTACAGTCGCCTTGGAATGTTGATAGCACCGCTGAGCGTCCGACTGCCGATATGCATTGGGGTCTTTGCGCAACAACTGGTGCGGGACACACCTTCCACATGGATAGTGATGGCTTCGGTACCTACATCGAGGTCATAACGGGCGTAAAAGTGTGGCTGGTAGTGCGACCAAAGGATTGCGAAACGGGTGATTATTCCGAATTCAGGCGAATCGATAAATTTATGGGTGAGGATTTCGACCTGCTTGACGTTGGTGAATGTTTGGTAGAAGCTGTTATCCTGACACCTGGTACCCGATTGTAAGCCTTTTCAATTTATTAATTCTGTAATCATTTCTAACGTTGATATACCACAGGTACATGCGCCCAGGTACCATGCATGCTGCATATACCTCTGAAAATGTGATTTGTCATGGAGGACACTTCTATGCAACAGCCACGATGAAGGACACGTTATGTGGACTCATACAATCATTGTTGCATCCAACTACATGACCAACACCTACCATTCCGGCTCGCGTTTACTCCTTCGACGTATCATAACCTTTTATTTTGAAGGACTTGAACAAAATAAGTGGGATATGGATGGTTAGTGTAATTTTAGTTCTCTATTTAGAACGTTTTTCTAATTCGCAAATAGATCCTGTATGGGAGCATCTCCCAAAATTGATGCCCCTGGATGCAGCATCTGATGATCCAGATGTAAACTCGATGGAGCATGCAGAAAATCTATTCTCTGCTTGTTGCTTGGCGATATTTTCAAACGTCTTGGATCCCAAAATGTATTGCCATCCGCAGGTTGACGTTGGTTGCAAACCAAACGAACAACAACAGGAAGAAATGGAAAGATATGACAGAAACGCCATGTCTGTCGAGGAGCGCAATGCTTGTGCGACAGTGAGAGGTCTCGCATACAAACTTCTTGATTGGTTCAGTTTCCATTATCGATTCGTTCCCTTGGCTTCTGAAGCTCCAAGTGAAAATGGCTCGGACACCCGCCAGATTTTCGAATCAATGTTGGCGCAACAAGCATATGCGATCTACCTCGCGAAACAGAAGGCAGATGAAGAAGGACTTGATAGTTCCCTGGATGTTCATTAATTTCACTTGAGCGACAGTTGCGAGGAATGTTTTCGCCAACATCAAAGGCCGACGCTCTATTGGAGGAACATTTCATGGATTCAACTCCGCTGAAATTGTTACATGCTGACTTCAGCAAGTTGCAACTACGTGTTCTAACTCCAGCATTTGCGTATACGCCCACTGAGAAAAAGGTTGACATCTGGGTGAAAACACCGTTGGACTGTGCTTTTGAACAAGGGTTCAAAGTTGACTTTGATATTAATATTGGTAAGTTTGGTATATTGTTTTCTGCACATATATCTAATAGTTACACAGGACGCCCGATGAAAAAGATGAAAAAAGCATAATTCACTGTGCTGCTTTTTGTCTACTTGCTCCTTTCATTGTTGTATCGTATGTTCCATCTCTCAGATATTTTGTGCGTACATGGAAAATGGGTCATATTATATGTATCCTTGAACGATGTCAATCTTGATGGATCAGACCATAGTTTACTGGAGATGCGCTATGCGCTATAGTACATTGGTAGATGGCTGTAGATGGGCACTTGGAATCAATCCATTTTACTTTGATATTGCAAGCGCTGAAACTTACCGTTTTAAGTGGTTCTGAATTCATTACACCTGTTGCATCTTAATACCTGTTACGATTCAATATCGGGTAATTGCAGTGGTATCCTCCAAGTGGGCGTAGACTTGCATGTGTTGGTTAAAGGAGGATGGGATGTCACAAAAGTCGCATTCATGGAGTGACTACATAGTATTGACTAATATTTCATGTCGATCTGTAGGATCTGGAAAAGGATATACAACTGCTAAGTTGAGGCAACACCCGCATCTCAATTTGTCCCGTTTGCGTACAAGGCCAAACCCGCGGTTTTGGCGCAGTAGCCAGAAGAAGCAAGAGGAAAAACGGCCAGTTACTACATTAACTTCTTATTCACTCATCTCCCGCACCACAGGTCCCAGTACTTTGGGTTCCCTGCGCGCGGTACAGTCATCTGTCCAACAGATAACATCGTCACATATCGTCCAATTTATCAATTAAATATCACACAAGTTTCTCTGTCTTCTAAGAACCCAAGAAGCGAATCGAAATCACCGGTTGGACTGAGTTTCTATATAATATAACTCTCCATAGTACCACACGTTCGATTTTTTCAATCTCACCGCAGCACCATGCACGCCATCCCTCCCCAAGTCCAAACTGACCACCACAGCCAGTTAGGATGCTGTTTGATGCTTATGCATCAATATTCACCAGCACCTTCTCCTCCTCAAAGTGTTTACAAGCCATCTCGAATTTTCTCTTTCAAGTGAAATCGACATCGTACAACACCAAGCGCAATGTCAGACCCCCCCCCTCCCTATACTGTCGCATTTCGATCAATCCGTCCAGGGTGTGACGCGTGACCAGCTGGACGAAATTCGTCCACCGTCCAGGTTCAATGCGACCGCGGACAGGACGAAAATTCGTCCAAAATTCGTCCAACATGGCCGAAATTTTTTGATTTCCTGGTCGGAAAAAAGCCGATTTCTGGATGTGAATTTTGGACCATTTGTCCCAGCCGTCCAGCCCCTCTGTGACGCGTGACCCCGACCGAATTTCGTCCAAACCACACCCCCCTGTGACGCGTGACGGACGAATTGATCGAAATGCAACAGTATACAGTTCTTCCATCTGCCCAAATATCGTTCAATCATACCCAACATCGAAAACACGGGCCGCCGTAATCATGATAAGATCAAACAGATATAAATTACATAAGCCATGCAAAATGCAGCCATGTACCAACTGCTGCCTCTGTTTGTGTAAGGCCAGTTCTATACTGCATGAATCTTTTCATCTGTCTCATTCAATCCAGAATAGCGATTTTGAGAAAATGTGTTCGGAAACGGAGTGCTAAGGCAGTTGAGTCTTGGGCTTGACCTTGTATACAATGTATCGTATCGTGTAATATCATAATTCATTCTGCAATTCTCATACCGGACTCAGACTGGATATTTACTAGTAATTACTTCTTAAAGGCCCAGATCGAAGGATGGAATGCTAATGAATCCCGTAAAAGACCCAATCTTGGCATGGCGCTTGTCGGAAACATCCAATATGCCACGTCACCAGGCTATGCTATTGATCATATGACTTTGGATCCGATTTCAACCAATTTTGTTGAACGTGGTGCCTCTAAATCCTACTCTGTTTGTTCTACTGTCATCTACCGCCATTACAATATGTTATATCTTTCGATCTCCAGCAATGTTATAAGGCGTATTGCTCATATAACGGCAATACTGCTTCCAATAACTTGTCTATGGAGTGTGATCCTACATCCACAACTCCCATTTCCATCAACCGCACTTGATGAAGCTGCCCAATCCCCTATTGTTCTCGACGCTTCAAGCGTATATCAATTACCCGACATGTCTAACAGGCATGATACTGTCCAAGCCCATATTGTTTTCGACGCTTTGAGCGTATATCAATTACCTGGCATGCCTAACAAGCATGAAACTGCCCAATCCCCTATTATTCTCAACACTTTGAGTGTATATCAATTTCCTGGCATGCCCAACAAGCATGCTACTGTGCAATCCACTGTGGTTCTCAATGCTTTGAGTGTTTATCAACTATCTGGCATGTCCAACAGGCAGTGCAGTGATTATAGAAAGCATACAATCCCATTATCTTCCAATCAAATACAATATATGTCTGTGCATACCAACAAATATCTGTTAGTGGGCTCTAGAATGATGATTGATATATCTATAGTCAGCCACAAATTGAAAGATTTTTGTATTACATATGGCCTGTAATGAAAAAAGCTGGAACTATAAAGTGCCAGTATTATTCATGGACTATACTGGATGGTGCTCTACAGTATAATATGCATCATAGAATATACTATATGATATCAATGATTAAGATCAATCTATATCGTAACTGTGTATACCGTCATAACTTTGTCATTCTTAAATTTGTTTGCTTTAGAAATGCTACTCAGTATGGCTCTTTGTTGATTCCTATATACAAAACTTCCAATAGTATACAATTCAATGTTACAGAGGATAAATTTTATGGTGGGGGTACAAGAAAGGCTAGGCCACTGAAAGGTAGTGATTTGGTTGATTATCTGTATCAACCAGTAGATGCAGAATTACGTTTGGATAAAAACTACTTGTTTGTCTGTTATACAGATGCTTATCATCTGCCTAATCTTTTACAAGATAACCCCAAATATTTTGCTACACAGGTGCCACTTGAAATATTATCAGGAGCATTAACTATACAAGAGGCTGCTGCAATTGGAAAAATTCATAATGTTACAATAAATAACCATCTAACTCGAGATGCATGCACCACAAGATTCAAAGGACATTATTGTCCAAATTGCAATAACCACTTCTCTGTATTCTCACCAGCAATGACAAAGGCTGAAAAAGGTGCAAAAGAACGTATAAGATCTAAGAAAAATAGAGATCATCAGAAACAAATGAAGTCTAAATCAGAGGGACAAGGAAACAAATCCTACTCAAAAAATAAGACATA
>JACGCK010000086.1:0-190484 GCA_014925825.1 Pholiota molesta
TGACCGATGAAGGCCTAAACATTTAAACAAGGACAGCCGCCCACACGGCGGCCGACTACAATACCAAGCGGAGCATCATGACAGTCCAATCAGATTCCATACCAGGAACGTGGCCACTTCCTTTACTCGGTGCACCACGACCGCTCTAACCGTGGTCAAACCCCAAATCTTCCGGCCCGAAGACGCTGCGTCTAGACGTATTGACTATCCAGTCCTGCTGTGCGCGATATCTTGCAAGGCTGACTCCCTATGATCTATCATTCGGGAACATTACTCGGAAATTGCCAACCCGAATTCCAGTGGAAAAGGGGTGCTTTCAGGGTGCTTTGTTATCAGGTATTCCGCTTTCTTATTAGGGTATCTTACCGGTTTGAGATTTGTGAACTTGTCATCTTATCTGAACTTCTGAACGGTGGCTATAGTCGGTACGCAACGCACATTGAAGCTGCAGTGGCTCTTGTTGCAGGGTGGGCTTTAACTTTAAGTTTGATCACAGTAGTCATTATCACGCGGAGTATTCGTATGGAATGGTCGGTACGGTTCTATGTGCATAGACACCAGGAGCACGGCTAGCGTGAACTACTCAGCCTCTGATGCATTTTGAATCAAGTTAAGGTTGCTTGCATGCTGTGCTGCACCAGCATTTAAAGTATGGAACTCGGGGATCAGTACATACATATTCACGTAATATTTCATTCGGATCAGAATGCTCTCGCGATCGCCATTGACACTCTCCTCCATCTCAGTATCCATCAACCTACAGTCTAAGTCTGTCTAAGTGTCAATCCGGCGTTGGAATGGTGGTTAAGGTTATAATGCAAGAACAATCATTGATCAACATGTGTTCTACAGAGAATTCATTCCGCCAAGCAGCCCCGATGGGGTTGATTCACCCTGCCCGAAGTGAGGTTCGGGCGTAATCGATAGGTTTCGCTGAATTTCTTTGCGTCCGCAGCTAACAAACAATGAGTCCCTGTGGCGTAGAACTGAGCATATGGACAATCACATCGAAGAATACACTTCGGCTGACTTCTTCAGAGTAGTTCTGGTCCAACTCGGTGGCTCCTTTCGCACCTGGTCCTTATGGTCCCAAGCATCGCGAACTTGAAGCACCTGACCTTTTTTTTCTTCTTTCTTACAACTTACTTCATAAATTTAGATCTGATAACTTGTACTTACATATATGTTTGTTTTTTGGGTCTTATCCGAAGATATGAAAGTACATAGCAAATGGTACAGAAATTGCTGGGCGGCAGCAGCGGGTCCGCACGCGCACGGCGGCCGAGGCCCACATCTATGTGCGCGCTTCTCCATTGAACTTTCTCCTGCGGTGCCTATGATGCCCTATGTCGTACAGACCGTGCAGAAATAGCTTGCTTTACGAGAGACTGTACTTATCTCTGAATCTTGGCTCCCGAGGTCGTTTGATAATGTCGCCTATTTTGAATGTGGTGAGATGAACGAGATAAGATTAGATTTGTCACCGGAACGCTCTGTCACAGCATGCGGCTCTGTGACAGATTGCCATTTCACGACCGTCAGCGTGTTTGTATTCTGTAACATACTTATCTTCATTGACTTGAGCTTATCCTTGGAGCTCCCAATTTTTTTCTAAGCTTATTATCTACATTGCTTCCCAAAATGTCACCAGAAATCATTGAAATATCCTCGGAGGAAGAAGATGCACAAGAGGGCTACGTCGAACTCGACAGGCGAGCCATTCTGGAACCAGTTGTAGGCCGCGTCGTCGATGCACTCGGTGGCTATGAAGGAGAGACCTATGTGATGGGAGACGAAGTCCATGGGTGCCTTAAGGATCTCAAGAAACTGTGGAGGAAAGACGAATCCGACGACGAGCGAACCGTGGCGCGACTGTTCTGGGAGATGCGTGTTCTGCCAAACGACTTGGTGCCTATATTGCTCGAGACGGCGGGGAAAGGGCTGGTAGAGGATAAACGGGCCATCTCTTGTGTGGACTTGATGACCGCGATGACATGGCCTATCGATATGGCCGAGGAACTGAAGGAGCTGGACGAGGAGCTGGACAAAGGCACCGATTATACACAACTGCTGGCCAGCCATCTGCACTACAAAATCGCCCTTCTGAAACCTGGTGTTATGCAAGCGCTATTTGGCATCATCCTTCCTCCGTTGGCGAAGAGCATCAAAGAACGAGTTGAGCGTGATGGCCAGGTCATAAACGTCGTGCTTCACCTCGTTCGGAATCTCGCGTTCATCAAGGACCTTCCTGTCAGCTCTCTGCTGAGCTCTGATCAGGCCGAACTCTCTAACCTCCAATCGAAACTCATTCGGGCTCTTTCTGAAACCCATATGTTCGAACTTCTCCTTACTATTGCCGCCAATACTGAGAACGATCCTCTCTTCAATGGTTGGAACACGCTCGTACTTGAAATATTCTATCTTCTCTTCCGAGGAGTTAAACCAAGCTCTCTCGTTGTCGATCAAACAAAGGTGTTGTATTTGCTTTCTTTCATACCTTTGTACATTATTAATTTTGATTTGTAGCAACCGGCGGAAAATTTACAACGTCTTCTCGCCCTCGAGGATCGCACCCGTCGCGACCTCGCCCGAAAAGCTACCTCTCGTCATTCACGATTTGGAACGACTATCTCTGTTAAACTTAACACCGACAAAAGGCCCCCCGCGGTGAACAACGCTGCTGGTGCCGAACCCCAACCTGTCGCTTCGACATCACGCTCGTTCGTTCTTCATAGGCAACAAGCGATCCACGGCGAGGCTGGAAGTATCATGGACATGACCAAACGCCAAAGGAGCAAGAAGGTCAACAAGGTTGACGATCTGGGGATAACCGATAATCTTTCCTTGGAAGCTAGGCTTGTCCTCCAGAACCTGGCTGCAGAATTTGTGGAGTCGTGTTACAATCGTGGGTTATACTTAGCCACTCTAAGGCCTCCACGATCCTGATGTGTTTGCTTTAGCTTTTCTCTCGGTTCTCTTGAAGGACATTAGATCTGAACGTCCAAAGATTACGGAGAAAGATAATCTCCGCCTACTCTACGTGACAAAATGGTTCCTCGAGTACTTCCTCGCCATGCGATCCAAGGAGCAGTCAGAAAAGACTGGGCAAGACAGATGGAATTTTGGCCTCATTGCCGAGGTAACAGAGCGATCGTGGATCATATGGGTTTTAAAGCGCATGCGTGAGGCAGTCGAAGAAAAGGTACATTGCCATATCACGAGGTTTATTATCGCCGTCCGCTCTCAACCTGACAATTATAATTTAGCCCAAACTATGGAACGAGCTGCAAGCGGGTATAGAGTGTTTGACTCAGCTCCTCCTGCTCATCGATAAAATGTCCTCTGCGGAGATAGTAGACCCCACGCTGAAAGAAGCCGCGGAAGTTCTGCAACAACAGCTCATTTACAATGGTGAAGTGCTCGATATCGCCCTGGAGAGTTTGCGCTCGTATAAACCGGGGACCCAATCGCTTGCCTACCTCGATTCGAGCGTTTATCTTGCATATGCGCTGCTGCGCATGCTTGAAAGATGGGGTAAGGAAAAAGGTAGCGAAAGTTATGTGAGGCAGAAGGTCTCAAAGAAGAAGAGGAAGAGTAAAGGTACTGCAATCATTATTTCGGCCGCCGAATTTTTCTCTGATTATCCGATATAGGTATCACGGAGGAAGAAGGTATTCCTGATGTTGAGGAAGAAGAAGTAGAGGACGAAGTAATCAATGAAACAATGTTCACATTTGAGGCATTCGAAAGCGTATGTCATCTTTGCTCTTTTCCTTTTCTCTCGCTCAACTATCAGATAGAAATTTGCTCAAGCAGATATCGCCCATACGCTCCTCGTATACTTGGCGCGTTATCGCGAATTTTCATCATCTGAGAACATGCGCCGAGTCGTGAGCTTGCTTCACCGACAAGCCGTCAAAGCTAAGGCAGAGGGTCTCTTCTTCAAGGTCCGTGTTTCCGTATTTGGGTTGCGGCGTTAGAGTGCTCCCGACTGACAACCATTTTTGGTCCGCATCATTTACGTATGTAGGTATCGACTCTGGACCTCTTCAAGACGATTCTGGCAGATCAGAAGGCGCTACCACGAGAGCAACCATACAAGGACCTTGTCAATCTTATTAATTTCATTTTGCGGCAGTTCTTCAAAGCTTTAGCCAATGATACCTTCTTGGCCGTTGAGGTACGAACTGTTTCTCAGCTATTAACGTCTCGTTTAATACATCAATCGATAGGCCTTCTTTCCGAAGAATCGCGGTCACTGGAAACAGTATTCGAGTTGGGAACCAGAAGAAAAGTCGAAAAGAGAAAAGAAAACCATCGAAGATACTCGATTCCCTCCCGACGTTGAAGTTAAGAAAGGTTATTCCTGGAGCGACCAACTCGGAATCGCTATCGCTATTCTGGTTGAAGCTAATCAGAAGGAGCTTGTGGACTGGACAATTCAGGTATGACAATCCACGGGCCCCACTAGATCCCCGTAACGAAATTAACCTTTTGTTTATCACAGATTCTAGCACTGGTTATTGCACAGCGTAACCGTATTATTGAAGAGACGGACAAGAAAGATGACGAGGACTCCTTCGAATCGGACAAGGATGATACATCACATCCTCGCGAAGAACCCTCAGCAGAGGCGTTGGCCAAACTCACGGATTATTGTCAGAATGCTATCCCGCTCTTGTCCTGCTTTCTCTGACCATTCCAATCAACAGTGGTCCCTTATACTACTCAGGAGCAAGCGCATGGGGCTACCAGAAACCCGAACTTGAAACTCTTATTCCGTTTGTCAAAATTCTATGTTCTAGATCAAGGTGTGATTATGTTTTCAGGCCTGTCAGCCGTGGCGACTGTATTTACTTTTCCTTACAGATGCCGATGAGTTGGAGTGGTATGTTCCCTCGACAATCTCGGTCGCGGAGTTGCAACGCACCCTCAACGTCATCAATCAATTCCTTGAAACACCCTTCGATCTGGATGGGAAGGGGGCTTCCGCTCTCTTGAACAAGAAACGGCGTCGCAGGAGGCGCCGGTCTCCCTCCCCGGATTCCGACGAGGATGCCCCACTATCTGGAGATGAACCACGGAGGAAGAAACGCAAAGAGAAGGCGACGAAAGAAAAGGCCCAATACAAATCGGCGCAATTCATCGAAGATAGTGACGAGGAATATGGCAACATGGAAGCCTTCTTGGAAAAGGAGCGCGCTCAGCGAGAGAAGGCCACCCTAGCCGCTGCGACAGCGGGGGTAACCGACCGTCCCACCACCATGAAAGCGACGGGAACGAAAAAGCGGCGCAGAAAAGCTGCTGAAGTTGGGTCAAAACCTAAAAGGCGAAAGTCATCTCTCCCAGCTGGGGGAGATGTAGGGGACCGCTCCGAATCCAACATGGACTTGCCAAACGACGACAGTGACGTGGAACTCGTGGAGACAGTCCCCATTCTCCCTGCCGAAAGTGAGGTTCCCGACAATGTTCACGCAACGTCCGGCCCCCGCCCTCGTCCGCGTCCACGTCCACGACCGAAAACGTCTGCTACATCCTCTCCACTGCCCTCCGAAGCCGATGACCGATCAGGTTCGCCTTTATCAGACGGCCCAGACGGAGAGCCTGAAATAGTGTCATCAATGTCGCACAGTCACCGCAGTAAAAGGTTGATACTCTCTGATGACGATGACTAGTAGCCTCCTTCACTCCCTCTCATGTCACGGCTCTGAATTCGGCGTCCAGACTTAAACATGGAATGTATCTGTATCTTCTTGTTTTAATGCTCTATACTCTCTTTTTCTGCTTTCTGATTCCAATGCATGGCGCAGTGGCTCGGCAGGAAGTTAGCCTCAAGGTCCCCTGATCCTCACTCGTTAGCCTAGAATTTCTGGGACATTTTCAGTTCTATTCCATCAGTGATAGACCTCTTTTCGTGTGCCTCGCCTCTTCACAGCTATCACGGAAGCCTTATAAACCTATCTGCCGTGTGATTCTCTTTCTTGTTCCAAAGCCGTGTCAGCCACAATTCTCAATATGAGCTACATATGCGCATGGGACTTCAAAATCTCAAAAATAGTTCAGCTTTGCCTGTTGCTTTCCACGTGGACGTAAATGCAGCGCGAGAGTTCACGCAGAGTATTTATGCATCGCATCGAATGGGATATTTCTAAATAATACAATAGCATACCACTTTTGTGTGCAGAGCGTCATGGAAGCGATGGTCTTCGCACCCTCTCGGGAGAGCTTATTCTATTACGCTGACAGGTCGATAACAACCGACCTTCTTCCCATGACTTGCCTACATGCTAGAACGGTTAAAACATATATGGAAAATTGAATGACCACTAAGGACATCACACGCCGGTAGAATCCATATCAACTCGAGTCTTCTATAGCTCTGATGATGCTCTTGTAGTTAGAACACGGAATTCAAGTGGCTTCAAGCCTATCTTGTGCACAGATGAAACGCGAGGATTGGTGTCGAGTATGGTACCTGACTCGCAATTGTGGAGGCCGTTTGGGCGAATTCGGAACGGGAGTATATCAGCCTTGCCTCCATATCAGGTGCGCCAAGGAGATTGTGACTTTATCTACATAGTCGATACATAGCCGTCGACCCTGCCAGTGTATGTATGCCCACTGTAGGGGCGCTCATTTGGAAGGTTGGGCACAGAGTAGGCTGAGTTCTTGTATTAAGTCTATGTATATCAGTTGATCGAGTCAAGACAAGGGAAGTCAGCTATTATCGGTCATAATTATTTAAACCGTTCATTTACCATTCAGATAGCAACGAGTATCTGGCCACGCACATTCAGAAGTACCGTCCCGTTGTCCGACCTATTCGCATACTTGGGGAGTCATCATCATGAAGAGTTACCATCCTTGTCCTGGTGCAAAACAATAACCACACCATCTGGACATGTTAAAAGGTTTGAAAACAAAATAAACTGTTACCCGAAATGTCGACTGCTCGCAGGTAGATATGATTTATGTACACAGTCATTCTAACGGCGATTTCATTACAAGCTTGGACCACAGTTATCCTGATAAGTGGCTCGATACGGACTACTGTAGAAATGTACTTAACAGATGGCGACTGCATCCATCACGGAAAATGCCGTGGGCGCTTCTCTCGATTGAAACCACTGTAACACAGGAATTTATTCTCGTCGATAGCATGTAGGAGAGGAGCAGGCAAAAATGCATCGAATACCAAGAACTGAGCTCACCGTTACATGTCCGTAAAGGCCGAGTATAGCCTGCGGTATATTGTCAAATCGAGGGACAAGTATGACGAAGAGAATGACACAACAGCCTGCAGTTATAAACAGCTATTCCTCTTTCTCGTAAAGGTTCAGGAATCAGAAAGACTATCATAAGTGACTCAACCTATTGATTTCAGAGTACAGTTCTAGCGCTCGATAACGAGATACCCTGTGATGTCGGTATACATCTTATCCATAGACGTCCGTCCGGCTTCCATCAGCGGGGTATGTTTAGGACTCTGACAAATTCCGAGCCAGGTCGAGCGGCTTTCAGACAATATATGTAGTTAGCACATTCAGTCAATTAAGTTGGAGCTTCAGAACCTTTGCGCCGCTGGTTCTGCGTACTTGGACCGCATTTTAGATGGACTCTAAGCTCACCTGACAAAAGGCTTTTTCGGTTGTGGGCGATTGGTGGGGATGGATTTCGCCATGGTCTCCGAGGGTACTCAGAGCGTCAGTACAAGTTATTTTGAGAAAGCTGTGCGCCACAAAACCATTAGGACAAGAGTTCGTGACGAAGGAGAAGAGGCTGGAAATGGGGCGTCGCGGAGTATCAAATGGGAGCTACTTCCTATTTTGGATATACCCTTGCGACCTTGCGGAAGCATTTCTTTTGTTGATCCCCGATCACAGAAGTCTCCTTAAGCCTCCTTTGGCCTCAGGCACATCGCGCGTGGGCATGAAGCCGCAACTTTCCGTTGCCGATGGCAAGAGTCAAGTCGCGAACTTAAGACCGAAGAGCAGGAAAGGATAAGGGAGCCTGACCGGCCAAAAAAGCCTAGATTTAATCCTACGCCAGGGAAAATAATCCAATTCGAGATGCATTCTGGGAGATAGACAGCATAGAAGATCGCCGAAATTCGCTCTGCAGAAAACAAGATTTACTTGGAACCAACGGACTGGTACACTATCTGTGCAGGGTCACACTTATTCAGACTGCAACCAGTATCCAGATCGAGGCGAACAGCTCGGGAATGGTTACTTCGAATCCCATTCAGATGGAATTCATAAACCCAACAACAGGCGCTGCACAGGGCGCAATATAAGTTAGCGTCTTGTCCTTGATATCTCTTTTGCAACCCCGATCCCCATTGCCCCACCCTCCTTACGTTATTCTCTTGATGTCTTCGGTAACTGGTCATACTAGTCATACGGCACAATCTGAGAGGCCTCAGGAACGCAGCCGTAATGCTAAAGCACAAGCCAGACATCGAGCAAAGAGAAAGGCGTACATTGACCAAGTATGTTTCAACATCGTCAAGTATTTGAACAACCATATTAACACGGGCATCAGCTGGAGCAAACCGTTACCAAGCTCCAAATTGCCGTTGGATACACGACCGAGCAGGTCTCGGCGCTGCCCCCACCACTCTTGAAGATCCGCGAGCTCGAGCAAGACAACACGCGCCTTCAGAAGGAAAATGATGAACTACGTAGGCTGATCGATCCTAATTCCCGAGCGTTAGCATCCGATTCAACGCGCCGTACTTCATTGGGTGCGTATCAAGATTCGCGAGCCTGCGACCGCGACTATGGTCTCAAGAGACGCAAAGGCGGCCAGGATGGTGTTTACATCGTATGTTCTGTCGGCGCCACCTCATCGATATCACTGACAAATCCTTATCTTCCATAGAGTCCGAGTGACACGCCGCCTCATGGTATGGAGTCGAGCTCCCGACCTCCACCTCCATTGACTATTCCCCATCCATCCGCCCACCATTATGGGGGTAATGGTGGTATGAGCTCCCACTCTCATACCGCTAGCAACCAAAATGGTTCGTTGTTCAACCTGCACGGGACACCGACGTTTCAAATGCCTAATACGCCGTCGGGGTCGAGTGCTACTTCAAGCCCTCCGTTCTCGGCGAGTATTTTTCCCTTACCAATCCTGTCACCTGCTCTGCAATGGAGCTCCGTGTAGAGAAGCGCTTGGATCCTAGTAACGATCTTATTTCTCCCTACAGCCTATACAGATTCAAGGCTCTTCCCACTTGCCTATGGACCACCGTCAACATATTTCTGACCACCACTCAATGCCAAGCTATTCCCAACAGTCGCCGCATTATAGCTCTGTGAAAGTCGAAGAGGATCATTATAATGTGAATTTCATTCCATTTCGACTCTACTACATTAATAACAGTCCATTTTTCAGGCGACGGGCCATGCAAGCAACCACACCTCGCTCCAATACTCCTACTCAGGTAGCCAGAGCCAGAACCATAGCAATATGGATTGGCACAGCGCTTACTCGTCGGAAAGGGCCCACTCGGGGCTACACCGATAATGAGTAAGTCGTTGATATTGGTTCTGTGGTGGTCGGAATGTATACTCGCTCGGCGCAAGCATCGCCAGTGAAATGTCTAATAGTTTTTCACCCTTGTATTCTGGCTTGGCAACGTTTTCTACTTGATTGGATTCTATCAACATCGCACAAAGATCTATCGTAAACGTCATTTACGAAACGTACTTATGGTAAGGTAACTTTATTTGCCCGTGAGACAGAAGATCAGAAGCCAATGCCAGATCTGCGTAACGGCAACAGAAGAAATCTTAGAATTGCTTGGAAATTGGAATATCTTGTCCTCATCAGCCTCTGGGTGGGAAAAGCATGCCACAACTGCGCCGGACTACTGTTTGAGTGCGAAGCGGCCCCCGACAGGCGGCTGTCGTTGAACATCACGCCTTCTACATGAGTGGACTCTAATAATATTTAGGACGCTCTATTCACCAGTCAATTGCTCTATATTGGTGCGCGCGCGGGCCCTCGGGCCCGTACAAGAATTGTCGCTGGTGGGCCACTATATCGCTCGGAGTCAAGCTGGGCCACCGTGCCACTGAGCCACTCGATGGTGTGTAATATAAAGAACGAAAATCGCGTTCCTTCACCAGTCTCCTTGCCATCCATTGATAACCTTTGGCGTTACTTCGACATCTTCTATTTGATATGCCGACGGGCAATCTAGTGCAACAGGCTGTTCGACGGGACTCGATCGCAGGTTATTAAAGAACAACACAGCAATTCTGGCGAATACACTTGATCTTGAAAGTACGCTAGTCTATATTTCTCTCGTGAATCACGCGAGTGAATAGAAAACCTGAACGCGTGTCTAACGTGCTTTAATTTTAGCACTCTCCATGCACAGTTTCTTCTCTGGTTCGGTGCTGACCCCAGCAAATTTGTTTGAGGCACTGGGCGCAAAGCGGCTTGATTATTTTATTTGGCTGGCGGTCAAGAACATGATTGAATCAACATGGCCAGAGTAAGTCTCGTCAAACTTTCTTTGATATCTGATTTTCTGCTCTGCCCTGAACTGAGCGCGCCTTCAGGTTCAAGAAGGACCGAAAGGCATGCATTTCGCGGGTAATCGACCAACTGGTGAGTGGCTCGGTCCGATGATCCTACTAGCGGCCGCCCATGGATGTTTATGCTACCCGTTTCTTTGATTATATAGTTCTTTGAGTGGCGAAGGCCATCGGAGATCGCATAGCCGGCCCATATGTGGTCCTAATCAACTACAAAGAACACGACGACATGTCGTCAATAGTGAAACTGCGCAAAAAATGCATAGAATCTTCACAGTACGCGGTGTGCCACGGGAATCTGTCATCGTCAGCGTGTGTATCGGATGGTACAATCGCCTTTTCTGAACATCCCCGCGCTGAAAACAAATTTATTTTGACAGATTCCAGCCACTGAGGCAGGTATACTGGCAGCGCAGCTGCTGCAGAAACAAGGTATGATTATAAGCCTCCACTTTGTTACTACCTTGGTACACGCCCAAGCATGCGTGGAGGCCGGCGTTTCAGCTATATTTGTTTCGGTAGGACCCGTGAGTAGAGCACCTCAGCCGTTCGAAATCCGACTGATTGTTTTTTTTTGTTTGAATTAGCTACTCGACGTATATGAACGGAGACGGAACACCGTCTATCACAATTTAACTGAGCACCCCGGAATCGAGACTTTACAGTCAATCCTTGCTTACTTCAAGGTGAATGGCATCAAAACAAAGGTCATTGGAGCAGACTTTAGAAATGTGAGTGCTTTCTACACGGGAGGTAGCTTGAAAGAGATATCTAATATGTGATTGATTCCATACAGCTTGCAGAAATAGGTCTTCTAAGCGAATGCGACGCTGTCTGCGTTTCTGCGGAACATGCTAATGAATTGAGTTGGAGTCAAGCTCCCACAGCCTCTTTCGATTTGAGCGAAGAACCTCAGCTGTCCTCCGTGCGCGGCAGGCTAAATATCCAACGGATCTGCTGACCAGAAAAGGTGGATTCTCAACGTGGTTTTCCCCAGAGTCACGGAGCTTGACATCGCAGTTACTCCATGACGCACTGAATACAATGCAAAACCAAATGAAACTCATCGAGCATGTGGTCGAGGAAGAGATGATAAGACGCATTGCCTTCCAAATACCACTCAGAAACCTTCCCCAAGTGGGTAGTCCGTTTAAACCGAAGGGCATACAGTCAAAAAGTGACAAGCCGTCCGATGATGGGCAGCCGAGCCTGCAATGGGATTTCCGTTTAGAAGAACGTTGTGAGATGGACGAATCTTCTAATATCGCACCAGCCTCATAACATGAGGCTTTCAGATTTGAAGCCTCTACATAGACTGACTAGTGGTTCAGCTATTTTAATAACATTAATCAGCACGTTCTATCAGATGCCCAGTAATTTAATACTTCTTTGCTTTGTAGACTAAGCCCGCCGTCGAATTATTGCCTTGGAGATGCAACGAGGCATTCTTCTCTTTGACATGAGCGTGAGCAAAAAAATGGTGCGTATTGTTTGACGACCTCCGTACTGTGTAGGACCATGCGATAAACCATAATTTGACGCGCGTGTGGAATAGATGTCAAACTTGTGAGTGGCATTACAGTGAAGTCATTGTCATTAGCTCTTGGCATGAAGGATAATATTTAGATTGTCCTGTCTGCGAAGACAGGTCAGACTCGTTCCCACCATGGACACCTGAAAACCAACTGTCACTCTGAATAGAAGCGATAGGTTCAATGCAACATGGTACCACTTCGAGGTATGACTGACCATCCCTCCACAGTAGCGGCACTTCAGCTCCACTGCGGGAAACAAACAATCCCCAGAGCCTGTCAAACACAAGTAGACCCCGCCTCGATATTTCCAGCGTTCGACATGTGGGCATAGTTATTTTTATGTGAAGTTGAGAAATTGCCGCAATCTACGTCAAATGGGCAATTAGATAATAAAAGTTTGACAGAAAAATAGCCACCGATGTTTATCTCTTTGCAGTGACTTTCTCGAGTGGATTGGTCCACAAACTCAACGCAAGAATCCAACTGCCATCTGTTTTCTCCTGCTACGCTACGAGCACGGTACGTTTTGGACTCAGTGTGAAAAAATACTACAGTGGTAAATGAAAAGCGTCTCAAGGAGATCATATGTTTTTACTTCAAAACCGGAGATAGTAAGGTTGAATATGACACTGAGCAACTGTTCTCTTACAGATTTTTCGGCTGTGTCTATCCGCGCTACAACATAGTACTATATCCGATTTTATTGGCTAAACGTATGCTCCATCATTTCATATGGTGATGTTTTCAAGCTGAACGAATACTTTCAATATCGCTTGGGATCTATATAAGCAGACAGCCGTCCTGCCAACGATTTCCTCTCTATGTGGGTGGCACATTCCCAATCTGGCGGCATATATTTAGTTGTTTGCATCAGTGCGGCCCGTTTGTGGCGGTCCGCACGCTGGATGTCCAAGTATGATCCCAAAGTAAAGAGATAAGGAATTGAACCGATATTTCTCCAAGCATCGTAGACTGTGCTGTGCATCCATATAGTATTAGTATTACTCCCTGCAACCTGCAACAGGCCTCATTTTCCATACATGGTGGTGCATTGACCGGAACCGGAACCACATGGTGCCATCAGCGGAGTTCGGATCGCGATAAGATTGATGTCCTGCCCTTCCTGCCTCAATCCAATCGAGGCCGCTCGAAAACTTGACATCGTACCGTGATGAGCTCTCGACTCGCTTCCCCTGAAGACTACGCAAAGCTGCTAGACAGCTACGACACCTGGTTGTTTGACTGCGATGGTGTTCTGTGGCGTGGAGATCATATTATCGACGGAGTCGTCGAAGTGTTGGACATACTGAGGCGGCGAAGTACGTCGCGAATGTCAATTATCAGATCTCTCACTTGCTCATTGCTCTGTGAGAAGATAAGAAAGTCGTTTTTGTTACCAACAATGCTACAAAGTCTAGGAAGAGCTACAAGGCCAAATTTGACCAACTAGGGATTGAGGCTCATGTGGTGAGTGTGGGAGGCATGTTGGTGCGAAAAACGTGTCAATGACAGAAGTCAGGATGAGATCTATGGATCAGCATATGCAGCAGCGGTCTACCTATCGTCGATACTCAAGATTCCAAAGGACAAAAAGGTCTACGTCATCGGACAAAGCGGCTTAGAGGAAGAGCTGCGCGACGAGGGCATTCAATTCATCGGGGGGACGGTAAGTGACGATTTGCATTGAAAACTTTCACATCGTAACTGTAATTCAAAATTCCTAGGATCCCGCGGACAACACTCTAGAGCCCTTTGACCTCAGCAAATTCACTCTTGACCCGGATGTGGCCGGTGTGGTCTGTGGTCTTGACACTCAAATTAATTATACCAAACTATCAAAGGCCTTTCAATACTTGACAAGGAACCCAGGCTGTCATTTCATCGCGACAAACGAAGATAGCACTTACCCAACCTCAGCCGGTCTGTTGCCGGGTGCAGGATCTATTAGCGCGCCTCTCCGATTTGCGCTCGGCAGACCTCCCGTCTGCACAGGAAAGCCGGCAAGTACCATGCTAGATTGTGTCAAAGCAAAGTGCGTGTGCACATTCCTTGTGTCTAATGCTTAAATGCTCACCAATGCCGTTAGGGTGCACTTTGATCCACAAAGGACGATTATGATTGGTGATAGATTAAACACGGACATCTTGTTTGGTAAGAACGGAGGTTTGACGACTTTACTCGTCTTCACTGGTTCGTGACAGTCGCCTCAGAACTATCTTCTGCAACTTACGCTCTTCCGTTAGGTATCACCTCAGAGGACGAGATCACGGGCACACATCCATCCGCCATTGTGCCGGACTACCACACTCAAGGGTTAGGTGATTTCCGGATTGTAGAGCGGACAACGTAGATGCCCCGACATACAGCGGCTTGAAGACGGGGATTATACCACGGTTTACCTATTCCGCCCGGGGTAGAGTAGATTTACGCGGAATCTGTTATTGAGATTTTTTCTCTGTGGCGTCAAGGCCCGCGAACGCTCGTGAGCAGCATTTATCACGGCGTTGACACTGAGGGCAGCCATAGATGAAATAATGTAACCCGTAATCGCCCCGAAGGCGGGAGTTAAGGGCCAAGCCTGATTACATATGTCATTATTGCACACACTATCGAAGAATGTCGCAACGTAGACTGACCTGCCATGGTCGATCCCAGTCGAGGGCAATGGGAATTATGCCGAGCCAGCAGCCAAGTACCGTTCCTATCGCAGGAAAGACCAACGCGCGTTCAACGCCATTTCGTGGGCTTGTTCTCCCAGTCAGAAGTGAAAGGCATGCATATGAGAAGAGAACCACTGACGAAAGCTCTGCGAATAACCTGACCCAAGTCCACCTCCTAACAACAGGCCCAGACCCAGAACCTAGGAAAGGAACACCGATTGTATAGGCCGGCGAATAAACTGACATGATGGAGATCAGAAGAGCAAGAAGATATGTTTTGTCTATGAGACTGGAAAAGCATATGTCCGCGGGTTAGCCACCGCAGCGATTCAAACCAAAATACTTGCTAAACCTTGTGATGGGAGCGCCGAACAGAACGAGGATAGCATGAATAACCAAAGATGCCGCGAAGGTCGCGATCCATGCATTGCGGGATATCTGTTCCAAGTTAATTTCTTCTATCCGGGTGTTGATTCATAGCAGAGAGGGCAGGTCACGCACAGTCATTTTCTGGCGATCATGGAACGCCTTCTCCGTTCTCTTCTCCTCTTCTGTTCCTTCTATCCCCAGTTGAAGCCACCACTCTCTCATCCATCCACCCCACCAACTCTGAAGCATCACGGCGCCCGCACATATATAGATTAACGTTGCAGTGGGGTTGCTGGTCAATGGTTCAAGAACGGGTGTTGGGGACGGTCACGAGAGGATATCTGCGCCTCTCCCCATTGCGGCTTGGCTAGATCAGATAGGACCGCTGTACGAGGGAGATAGAAGGCCACAAAAACCCAGAGTGTTGTGTGCACCCCGACAATGGAAAAATAGCCCGTCATCGACAGTAAATCTCCAAACATGTTTGCGTCTAGGTTGTGTGGATTTAACGGGGCATTTGTGTCATCCGGCAGTGCCTGCGTTTGGCCTGCGTTTTGGCTTTCGTCTTTTTGTGGTTGGTCATGATGGGGGATGGCAAGAGTTCTCAACAACGTCTACGTCGGTGACATTCTTGACATCAATGAGTTACGTAAACTCCTGACTTTCTCTCTCAGCCAGCGCTTATTCAAATATTCACCTTCACGAAACATTCATATTGAAAAATTCATCGTTCAGCATCTTAGGTTTTCACACCCAGTCTGTCCTCAAAGCATGTCACGTCGAAAGACCTATCTGGGATGTTCCCGGGTTGTTCTCAGACCGATTGCGGCTTTCAAACATCCCTCAAAAGCCGATACAGAACTCAATCATAATACCTCGTGCTTGATATGATCTTGCTTACTGTGATTCTGAACTTCAATATGAAGAACTGTAATTGCGGCCTTTTCTCTCTTGTCCGAACCTCTGAAAGGATAGATGCTTGATCTCTTGTCAATGCTGCGGCGGAGTCGGTGTGTTTAGACTTCTGTCGTATACCTTTTGCCATGGCCATTTAGAAACTGGATCCCCTCTCTTGGGCTTATATGTTCAACAGTATCGCCTCGTGTTCCTTTCGGCCAAGAATCAGGAACAGTATCTTGCGCACTAGGGTGCCTATCACTGTCATTTCAGACGTAATGGTGCACTGCCCACCAATCAATATTATGTATCGTGTATGTATTCAGGACGCACTTCAGATCCAATATATGTGCAACGTGCCCGTGGCGTCATAGCTCTTAGCCCAAAGCTTGCTTGACACTTTTCGGTAATGAGTTAATATTGGACGTCTTACTAACTTGTCGGAGAGATACTTTTCTGGACGCTGACAGTGGAGATGCAGGTACTTGAAAATGCCTTGCTAGCACTTCGTTAGATTGATTGAGCCGATAATTAGCTCCTCTGAAGAAAGCTACATATACATATACTTAGCATATACTATAGCTAACCCCGCGTACAATGAGCTGTTGAAACCTTTTTTTGATCTTCAAGACGGAGCTAAGTAAGGAGAAATGCCTAACTTGAGGAAATTAACGGCGGTTGCCGATTTGCGTTTTCACCCTCAGATCTTTTAGAACTCGCTATTCCTGAGAACGAAGCTTGTTTAAATAACCAGTATACGATGGCGGATACCTTGAAGAAGTAGGTAGTAAGTACCCTGTTCTTATTCCAGGCTCACCCTCAATTCAACAATTAAAAACTCTACATAGTTTGATCTAACTTAAGTTGACTGGACATGTCATTTCGGTACCTTCCTTATCTGGCTGGCTCAGTCCCCAGAGAGACATCGTTGATCCTCCAGTAATAGCGGCAAAGAGCCCATGTACATAGCCTCTCCGTTTTCAATGCTAGTGGGTTTTTGGATGGGCTTGTTTGATGAAAATTTGATGAATGGCAGGTCGGTTATTGGGCTCGGGGGTCTGCTCGTCCTCGTTACAAGCAGCTACGGCCTTTAGAATAGAGGAGTTCATTTTATGTGATATAAACGTGCTAGCTAGGTATAGCAGGTGAGGGATAGAATGGCGGGAATTCGATGTGATTCCACAAGGAACTGGGGGAGATAATAACCATTTTTTTTGCCTTCTGAGTTAATATTAAATCATAGAAACTCAAAGCAACGCCGCCTCTATGATTGTCGCTATTTCTGGAGTCTGGATTCATCTCCGCCAGTCAAATAGAGGGACAATTGAATGGGCATCCTTTGAAATAAATACATTTAATATCTTATCTGCGCCCATAAAAGCGTAGTAAGGCCCCAATGATATAGAGCGGCGTCATCATCAAGTCCGAGCCACTTGTTGGATGGAGTAACATGGGCATTACTGACAAGACTTGGACAAGACGGCCATTTAGTGGCGGTAAACTTAGAACCTACGACAGTGTTCATCTTGCCTCGTGTCAAGCTTGACGCGTTGAGCCGGCGATGCATCTGGGACTTTACCCGTGGTCGGAAAGCTGAGCGTTGCAAATCGGGATGGAATTTGTTGGGGCTTTTTGTGTAGCTAGTACTTACTTGCGGACAGGAACGCTGACTCCCAGCGGCCATTTGGCAAGGTCCTTCTTGTTGAATTACTTAGAATAGGCGCTTGTAAAGGAATAAGCATCTCTGGGCCAATAGCCTCCAATAGCTCTATCTGCGCATGTCTTTTGAGTTTTCGAACTGTGCTATCCATCAGCTTAGACAATAGATTGAACATGCCGCATTGTTCTTGGTTGCTAACAGAACCCAAGTTAAGTCTACAATGCGGTGTTGCACATGCAGCTTCGAATATTCTCCCCAAGCAGATATTCATCTTGATAAGAGATATCTTTTATATATAGAAAACAGAGGTTTTGGGAACTGCACCTAGTTAATCTGGTGCATGGGTTGTCTAGTGAAATTATGCCGGCGACTTATTCTTTCCACGTGAAGTATTTGGAGATTTTAAGGTAAGCTATGTTACTCACTTAGAAAGTTAGTTCTATGTAAGAGGTGAACATCTACCGTTGTCCTTTAAGCTCGCACGGTATTTGAAATAATCTTACATCATTTATTTGTAGCGAGATTTTCGACTTAAGCGCCTGCTCAACGCCTGCTCCTCATAAGTATCTCTAAGAAGTAAGTATTCAGTTTGTAAGAAATTCCAGCTCGTAACATTCCAATTTAGTGATTTATCCTCCCCATAAGTATTGGACCTCGAATAGGCCTCGACTGAACCACCTGCCAAAGGTGGACTGAACATGTTGGAGTTGTAGACGAATATGGAGGCGCAGTGTTTGGCTCCTTGTTATGCGACACCTCCATCACATGATGCTGCCGACGGCAATCTCCGGCGGTGCTGCACAGTTTTACAGCCACCCGATCCCTTAGAATTATCGACTGGCCACCGTCATCGACATCCTCAAGACAAGGTAGGGAAATTATGCTAGTTCAGCGTCTGATCATACACTAATGGAATATTAACAGACACCACTCCCGGTCAATGTGAGTAGAACGCTACTTTTCTGGCAAAAATCGGTGCATTTGAAGGCGTTGTGCGATAAATGAGATGTTTGGGAAGGGGGCATGTGGAGGAGGCTGGATCGCAAGAGACGCGGTTTAGGAGCGAGGGGAGACTATCGCCATATCGCCAAACGCCGTATTGTTGAGTGAAATGACTTGGTTGCTGATTTTTTGTGTTTCTGGTTCATTTAGCTTCAGCAATGGCCCAACGTGTCACCCTCCGCAAGCGCCAACCCTACAACACAACTTCCAACCGCAGACGCGTGGTGAAGACCCCCGGAGGAAAGCTCGTCTATCACCACCTCAAAAAACTCGGAACTGCCCCCAAGTGCGGTGACTGCGGTACTGGTCTCCCCGGTGTACGATTTGGCTACATTTCTAGAAGGGATCTTGTGTTAACACTCGGACTCTAGGTTCCTGCCCTCCGCCCCCGCGAGTACGCTGTCATCTCCAAGCGCCAGAAGACCGTGCAACGCGCATACGGTGGATCAAGATGCGGTGACTGTGTCAAGTCCCGGTATGTCAAGCCATTTCAAATTCTGCATGCGTATACTGAACTCCTTGCCCTTTGTAGCATCCTACGGGCATTCTTGGTTGAGGAGGCGAAGATCGTGAAGAAGGTCATCAAGTCGCAGACCACCCGCAAGTAGACTTGTTCTGATTTCTTCTATGTTTCTACCCCATGCACGCATGTATTTCATGATCACAAAACATCTGGCCGAGGAGGTCGTATGCTGCAAACGGTCCTTCTGAGGACGTAAATCGTACAGTTTAGCCCTCTTGCTTGTGGTCTACTTTGGCATGTGCTTTTTGCACAATATATCCCGACACCACCTGGAATGTTTCGACCTCTTTTGAATAATACGAAGGCAATGTCCGCACGCAGAGACCAACGACAGTACACAGCTTTGATTTGGTGCGATTGTTCATTTAATTCATCTACATCAAAAGCAAGTCATGAACACGATGGCTTCTGAGTGTGTCTGGAAGCATATTGACCGTGAGCTGAAGGTCGCAGTCGTAGATATCGACGTAAATCATCGGAATACTGCGTAAATTTCTGCGCGCAAGTTGTAAATAACTTGCACTCGATTGATAAGTTCTCATGCCAAGGAGTCGTGTCCAAATAAATGGATATGTCGTAATGAACCCGTACAAAATACTTTCTCTTCAGTACGTCCATCACCAATTACTTTCTACAGCACGATCCCTAGGACCGCCACTTCACACATTCATTTATTTTGCCTTGCTATAGTTCCCTACATTGGTTCAACAATGGCTATTGCAGATTTTCCAGTTGAACTCATCCTCGAAATCGCATCCCATCTCACTTATGATGACTCCTACGACCATACCAACTTGGCTTTAACCTGCCGTCACATTTATGCTATCTTGATACCTGGCATCCTTGAAGATCGACTTCAATATCTCATGTCATCTTTTCGAAACAAGATGGGCTTCTTGCTCTGTGGTTACGACAATGGCCATGACGCGATGCTTGAACCTTTCGGAGGTTCATACCGAATGTTGCAATTCCAGCCAGGCGATTCGAAGAAGGAATTTTTATGCATACAAAGCATTATAACTCGCGCTAAGGATCTCGACGCGGTACATATCAGACTTGGAGATAGGAAGACTAGTATCCGAAATTTGGCCGCTCTAATCAACTCATGTTCGATGAGACCGGCTCTTTCTCTAACCATCTCAGGGACTATATCTTCGCAATGGCATCACGAATACGACGGGCCAGATGCAGATGAAAGTGGGACAGGGCCTTTCAAAATTGAGTTCATCGGCACAGCCAGGCCGGACTCTGTACGCACTCCCCGCAATCGTGACCGTAAGACGTATGTCAACATGTTAATCTCCTTCTTGAAACGAGTACTCCTTATTCGACGCTCTTCCACCATACACAACGCCCCGCCCCAAATAAATTCGGGTGCCCTCGCCATTGCCGTCCCTCATCGGCCCACCGTCAAACTTTCGCTCGGGCCTCAATGTCAACTAACATCCCTCCGTATCGCAAGCGACGATTTATTTCTCCCTTCATTCTACCCATTCACAAAAAATCTTCTGAATACCGCGAAAATCACGACTCTTTCGCTGTCCGGATTACGGGTCAATCTCCTTGCTTGGACAGAAATCCTTCCGGCACTTACCATTCCGACTTTGCGGGAATTCTGCATGGGCAATGTCTCGATTACTTTTCCGGACCTTCTCAAATTTCTGGGACGGCGATGTCATCAATCTATCGAGCTGCTCGATTTCACAGGCAATGATCCAATCGGGATTGTCAAAATTTCGCCTCTATCTATTCTTTCGCGACTCAGCTCTTTCACTGCAAATGCCGAATATTTGATTCCTTTCCTCCAGAGCAGGAATGAAGGAAACTTTCCTGCCCTTCAGTATCTCGGAATATCAGCTCCGAGGGCGCCTCTAGATACAATGCAGAACGAGCTTAATGCTGTTTATGAGCTGATTCTCAATGGCCCACCCTTCATGTCCATTAACGTTGACAGCATAGCTAACAGCGGCATGGTTGAATGGATCGTCAAGACTTCCGCGAAATGGCCACCCGGGAATCCCTTTACTGAACTGAAGCTTTTTTCCTTTAGCGATCAAGGTTCGATTCCGCAAAAGCTTTTGGATGTTTTGGCGAAATGGGAGGTCCAAAACATCCCAAGTGAAGGCCAAGACAAGAATTCGACCATGTTAGCAATATCAGATCCTGAAAAAGCTCTAAAACAGTTTTTTTCCAAGAATTTTCCTAATCTCACATACCTTAATTCTTCCACGAAAAGAGCACCTGGTAATGCGATTTGAACTATCTTCACTAGCTCTTAACAAACTCTTAGTATGGATACCGAATCCCACTACCAACCCGCTACCTATACTTATTAGTATTACTCGTAGTAAAGCCTCGAATTATTTAAGGCCAGTTTTCTTTTTGAGTAGTTTGCGTTGAGTGATTTATAGTCACTCTGTGACGTAGGTCACCCGCCTCCAAGTTTTCCTCCTTGCTCCTCCTTGCCACCACATATGCTAGCGTATCCGTTCCAGGATGCATCGTTGCCTCCGAATCTATGAGATATTGGAACATATATTCGAAGATGTTATCTACCAGACTCAGAATCAAAGACCGTTTCGCGATCGGCCAAGCCTACTTGCGGTGCTCAAAACATGTCGATCCTTCAGTGTACCGGCGATGAAATTGCTGTGGCGAGATCTATCTACTATCCTACCGCTAATCCTTACTATGCCAGAGGACTTGGTGGAAGTGGAAGAGCTTGACCAATCTTCACCTTTTGCTCCACGAACAGTCGTGAGTCGTCTGTCATTAATTGCCAGTGTGCCATCTTAATACAGTTATTCTGAATTCAAATTTGGTTACAGACCTTTCGGAGAGACATATTGCCAAGCGATTGGGAACGATTCGACCTCTACGCGCCATGTGTAAGGCAACTCGGAAATATTGCCCCTAATGAACGATCCTCGGCAACTTTTATGGTTCTCGACGACAAGATATGGCGAGAACTAAAAAGGAGAGACAAACCTTTGCTGCCCAATCTTACCAGAATGGCGGCATCTAGCAACGACATGCCTACGGCAGCGCTGCTTCTCACACCTTATGTGCACCAGATCAAGCTCGTCATGCATCCCTGTTATGTTTCATCCATTTGTCGGCTCATCGATGATATTCCCCTTCGTGTCCCCACGCTCAAAATTCTTCACCTGCATCGAAGCACAAATTGGGCCCCTTCCGACCAGGCTCTTCTGGGTACAGCTCTGTTGGATTTATTAGAAAAATTGAATTTGGAGGAATTTCAATGCGACTGGTTCAATTTATCCGATGAAATGGTTCAGGCACTGGCACAAATGCCTGATCTCCGTAAAATAACTATTCTCAAGGACATTCCTGCTCTGGCACGCGCCCTCCATGATTTTCCATTCAAAGTGCCCAGATTAAAGGAAATTTCGATATGGACGAATGCCGTTGGCCCATCGCCTTTGGCGCAAATTCTCGTCGCTCTGCGGCCGTCTTCGCTGGAAGCGTTCCGCGTCATGCCAGTCGCACGAAACATACCTTGTACTCAGGAAGAGCTGAATGACCTCATATCTGCGATAAAAACCCGTTGCTCGCCAAAGTCCCTCACTCACTTCGACTTCGAAGGCTGCACAGAGCCACAGCCGCTGGACGCACCTCCGATTGCCGATGCCAAGCTCCTTCGCCCGTTGTTCGTGTTCTCAAATCTGCGACAATTTTGTCTGCCCGCGTATCCCTTCGAGTTCACCGATGCAGAAGTTAAAGAGTTGGCAATGTCCTGGCCGCTCCTCGAGGAACTCTCTTTCAGGTCTTCGATCGTGCCAACACCCCCTTTAAATACCCGGACCACGTTACGGTGCCTTCTCTGGTTTTCCATTTACTGCCGGAACCTGCGCTCCCTCTCGTTCGTCTTCAACGGGACAGAAACCTTCTCGGAAGCTGAACTATCCATGGCTTCTGATCATCCACTTTCCTTGCTGTCAGTGGGATATTCGGTGATCGCTGATCCAGATGCCGTCGCCGCCTTTTTCAATATCGCTTTTCCAAACCTTGCGCTGTTGGACTGGACCAGTGCCCCAACGGATGAGCAGAATATGAGGATGTGGGAAGAAGTAGAGACGAAAATTCAACGACAGCCAAGTTAGCGCTTAGAATTGTATTAGAACCTAGCATACGTACGTAGATTATTGTCATCCTTCATTATACTTATAATCAGATGAGTTTAATTACAACATATTTATATTCTCCTCGCATACATTGAACCATCCTCGAGCATCAGTTTTTGTGCAATTTTTGCTTCAATTTTAAGCTTGTTGCAAGCGGATGTGACCATATAAGTTATGTCACATGCCACTTAATAGCCGACGCTCTGAATCTCTTCAAGTTGAACCTCCTTCCTTACCATCACATTGGTGTACCCAGAATGCACCACTGCCTCCGAATCTACGAGATATTGGCGCTGATATGCGAGGCTTCTCTCTACCAGAAGTACCAGAAGTATTGGGGCAACAACGAATGTGTTCTCGATAGACCGAGCCTGCTTGCTTTGTTGAAAACTTGTCGGTCCTTCAGTGTACCCGCCACGAAACTTCTGTGGCGAAATCTCCCTGGTCTTGTGCCGTTGATGTTTACTATGCCAAAAGACTTGGTGGAAGTGAAAACAGTCTTCGGAAAGGTGGAAGAGCTTGGCGGACTGCGATACAGTAACTGTCAAGTTGGCCCACAAAGAGTCGTATGTCCGATACAATTGACCGCCTTTTGATTTGGTCATTTAAAATTGTTGCAGAGATTTCGAAGGCCCATTCTACCTTACGATTGGGAACGCCTTGACTTTTACGCCCCGTTTGTAAGGCATATTGAAGCGACAATGAAGCAGGACCCGGCCTCGACATCTTTGATTGTTTTCCACCCCTGGGTTTGCATCAAGTTTTTGGACAGGGGAAAAGTTTTTCTGCCCAACCTCACAATGGCGTTGTCCAGCAGCGATCCAATATCTCTGATTCCTCTTCTGCTCACCCCTAGAACTCACTCATTCCAGCTCTTCATGGATTCGGACTGCGTTTTCCCTCTGTGCTGCTTTGCCGATCTTGATTTTCCAACTCGCGCTCCGTCACTGAAATCCCTCGATTTATCGCAAGCCACATGGCCAGGATGGAAACCTTCTGATCAGCCCTGGTTTCTTTCTGCTGTTTCGAAATTGCTCGATACCCTGGACTTGGAGGAATTCAAGTGCAATTGTCTCCATTTGACTGACCAAATGATGGAGAACCTGATAAAGATGCCTTCTCTACGTAAAATAGATGTTCATAAGAACACTGCAGCTGTAGCGCGCGCACTTCGCCTTTTCCCGGTCTCGGAACCCCGCTTGAAGGAAGTATCGATAAAGACGGATGTTCTTGGACCGTCATACCTGGCACAGATTTTGATCTCTTTACAGCCATCCCTGCTGGAAGTGTTCGATATTTCATTAATCGGTCCTCCTGAATTTTGCACGCAGGGTCAACTGAATGATCTTATATCTGCGGTCGGAACCCATTGCTCGCCGAGATTCCTCACGCACTTCAGTTTCAACAACACATTTCAGATGGAACCACCTTTGGCTATTTCTGTTATTGTCAACTCTAGGCTACTTCGTCCCTTGCTCCCATTCTCGAATCTCCGCCGATTCTATCTGGGCTCCTACCACTTTGACTACACCGACGCAGAAGTTAAAGAACTGGCGATGTCTTGGCCACTTCTCGAGGCCCTACATATCGACGGGTCAACAGTCATGGTACCAGCACCTACAAAACCTCGGACCACGATAAGGTGTCTTCTTTGGTTCGCTATCTACTGCCGCAACCTCGACGCTCTTTCGTTCAACTTCACCGGGATAGACACCTTCTCTGATACCGAGCTTGCCTTGGCTTCTGGGGGGCCACTCACGATGCTGTCAGTGGGACATTCGACAATCACCGAATCTGACAAAGCGGCAGCTTTTATCAGCACCGTTTTTACAAATATAAGGCTACTCATATGGAGTATGTCTGAATCCAGTGATGCTGAGAATCAAAAGATGTGGAGAGAAGTAGACGCTCTACTGCCAGATCCCGGAAAGCTGTAAGCCCTAGAGCTCGTAGGTCGCGTATTACCCTCATCATTCTTTCTTCGACATGCCCCTGACTAGACCGTCTTTTCTATGACATTGCAGATTTCTTATCGCTTGTTTCCGGACCTTAAACTACATTCTCGAGCGAAACCGCCCCATCATAATTTCAGGACATCGATACCACCGACTACATTTCCGTATCTTGCCTTGACAGAATCATTCGCAAAACCGCCGGTAGATACCAATCCCAAATAGCAACATGTAAAATTTGCAACTGTCTAGTAACTATTATCATGTTTCTATTAATACAGAATACATGGCCATACCATATCTCCTTGCTATCATCGTGTTCCGACATTAGAAGACTTCGGAGCGGAACTTTGCCTACTCAACTATCACAAAACTAGACAAAGTGGCAACTTTTCTTATTGTCGTGTTCGCATATAAAACGATATTCTAACGCACTTGCGGCTTTCTGAATAAACAGTGAGAGTTTACACGTTTACAAGGTGTGGGGGGAAGTAATACCAAAGTAATACCCAAGGTTAAAGAGCGTCAACAATTGCGAGCGCTCTTATTTGCCATGGTATCGATTCCGCGGCATACTTATGTCTAACGATGTTAGATACAACCCCAGATCGAGGGCCTAGAACACTGTCGCAACCTTTGAATATACTCTAGCATTCCTTGTCATCGCCATTTCGACTGGTCATCGCCATCGCCGACTACGTTCCCGTCGCTTTACTGAATCGCTCACCTACTATCACAGAAAGTGAGTAACAAAGGCGAACCGGTCGCCATAACCCCTCATTCCTGTGATTTATTTCTGGAACAGGACAGGTACTTACATATACCCAACACTTCATCTGCATACCCCTACGTACACACCCACTGTCATCTATCATTCACGAATCGCACAACAATAAACAGTCCAGCAGTCTAATAGTTGATTGTTATGATACAGTCGTTATCAATGAGGCGAGAACACATTACTACCGTCAGTAAGTACATATCATGATACAAGGCCACAGGCGCCCCCGCATAGGCAGTCCAGTCCGAAACAGTACCCGATCAGATTCACATAAACGGATTCGCGCCCGCCCGACTCGTCACATCCCGCTCGCTCGGGCCCTCCCCATGCACCTCGTCCTCCCCCGCCCACCCATACCCGCCCTTCTTCGCGTCCCCATCCGCGCCCTTGTAGTCCTCGCCCCGGATGTACCCCGGCGGCTTGCCCTCGGGGTCGTACGGCGGCGCGACGAAGGCGTCCGCGCCGGGCGGCGGGCCCGCGGGCGCAGGGTAGGCGGGGTAGTACCCCGGGGCGCCGCCGTACGGCGGGTTGTAAGGCGAGGGGTAGTTGAAGTTGCCCGCGCCCGTGCGCTGCGGCTCGCGGGAGGCGTTCGCGGCGCTTGTGGGGTCGAGCACCTGCCGGAGGTAGCTGAATGCGATGGCGACGAAGAAGGCGGCGAGAA
Organism: Pholiota molesta; assembly: GCA_014925825.1. NCBI lineage: Eukaryota > Fungi > Basidiomycota > Agaricomycetes > Agaricales > Strophariaceae > Pholiota > Pholiota molesta. Next base: position 26,739 of record JACGCK010000086.1, read on the forward strand.
CTAGTGGAGTAGGAGGGGTTAGTAGGGGAAGGAGATGGGCTTTGGGGTGGGGGTGGGTTGCGTACCGGATGTTATGAGGAATGAGACGACTTCGGACCAGGAGGAACGATCCCATTGAGCTTGGCACCCTAGAAATCAGATATATAAGTGAATAGTTTTTCAGTCATGAATGGAAAGAGTCCATACAAGATTGGGCCTCATCTGGGGTGAGGGTATCTGTTTCGTGGACAGGGCCGAAAAATCCAGTCTATATTCCAAGTAGGTATTGGTAATTTGGAGATCAGATGGTAAAGAGAACGTACATAGACCAAGGTCTGTCCTGTTGCGAATTGCGCGCAAATGCTGATGAGATCAGACTGGTCCAAGTTAGTGGATAAATTAGAAGCGCATCCAAAATTCACTTACTTTGGAAGAAAAGTGGATGACTGTTCGGATTAGGCCGATAGCAACGACGATCAAGAAAACCAGAGCAGATAGATATGCATAAGCCCGGACCAAAGCCACTTTTTGCTGCAAAAAATTTAATGTATGACAGATAGACGGAGAATATGTTACGCACTGTACCCGCAGCATAGAGTCCAAATATCTACAAGGACGATGAGAACAGAACGAGAGTGATGTAGCTCCAGACTCACCTCTATTGCCATCACACCAAAAGTCAACGCTCCAAGAATTATTGAAAATAAGTGTAACTTGGTTTTGTCGTCTGAAAGAAGATAAAGATTGATGCTAGATGGAAATCTATCCAAAAAGGACGCACTTTCGCTATAAATTGAGGCATTTCGGAAGAATCCAATCTAATTCGCTTTTGAGTATAGCTAAGATGGCAGCGCAGGGGAGATCAGACATACACCACTGTAGAAGTGAAGTCAGATAGGAATGCATTGAATTTGATAGAAACTCACGAGAATAGTGTCCATAAGGCAGCGAAGAATGCCGCTGTTCCATAGCAACAATTAGCTTGCGTATACGCGAGGCTGCGAGCAACTCACCGATTAGCACGACTGGCCGCAGATTACTGCGATACATTCTCGTTACGAAGGCATACGACGGTGGTGCGCCTATAGGAATATCGTTTGCATTAGCAGACACCTTTGAGTCGGTGGCAATATACTGACCTTATGAATAATGTGATTAACATTGATTTACCCATATTCAGTCAATATTTCCGTCCCACAGAGCGCATCCTGGAGAAGAGGCATACCTTGAGGTGGGGGCGGTCTACTATTCATCGTTCGTGGGGCTTGAGGGTGGTGGTTGCGCACACAGTGCGTTCAAGTGGAGGTTTAAGAAAGAAAGGCGCCGGATGTACAGCCCCTTGAGACTGCAATGAAAGCCCCTTTATTTGGCTATGTTGTGCTATACCTCGCCCTTGCCAACGTCATTGTCTCCCGTCCGCAGCACACAGGCCACATAGGCCACAGCGCTCTGCCAATTGTTATCCAGGAAACAGCAACTCACAGTTACTCACCCGACTGCGAAAATCATAATAGCACATTTCGAATTCGAGTCGGTGATGACGATCAAGCTTAGTGTGACCACAATGATCTAATTAATTCAAGCTCCTATTTACACGCATTCGCGAGTCTGAAGCTGTCTAAAGTCGCCAAACTCTCCACCCCAGAAAACTCATTTACCGTCTATCGATACGCTTTCTCAACACTGCGCAAATTATGCTCAAAAACGGTAAATCGTCACTACCAGCTGGCAACCTCTGGGCGGGCGGAATGTCCGGGAAGATCCCCCAGATGGTTGCCGTTTCGGCAATGCACAGCCCATGCTGCGTTTGATGCGGGCAGCGGGCATCAGCGCCAGCGTTTATGAGCCCACCATCATGCTTTTCCTTTCTTTGTCCGGTACCACCACATCCATCAACTGCAAGCCAGTATGATACGCCCTCCTCCCCTCCAGCTCAAGCGTGAGTTCCCATTTCCTAATTCTCCAAAACATGCGCTCATAATCATTCTGTCTATTATTACTATTGCTGGTAGTTGACAACAGGTTTCCACGTGAATATATCATGTTCTTTGCCTGATTCCCAGCTCCTGACCAGCTCACCGCCTTCGGCCACAGACCCAGTGAGGACGCCGAGTCAACCGAAGTCAAAGTCGTTTGTCTCGCAGCTTTACAAAGCCAGTTGGAAGAACCCCGTCATCGCCGGTGAGTGCTGTGCCCATCCATCAATTACACGTCGTCGCCTTGAGGCTCATGCAATTACGACGCAGTTGCTGGTCTCAACGCGTTACGATTTGCATTTGCGTGAGTGATCTATCATTCTGGTCAAGGATACAATACTTATTTATTTATAAATGATCTAGTTGTGTATGTTGAATTTTCCGTGCAGTATTGATGTACATTCTCACATTTTTGTTTTTTGTCAGCACAATGCTTTTGCAGATGCAATCGTTGATGATGCGGGTAGGAAATCACTGTCTACCATTTTACAAGGCTTTGTGCTGATCTAGATTTCTCCTCATCTCAGAGGTCGCTGAAAACCTCACAAAGGTTTCCATCGCGCTGGGCGTGATGTATTTAACAGCCTTCCTCATTGAAATATATGGTATCATTGGTGTTTCAATGGTATGTTTACAAGCCCTTGTTTCTAAAATGACGACATTTCTTAACTGCCATTCATCATTGCTTCTGCAGCAACGGTTGGGCTTGATCCGGGCCTATCTCTATCTCGCATTCATCGCTGCCGTGCTCGCGACGGCGGCTGGTGTCCTGAAAGGCGTCTCGTATTTCAGTTTCGCGGTGAGATCCAAAAAAAACTGTACTTTGTGTTGTGAATTTTATTGATCGGGTATTGCAACCCAGGAGGAGATCCTCTACGAGTGCATCTCATTAGCGATGGAAGGTCGAACTGCTGAGAAGTCCTTATTCGTTAGTTTCTTTGCATCATTACCAGGCACCTTAACTAATAAATGCGAACAACTAGCGCTCACGCCCATGGCCATCAGCACCGTACGGGATGTCACGCGGCGTCGCGCGGAAACGTATGTTCCCTTCTCCACCCAACTCATTCCGCGCACAAATAACCGCCCTCTGCCCCCTGTAGAATGCGTCTACGCATGGGTCCATCAATCCTGGGCCCAAGTTATCGCCGTCTTCCTGTTCTCCTTCCTCCCCTCCGTGCTGTACTACATCATGGTCTACGCCTACTACCGCCAAACCACCACCCCGGACCACTCCGCGAACCTGCAGCCCAGCCACCGCGGCGCAGGCGCGCACTCCACGCGCGGGGCGAGCTACACACGTCTGGGCGGCGGCAACGTGGACTCGGCCTCCTCCGCGGGGCTGACCACCGCGCAGTCCCTCGCACGGCCCCGCGTGGGCGGCGGCGGTGCTGCCCCGAGCAGGCGCGGCGCGCAGATGGTGCAGCGCTCCGTGCGCGGCGTCTCCGCCGCCGCCCCCGCCGCCGGCCCCAGCAAGCGCACGTTCGTCCCGCGCAGCCTGCAGCGGCCGCACCGCCCGCCGCCGCTCCTGCAGAGCCCGTCGCCCGTCGGGCTGGGCCAGACCCCGCCGCCGCCGTCGTACCGGCCGTCGCGGGTGTACGCGGCGTTCGCGGCGCCTGTGCCCACCGATTTGGAGTACGATAAGTTTATATGAGCGCCGCCGCAGGCGGTCGTGTGGGTTGATGTGTAGCTGCTACGGTGGGTATGTGGAGTACTTGGACCTTACTTTGAGCATGGCACTTTAGTACTGAGCTTCAATCGATGCACTTTTGATATCACACTACGTTTGATGAGATTGCCTGGACCCAAATATGTATTTTTGGGACCCGCACTAATGCAGACGAGCACGTCTAGACACTGACGATAAGGTTTCAGTAACCTGAAAGCCTCGAAGCTTCGCCCGCAGTCAACGCAACTATTCCTTTACAGCTACTTTCATATCGATAGGCCGGAATTTTGAAAATAGACGCATGCGGACTCTAAATCTTGACCTAAATTCCGACCACCGGCTAGGGACAATGTTTGGGGGGGATCGCTCCTGTGGTGGCTGGTCGTCCCAGGCTTCTGAATTCATTAGATGCCATGGTAAGTCCTTCTTCTCTGTACATTACCAAACCTTTCCTATCATTTCTTTATACCTTGTTGTTGCCGCCATAGCGGCTTAGTCATTGTTCTGAGCTTAAAATTTGAGGTCCGCCTGTCGGTCTATTTTCAAAATTCCGGCCTATCGATTTGAAAGTAGCTGTAACTTGACTCAGTGATCACGCCTTCTCCCTCCCTCCTGAATATGGCATGGGCCTCATGCCTACATGAGATCATGTTCGGCCGTCCAAACCGCACCCTCAAATAACATGGGCGGTACATATGTACCTTCAATACAACCAACCCTGCATAGAACGGCTACAGTAGCCTTTTAATTTAGCTGGTAATAGTAATTCAGATGCTAGGATGAACAAATTGAAAACATACTGAAATGTGGTTCATATCTACTTACAGATACAGATACCACAAGATAGTTCTTACGGAATTGCGCACTCAGAATAGCAGATAGGAATATTTGGAACCTTAAGATAGTCGAGATCGATGAAGGCACTAGCAAACTAGCAAAGTGGACACCAGACGTACAGGAATGATATAAAGGAAAGTACCCCTGTTCGGTTGAATCGAACTAGAAAGGCAGAGATGGTGCAAGTGTCCGTAAGGCATCCCATTGAATGCACCCCCTGAAACTCGGTTCCGATGGAGGTTGGCACCTGAGCGCTTGAGCAGTGAACCGTATGTCATATGTTCAACAACCTGCTAGTGGATTGCTTGTCCTTATCAAGGGGGTACACGTTATAGGAATGAATGCATTGCGGGTATCTGGACATCATATATATCGCTCGGCAGCCAGATCTTGAGCATCCCGAGGTGGATCAACAAAGGGCTTCACCAAAATGGTTTACTCGCATAACGACATTGATTTTTGATTGTGGAGGGCATATTATGGGTGCCGCATGTGAAAGCATATGGGATTGCATGCGTAAAAGACAGAAAGACAGGCCAACGGGACAACCGACAAATCACTCCGCATCAACAACAACCGTTTGCAGACCCTGATGGAAAGTAAGGTATAATCGACCGGAATACGGTATTGAACTACGCACCTTGAATGTAGCTACGGGGACATGGGACACGTATGTGTAGAGCTTCTCCTTGGCACCCTCATCGTCGTTACGTTTCCCTGCAGAAAGATAATGCCATTAATCGCTGATAATTGGAACATGAATTATAACCACGCACTCTCGAGCTTGACCCTCAGCCTGTGGGGCACGGTCTTAATTCCCTGGGCCCAGACAGCCTGGTTGAGCTTGGGGTCGAGGCGCACATCTGATGTGCCCATCGCCTTTTGCGCGAAGTCGATCACGGACTTGACGGCCCAGGGGGCGCGCTTTTTGAAGGAGCGGCCGTGCACGCGCTTGTGGAGGTGGATGGTGTATTCGCGGGTCACGACATCCTGGAGGGCAGAGCGAGTCTTGCCGCCTGTCTGGAGAAGGAGGCCAATAATGAGTTGCGAAATTTTGGCATGGTTTCTGGCTGCCAACAGACCTTTTGCTTGGTTCCGGTAGGGGCCTGACGGGGTGAAAATGGTGAGCTAGATTGTCATGCGCAACGGGCGAGGCGGCGACGTACCATGTCTTGCGGATGTCGGTGTCGATGAGCAAAGGTCGTGGAGCCGTAATCCTTATTTGGTGCAGGTCTGTTGTGTAAACAAAGTAAGGTTCAGGTGGCTTGCTAGTATTCTCGGCAGACCCCGTCGCCGAACGCCCTTCGGGGGCTTTGAGCAACATGAGCAAACAGACGTCACATACCATCAGACGTTACGATCATTTCTCACAACAACAATATAGAGTCCAAATTTGGAGTATCCCTTTGTGCTTGCGTTGCGCCTTTGTCCTCCCTATGCTCATCCCATTATCCTGCTTGAGAGCATTGTTTGCGTATCTTTTTTTGAGTTATACGAACCCTTGTAGCATTGTTTACGGATAACCTTGCCATTGTAAGAACCATCCCTGCCCATGTGGCGGGAGAAAGGGCTGAGAGTATCGAATTCTCATCAGCGTTTCGCAAGCGCTCTATTCAGGAACAGAGAACCCTGATATCCCGTCGCCAGCTGCTATAAAGGTTCGCACTGGATGTTGACATTTCCTCAGCTCCTCACTCGAGTTTCTTCCCGCCTTCGACTTTCGCCCTTCGCAACGGTCTTTGCCCTTTCGCAACTTCGCTCTCTACCAGGCCCCATCCTCTGATCATCATGCGTTTCTCCACTGTTGCATTCACCCTTTTCGGCGCCGCTGCTTCCGCATCCGCCTCCTCCCTCGTTGCCCGCCAGAGCCCTTACCCAGGTCAGTCATCCGCCCAATTCCGTTTTTATTCATATCTAACTACCCTTCCTTCAGACTGTGCCAACCCCTGCATTGCCTCAGCCGATCTTGGTTCTTGCGGCCAAACCGACACCCACTGCCTGTGCACCAGCCCCGCCTTCGTCAGCGGCACCACCACGTGTATCGAGGGCGCCTGCACCGGTGCTGATCTCCAGAAGGCCATCTCCGTCTCCCAAGGGCTCTGCGCCGCCGTCGTGCGTCTCTTTCCCCCCGCTTCGACGCGTCGCGCGTTTGCTCACGTTCTGACTTTCATCTGCAGGGTGTGACTTTGTCCTCCACCAGTACCGGCACTACCGCTGCCACTAGCAGCCCTTCCTCGACGCCTACTTCCCCGGCTGTGACCACCACTTCCGCTTCGTCCACCGGTACGGGCAGTGGTACATCCGCTGCTAGTAGCCCGACCACTACCTCCGGTGCTGGTGTCTCTCGCCCGGTCAACGCCCTCGTCGGCCTCGCCGCCGCCGCCGTGCTCGCTCTCGCGCTCTAAGGAGCTCCTAATATAAATGCGGCACATGTCACCCCACCCACAAACCCTCTTCGTACTTTCCTACCTGTCCAAAAGGCACCCGGCGAGCTTTTGGTAGTCCTCTTTCGACATACATATTGTTATTTATCCCACCCCCACCTTGCTTCACAAAGTATATGTATTTTTTGGCAATAGTTCTCGCTTGCATGTATCTAGTCGCGCATTCCACGATCCGTATTAATTTCACCTTGGGTTTTCACATGGATATTCTGGTCTGTGGGCCTCGATGAGATTTTCCATCAGACGGAAGTGATAGATTGAAGTGACACCTCCACGCGTGGAAGACTCCAGCCTGCTCCAGTAACTTGTGGGACATGGTGGGAGACAAAGCTTGATACTTGGATTAAAATAGCGCAACTGTATAAAGGTTCGGTGTGTTTAATGTGCCAAGTTTTTGGTATCCACTTCGATATGTATGTAGAAAAATCTTCTATTGCGTAGGAGATCATGTAGCACTGCGGAGGCCGGATGTGTGGGCAACCCACAACACCCGGATGACCTACATAGCCACTCTCACCATGGCCGACCCCTCGCTCGACTGCGCCCTGGAGTGCACATCTGCGCCCGATGTCTGGAATCTGATCCTCCGTGTGTGTCCATCACCTCACGTTCGTCGTTCTACAATCATGAGAGCGGCGAGTCGATTGTTACAGTCGGCTAACGCTTCCGCTTTCCCACGACCCATAAATGGGTCCACCCGCGAGGGTACCTCCGCCTGCTATTCCGCGGGGTGCATAGGCGCCAGCAGGACCCAAGGGACTTGCACACGGCGCCTGATTTAAGTCATTATGTTATGTGCGGCGGAAGTGGCCGACCGCAATCCTCCAGTGAATTGTGTTGCCAAGCCGGTTGTAGGCACATGCATGATGCCGTCAGCTTGAACTTAGATTCAAGTTAGATGTCCTCCACCTGATATTTAGGTGATATCTATATTTTGCGGGGCTTCCTGATACTTGATAATTATTCAAAATGTGGTATGTTGAAAATAAAGCTTGCATCACCCACCAAAAAAAATGGAAATTACAAGAAATCAGGGAGAATTGATCAATGCAGCAATGCCGAGAATCGATCTCCGACGCGGAATTTTTGGCGAAAGTTGTTGATTTTTCGACTCTCTCGGAGACTCTCTGTATTGCCTGCGGTGTCTGCAATCATATGAGGCACACTGCAATGAGCTCATATAATCTTCCTCATGATTCTGAAATTGGATGAGCAATATACTCTAGGCCGAGCGTCAACATAGATGTTCGGCATAGGTGCGACGTATGGCTCAAGGCGATCCTTGCCTCCGTACATCATTCGCGTGCGTTGCGGGCGCGCCTATGCACCGCCAGCTCCGTCCACATTGAAATTCAAGACTCTGGACATTAGAGCAACATAAACTTTGTTATACCAATTATCTTGGAGGCCTGAGCCCCACACAGTATTGCTATTGCTCTCCGGCACTCCGAACACGGCAAAACAGGGAAACACAGCCACTTAGCACGGTTAACCAGCGGTGTAATGCATGTAATGAGTCGGCACATCCGCATCAACCTGCTCAGTTTGGTATGTTGTAAATATGGGGCAATATCTCAGTCGTATATGCAGTGCCCGGGGGCCAACGCCTTGTCCGACGTGCAAGGCCGACGAAAGAAGGCGCGGGAACTTCCGATCAGCTTCCTCCTTAACAATCGACTACGCACTCCAATCATGATTTTACTGGATAGAATTCGACGGGGAAGACGCGGAAGACGCGATTAAAGTAGGAATGACAGCGCGCATCAGCGCGCATCTTGCTCTGAACCCGATATCCAAATCTGAATGCGCAAGCTACCCACTCCAAATAACATCTCTATCAGAATGTAATCAGAACCTGCAGAAAAAGAAGAAACAGAAATGGAGTCGCTGCAGCAACACACACAAAAAATATGAACTCAACTGAGTCCTGACGTGCTCGCTGATGGTTTGCATTCTTGTGCAGAGAACAAAGACCCAGCGCGGATTCATGCAAACAAGGTGCACATCCCATCTGAATCCGCTGCCTTCCGTCATGGCTTGCAGATCGAGAAACGTGGCGCCCATCACGATCGTAAAAGATCATCGTGATGCGGACCCTTTTTTTTATTGGAAATGGGGATGGAGAAGCATCGATCGCCGCTTGTTGCATCTCGTTGTTGTTCGCTGAGGGCCAACTGAGGGCTGTGGGGGTTGGGCTGTGGGGGTTGGTCGCGATGCGTTCCAGCCTTAAGTGGTTACTAGATATCCTAGAGATTTCTGGTGATATGTATGTAGATGCATAATTAAAAACTTCACTGTCCACAGAGGGTACAAATAGTTCGAAATCTTGAGAGATGCTTGTTAAGAATAGTCTCCTGTAGATGGACTACAATTAGTTGATGGACAATAAGTACATGGGTCAATAATACATGACTAGAAGCAAATGATTTCTAGACTACATGATGTTTACACTGTCAATTTAGTCTAGGAGGGACTGGACGAAGTAAAGCCAACTTTCAAGGTCTTGTCTAATTGAACCCGTTGTTCCATGCCGAGTCCGGAGAAGGCAGAACCACGGAAACGAGGTCGTAGTGGTATACCCGAAGGTGATTCCTGTGATGCAAAGATTTTGTCAGGTGTCTTATATCCTCCGCCAGATTTCTGCCTTGGGGAATTCTGGATACCCCGTCGTCAAAAAGCTTGAACTGATCCGTATTTGAATACCATGCTCATCCTTCCCGATTGATTTAGGCACAAAAGAGGTTGGCTTTGGCCAGGTATAATTTAGCGAAAGAAGAAAAGTTATACAGGCGATTAAGAATCCCAATGACTGATGTATTACGATTGGATTCCGCCTCAATTTAATCCGGGATAGACTGGACCACCAGGAGGAACATAGGCCTAGAAGTTATTATATTCAAATTAGTTAACGCACGAAATATCACTGATCGATGCTCGTACCGCATTCACAGCGTCGCCTAGATAGACGTTGACCAAGATACCGGGGTCTGTGGCCTAGTAAAATCCCATCGGACATGAGCTTCGCACAACCAGTGAGTCACAGTTTGGAGATCATTACCTTGTATGTGCCAGGGAATCCCAAACCAGACGGATTGAGTGAGCCTCCTCCAGTCACTTTACTTCCATATGTGAGAAGCGAAGAGCGGATAAATAACAAGCATTTATTTACCCGTGAGTTGAACGCAAACTATGCGTCACGCCTGTCAGCATCTCGTTCTGTTTGGAAAAATACTCAAGCTGACCTGGATAGAACTGAGCGCCGTTCAGGTTGTTTGCACCGTGCAGAGCAAGATTTTCATGGCGAAGAAGCTATCCCAATATCAGACACCAAATAGCAGACGGGGTTCAGCAGCGCTTACGTAGCTTCCTGGGGCGATTTTGCTGGGGATATGCACGTTGTATGTGAAGTTACTCTTTGCGAGAGTGTCCGAGGCCCAAACTCCATTGACAAACGCGTCTTGTTGAATCTAGAATGATAATGAAATGAATATGATGCGATGTTCAACATAAACATGGTTCAGAAGCTAACCTTGAACCAAGGGGTTCCAGTGTCGCCTTTAAAGGTCGAGCAGTCGCTAGTAGGACATCTTGCCATGTAGTTCAAGACCGGACCATAATGTCCAAGAGGCCAGGTGTTCCAGAGGACTTGAACAGTCCCTCCTGCAGCCACAGTAGCTTGGATTGGACCCTAGTGCACATCGTAAAAAAAAAAAATAAGGATCTGCGAGTGTGGGTTATGGCTCGATTGTTGGCTCACTGGAGGCAGCTTCTGGTTTCCGATGGAGCAAGTGATATCGGTCGATGTCACGTCAGAGATAAAGCCACTGTCGAGCTTTGTTCCACGAACTACTCGCAGTGGCTAGAAAAAAAAATTCAATAAGTGTTTGCGTTGGTGCGGTGCGACTAATCGTACCTGGGGAGTAGTATATGGATCTGAAAAAAATATACACATTAATACGGTTGACTGATAAGAAAAGCCTTCGAGGACTTATTCACCTTTAGTAATATCCCATCCAGCGACGTCGTTTCCATTTATTCTAAGAAGTGGAACGTAACCATGAGCCGCTACTTCACCAATGAAGGCCGCTGCTGCCACGATTGTGGTCAAGCTAAAATGCATGTCAAGTTAAAAGTACAGGTGAAGACGATGGTGCTCTACATCAGAGTAAGGACATGAGCCTTTTATAGGCGGAGATCGACCAGGGAAATATGTGAATATGATTGGGATATGATCATCTCGACGAAGGGAGGAAACCGGATTTTATCCGCCAAAAAATTACGGAGAAACGAGAAGACAACAGAAGGAGAGCAAGCCCCATAACATTCGCAAAAGGCGCACAAGACGAAGAATCGCACCAGCATCTATGTCACGGGCACCCTTCACCAGATAGTCTTGGCGTTGAAGAATAAACTCCGGATCTTCGAAATACAAGACACTCTATTGCGTTGTGAATAAGGAAGAATAGACATCCGTCCCAGAAGCGATGTCAGAGAACTTGAAGGAGGTAAAACAGACTTTAAACAGAGTATGAATCGTCTTGGCGGGTCATTATCGTATCTATTTATGATAAGTTTCGCCGGGAACTATTCAGGCGATTCATAGGCTCAGAAACCAGAGAATTTTAGGATAGAGATGTAGCTCTAAAAGTTACTATTAGACTTCGTGAAGAGAATAGCTCGTCGATCGTTCACATACACTGCCAGCGAAGATTGGAGTCAAAAACCCCAAGCTAAATTCCACAACACATGCAAGAACAGACTCGCTTGGAATCAGCATTCTAATGCAGCCAAGCACATTGCCAGAGTATATATCGCGAGCTACAGATAGAAAGGAGCGAACACGATCGAGCGGAGTAGATGGTTTATTCAGGGATTCTGGCTGATCAACTGCTCAGGACTCGGAATTCCAAAGATGGAAGATGGGTGTGGTACCCATTCTTATGTGTGAGTGAGAGAAGCAGAATCGGATGGATTGGTAGTGACAGTGAGAGCTAGCTATGCTGGCAGCCTGGCACTTGGCCAGCGAGTCGCGACCGCTTGAGCCTTGCTTGTGATGACAACCTCACGCAGAGATCCGACGCAGAGCCACCCATTCAGGTTTTGTTTGGCAACTGCATCGAGACCAAACACATCACTCGTCGTTTGAGGCCCACGGCCGGATGTTGATCCCAAACTTGCTAATGCACAACGCTGCGGAGCCAGGCGACCGGCCAGCACATGTCGACAAAGGCAAACGACGAGCACAAGAACCTACAGAGATCACCCCTCTTCTAGGTTCGACCTCAGTTATCGTCGATGAGGCCATTGTATCCCCAAACTCACGTCGAAGTCTCCGCGCAACCTTAACCGCTGTCTTTCTTGTTTCTCTGTCCATTTGCATCGTTCTATTCACCATAATAGCTCTACTGGCATGGTCTTATGCGTCTAGGGCTTCTGATTTGACACCAGAGGGCGTACTGAAGAACGACCTGGTGTTTGCAGGGCCTGACCGGGTCGACGTCCTCAACGTGACGGAAGAAGGTGTATGGCTAAATGTGAGAGGGCGCGTAGGCATAGATGCAGGACGGGCGATAGATGTTAATACCGACCCAGGAGATGGACCTTTCCGTGATATCTGGAAGGCAATTGGGCGGTGGAGCGTGCGCACGTTGGACCGGGTCTCGGTGAACATGTCGACCATTACCATCACCCCAGAATACGATCCTTCAGTGGCTCTAGTCTCTCTCGACATCTTACCCATTGAACTACCGCTATCCGTTGACCCACCGTCGGATTTGTCTTGGCTAACAGCCGTGTCAACACCGGTCTATTTTCGACTTACTTCGAACCGCACAGAAGTACTCCAATTTCTAAAGGAAAGTTGGCACACTGGCAAGATTTCTGTACGCGCAGACGTCGCACATGCGAATGTTCGTGGAGGAGGTTTGAATTCGACTTCTTGGCGGACTAACCTTTACGCCAAGCTGTCTGATATCCGCACTGCAATACAAATGAAAGGTAAGTCCAAACCTTTGAGTTCTTACTATGACCTGACGCACTGTAGTACCATTAATACCGGGTCTTCCCCATCCCGGAAAAAACCTCCCCTTTCCGTCACTGTCCAGCTTGATTACCTTGATATCCTTCAACATGGCCTCAACACCAGAACGACTAAACATAGATGCTACTGCGAGTATTCCCAACCCTGTACCAGCTTCGCTCTCCCTCTCTATGCCTTCTCTTCCGTTTCTTGTCTTTCTCCCTACCACACCTCCCACCTTCCTCGCCTCCGTCACCAGTGCTCCGTTCACGCTCAGCCATCCAAATATCACGCTCTCACTCGGCGGTCACGTCCTACCCCTCTCCCAGTCTGCTTTTCCCTATCTGGCAGCCTTCCTCACGCGCTACCTCTCCGGCGAGCCCAACGACATTTCTATCTCCTCTCCTCTACTTCCAGGCTATGACATCAGCGCGGAGTTTCCGCCCCACACCCACGGCCCCAGATCCTGCGCGACGTCACAATCAAGGACATGAAAATTCGGCCCACGGGCACGGTCTTCCTCGCTAGCGGGATCGTCCAAGGCCGAATTGTGCTCCCGAAAGGGATGAACATCTCGCTCAATGTGTCGTATGTGCTCCCCGACGTGCTGGTCTTCGACGGGGAGGTCCCGTCTGTGCCGAGCCCGATTATGTGGAGGCACAGCACTTGGGGCACAAGGGCCACCACGGGTTAGCGCCCGACTTGCCTGAGGAGCCTTCTCTCCCTGATCCATTACCAGACCGCGCGTTTGCGCATATCCGCCCCGACGATTGGTTGCCTGCCGTCAGCGTGCTAACGGAACCCGAGGACGGGGTTGGCGCGGTATATGCCATTTCGGCAAAGGTGGTCGACGTGCCGCTGGAAGTACTACCTGGAAGGCAGAAGGAGTTTAGCAATTTTGTGGGCAAGGTGTGTGATTTCTACTTTCTTACCTTCGTGATATTCATTTGGAGTCCATTGTTTATGTAGGTGATTTTTGGTCCTGAAGGAGCGAATGCAGGCATTCAGGGATCGGCGGCAGTTGCTGTCGCCGTCGAGGGGCTGCCTCTAAATGCTCCTGGCCGCAAGACTAACGAAATCGTGCTCGCAGGCCTCCCTTTCCAAGGCAGTGTGCATATCAAAAACCGACGGTGAGCTGGACCTCTTCCCTGAACTCAACGCCGGAGGAATCGCTTTCGCCGTTTGTTTTTGTAAATTCTATTTTCTAGCATGTGCTTTTGTGACCTCATCTACGCATTTATACGACTGTTACGCATTTGATTCTTTATTCTTATTGTACATCACGCCTTCTTGGGACTCTGTAGTTACAAATTTTGCTTTGATTTTCCTAACACATCCCTCCTTCGCTTTCTGTTTGCCTTTCCCTACATTGCATGTACTCTAACTTCATTGGTCCGTCATCGCCAGCACGTCGTAGATGGATCACTTACCTAGCACAACCAAGAGGTGGATCGGCTTTCGCATGCATACCACGCGCTTACACCTAGTTGTAATGCTTAACAACCACGCCGTTGATGATCTCTTCCTCTACACCCTTCTCTGTCGGCTTGAGGTCGCTTTGGCCATAAGCCGCCGTCCGTCCTTTTCTCCATTCTTCCATCGTCGGGGTTCGGCTCCGTCGAAGGACTTTGTCAGTCCTTCACGCTGAAGCACAGGGCTTTCGAGGAGGGGTGCTAATTTGACGTTGTCATCGGTCATAGCGAAGTAGAATACGCCTAGACGGGTATATTGTTGTTGATCTGGAGGTGGTTGAATGACTCTGGGGGAGATTGAGTAGGGATAAGTCAGAGAGTAGTGTATAACCTTGCGTGTATTGGTTTACCTGTGGATAGTTGCACGATAGAAACCCCCAGACAAAAATTCAAGAGCGTCGCCTGCGTTGATCACCTTCTCCGCGTTAGCATTGACAGGTATACTATATTCCATTACCAATAGCTCGTACCAGAGCGTTCTCGATATGTTTGACCCACTTCCACGTTCCCGCCTTTGTCAAAATTTGGAGAGCCGCAACGGGTTGGCTGTACAAGATCGTGATTGTTCCAAAATCTGGTAAAGTTATTCAGGAGGATCTTTGGCGACAGGACATGAAGAAAGAGTCTCACCGGTATGGCCTTTGAGCCAAACGCTGTTTGTTTTGGCTTCATCTTCTTTGGATCGAGGGTAACTTCAGGCATACAGTATAAGACGTAGCGCCCTTGACAATGTTGACATCACTTACTATTTCATGAAGCGCACTAGGAGCTGATCAGAACGCGCTTTAGGACTCTTGGAAATAGAACTGCGTACCATAAGTTTCTCCAACAGCGGAGTAATTGTGCAAGTTTACCAGCGTCTCTTCTGGAAGCTCCAGTCCGAGCGCGAGAAGTCTGCCTCAACAAATTTGAACTGCATTACAAGCGCGATATGAACAGGTTACGAACCTGAGAATCGGGTGTAGTACTTCTTCATGATTATGACGAGCAAACGCTTCTATCTCGGGAAGGAAAGGTCTCAGCACCTCTGGGTGTTGTCGCTTAGTGACATCGCGATTGACTGTAGAATTGAAGTGAGTGATATATTTTTGCAAAAGCGACAGCGTGCCTCACTATTGTAGTGTTCCAGTTGGTCGCGAACTCCATTGGCAATGTGCTGCTCGGTTTGTATTATGGCCACGGACACTAATTCGGACATAAACCGTGGACATACCCAATATTGGCGAAGTTTGTAGCCCTGGTATGATCCAGTCTTCTTCATTGTACCTTCATAAATTTGTTTTTCTGTCTCGTTTACTCGCGCGAAGGGTATGTCGGCAATATCGAATGCCCTTTTCGTCTGTCGACCGGAAGTACAATGTCAATTCGTACACAACCATAGCAATATATATATATCTTCTCACCTGTTCAGGCTTATACCCGTGATTTATCACATAGAAAAAGCCGTGGTTCGACATCGCATCTCGGGCCTGCGCGGCCAAAGCTACACGGCCTTCTGGTGTACCAACCCCAGCCAAGTCTATGATGGGGAGGTCCGCATATTCCACTATATACCCAAGTATTGAGATCGCAGATACTTGTCACTTACTTGAAAGACAAAAACTCACAATCGGCCTGGGTTATTGGCGCAGGAATGTAGTGTGGCGTTTCGGGTTGCACGAGTCCTGGCATGGTGAGGGCGAAAGCAAATGGTGGGTAAGTATCTACTATTTACGATCCCAACTGTGGGATTTGTTTATATGAAGGCAGGCGTATATTGGAATTTTGATCAGGTGGACGCGCACCTTCTGTCGCAATTGGGACGACGAAATGACGCAATCCAGAGCCTATCAGAAACTACATATAGCAGCTTCAGATTTCAAAATTCAAGGGCTCGTGGTGCTGGGATCGGCGTAGATATGCTACTAGAGGTGCGGAAGCAGTGCCAGTTGTCGATTAGATAGGAGCTAATTAGAGACCAAAACGAGACGCGCACGCAACGCGCACGCAACGCGCACGACGATCATTTCCCTCATGATCACACACACTATAGCGCCCAACTGAGCGCTCCGACAACACAAGTGTGCAGATATAACTTTATTTATTATTTCATATCACACTTGAATGCATTCCATTCCGAACTCGCATAATTAGATTTGCAATCCCATTCCTCGGCTTTGAGAGCGTATCGATATCCATGCATTAAACGCCCAATGTACATAATTTCATGAGAGATTCATGTCACGCCGCTGCTCACGGATTATTTAATAAAAACGTTGTAATTATCCGAGAGTCGTTGGACGGGCTAGACACTAGTCGGGGCATAGCTGCTACGATTTCGTGATGCACCGCACAATAAAATGTAGGGAGTTTAGCTGTCTCTTGTCAATGAGCGTCAAGAAAGCGGCATAATTCAACAATAGGATCGCCTACGACGTCTACAATTTTGTGAATCATATAGTGCCAAGCATATTTAGACCCAGAAGTAGTTCAGGGACATGCTCAATAGTAGGAAGAAAATTGGTCTTACTCACGAACGACAAGTAACATCGTCTTGGTACAAGGGTATTATTAGCTCTTGAAGTTGAACGACTTGATTTTGATGGAGCCTTTGATAATGCCGCCTTGACGTCCTTTCCTCCATTAAATTTTGAGACGCTTCAGGAGCATCTGGGCCTGAGATGGAGGGATATAAAGGCAGCCTAATATAACGACCTGCTTTTCTTTAGATTCTGCTTAAAGTCTAATCAGAATATGACAATGCTTTCTCGTGCTCTTCATAAATTTCTGCTTGCTATTATCAGCACTGCGATTGTACGTCACCTTTTTTAATCAAATTCGGAGTAATAGTAAAGTTATGGTCGTTCTATTTAACTTAGCTTTGCACGGATGCCTCTCCCATGCTAGATGCACGCCAAACGGCAGGCTGGACTAGCATTGGATGTTATTCGTAAGTTGTCTACTACAACCAACAAATAAAATATCTAACAAACCATTTATAAATGCAGCGACACTGCGTCCAGTCGTACCTTGAAGATTGCCTCATTTACCTCTGTCGACGCAATGACCATTGAAGCTTGTACTGCTTTCTGCACACCGGCAGGGTATACATTTTCTGGTGTTGAATTCGGAAGGGTGCGTCTTCACCATCACCGTAATATTCATAGCTAAAAGACAATCGATCGACGCTCACCCAATACCACAAACCCCAGGAGTGCTGTGAGTCCTCTTTATTTGCTATCACACAGGCAAATTTTCTAATGAATGAGTCCTAGATTGCGACAATGTTATAGAATCTCCCGGAGTGATTACTACTGATGGCGGCTGTAACATGGCTTGTACCGGAAATGCTGCAGAAATATGCGGCGGCGCTGATAGAATTAACATTTTCCAAAGGTCAATACTCAGTGCTGCGCTCAACGGATATTTTTTGGCGGTTTTGACTGAGTGCCTTACTGTTTTCTCTAGCTCGGCTAGTCCTCTCCCTCCTCCTCCGCCTACTACTACGACGACGGCGACTCCCCCGCCAGCCACTCCTACCATCAAGAACACGGCAGGAACTTTTGAGTATAAAGGCTGCTTCCTGTACGTCCTTTTCACATGCTTGTCGGATTTTTATTTTGACTTTCCGCTCCTTGTGCAGAGATGTCGTCAACACGAACCAACGCACTCTCGCACATGGAGTAACAGTTTCTGGTGGCGTTAACGTCGAAGGTTGCACTGCTGCTTGCAAAGCAGCTGGATTCCCTTTAGCTGGGCTCGAATTCGGGCAAGAATGCTGTGAGTAACAAAGTCTAACAAATTGCCAATCTTTTAATTTGGTACCTCATCGGATATCTGCTCTAATAGGGTGTGATACATACATGGAGCTGGTCAATGTCACTCCCGACACAGACTGCAGCAAGCCCTGCCAAGCGGATGCCACTGAACTCTGTGGCAATGGCAATCGCCTTGCAGTATATCAAGACACGACTGCCACTCTTCCCGATCCTCAACAGTGTTTGCCTAACTTTGCAATTCTGCATCATTTCAATCTTCAGGCTGTTCCATCTCCTGGCGGAGGCACCCCAGTACCTCTTGGTGGACTTAAGGTTGCGACAACATTGCAAAATGGGATTGCCATCAACTGGTACCTCCTTTCTGTATGTATACCTCGCCATGGCTTCTCCCGGATTTTTACTAATTTTCTGTCTCTTTCTTTTAGAAGGATAATGGCACCGGCTTTACGAACGATGACTTGTTTTTGGGTACGACTGGTAATCCAAGCGTCAATTTATTCTGGTTAGACCACGTCCTGGGAGCAAGTCTCTCTCCCAGTGTTGGAGGCGCTCAGATATTCGCAGAATCAAACACGATAGCTTTCACTCCCTACAACCAATATTGTCCCAAGGTCAGTGCGAACACAAGACTGAATATCCGTCTCTGATCTAACTACTATCCCACTGTCTCTTCAGCCCAACCCTCAAAGCCTGTTCGGCCCTTTCATTGGACCAGCAGTCCTTTCTGTCAATGGGCACATCGACGAGTGGGCTTTATGTCCGAATATTACCGCAGGAGGCGATCGCGTTGATCTCGTCTTCTCGCCGATTGCGACCAGTCCCCATTACACGCTCTCTGCATGCCAGAGCGTCATTGTCCAAATGCACTGATGCTAGCCGATTTTTCGTATAAATTGTCTCGACTGTACTTTGAACTTTCTTGATGCCGAAGTTTGGACTTACATACTACTTACAGGTTTAACCCATGTACGTTTGATGGCAATACTAAACAAGTAGGAATTACTTCTTATGGACACAGTGCAATTGAGAAAATATTCTAACTTGATGGTATGGCTGAATAAAAAGAAGGTCAATGGAGGAGCAAAGACCGTTGATACTTATTGATCTCTACTCAATATCAATATCCGCCCACTTATACACGGCTGTCAATCTTTCATTAGCGCCAAGTCTTTATCAAACTGTCCAACTGTCGATATTCTTCCCCAGCGAGTCAGCGGAATTGATGAGCAACCGAGACGCAACAGTGATCTTACTAAACCTAGATCTCCGTGGTGTCCCCAGTTGAAGGATCAAAAATGCATTTGAAGGTGTAACTGAGTGAGCTGGACTAACACTCTGACCGATCTTCGCATTGTGTTGTTCAAAGACCATGGCGGTGAATATTCTCCCGTGCGTCACGGCGGCGATGAGTTGGCTGAGACTTACGCGCTCTCATATTGTCTTCGGACAGTGACTCACTGGTGCCCCGGTTTCTGATGGATATTCCAACAAGATATCGCAAACCTTCATAAGTCGATCGCTAGTTGTGGAACGCCGTTCCACGATTGATCGTTTGGTACGACTGTCACCATGTAAATGAATACACTGGAACCTTCGCTACAAATGGAGATTGCAATGCGCCAGAATGCGCCTCGTAAAAGAAATGGAGCGGAAATCAATGGTGGCTCCGATACCTTTATCGTTTGCTTGTCGGGCCTTATTAAATTCATGATCAGTTTAATCGAATGAGTTAAGGGAGCAAGATACCTACTTACGGCGCTAAATTGGCCTTGCACCAACGGACAAGGTGCCGGCCTTCGTGGCTTCGACCGCTGGCAAGTTGTCCATAAGTTCGATCCACCTCTTTAATCTATCGCCAACTAGTCCCCATTCGGGAACCGTTCTGAGGTCTGCGAGGATGGGAAACAGAAAGAAGTCAGCCCAAGTCGGATGATCCCCGAAGGCAAAGGCTTCGGATGCCATTAGCGATTCGGCAACAGCCAAGTAGCGCTGAAGCTCTACCACGCCGTCCTTGATCTGTTCTCGTATTTCGGCGTCGGATAATAAACCTTCGTCGAGCGCCTTGATGCGCGGTTTCACTACCATCCCTTCAACGATGGGAAATCCTTGTAATGGATAGATAAGTATCATGCCACTTGGTATGCGAGTAAAGCTCACCGAAAGAGGCCGCAAGGCTAACAAATTCCCACATCTTCTCCTCTATTACAACATGCGAGCCAGGCTGAGCCTGCAACGATGGTTCTGGTGCAATCCTGTCGATGAACCGAACGATTGCCTGACTCTCTCGCAGCTTCAAATCAGCTTTCTTGCCATCGATGTCATGAATTACAAGAGTCGGAAGATAGGCAAAAGGATGATGGGCCCGCGCGATATCTGTTTGTGCCCTCGTCGCAATCTGCTTGAATTTCAGACCTTTGTATTGCAGACCCAGTGCAATGGTTCGAGTGAAGGTCGAGAACGGAGTTCCGATGAGAGTGCAGGGCGTTTCTTCCGACATTGTATATGGTTGTGTTTTCGGTGAAGAGGACCTTCGAAATCGCTTTCAAGCCATCCAAAAATACGGACCGGGTGTGTTCTTTATCCCAACTGCGCGACTTACACATCATCATGGTCGTGTGTGTTCAAAAATGTTCACGAGACCTGCTACATATAACCAGATGTGAGTTCGCTGATAAAGCAGTCCCAAGGCAGTCAGGAGAGAAAGTCTGTTCTTCAAAATCACCGAACATCGAGGAGGAATATATACAGCAGAGCAACAGCAGCCTGAGAGGTACGAGGAGAGCCAAGACGGGATGCGCTGACGACAAGTCAATCGGTCCGCTGAGTTTGAATAAAAAGATACCCAATCATTTCTTCTGGCTCTCGTTCAAGTTCAAATCCTCATTTACGCTGATCGTCGAACCGGAGTCTATAGATCGTCAAAAAATGGCTTTCTCTTATGTTATCGGCAAGTCTGTAACGATGCAGCTAATTTCATCTTCTCATGCAAGGAATATTAATACAGAACACATGGAAGAAGATGAAGAAACCACAAAAGCCATTCCACCTTGGGTCGAGTTAGAGTACGCGGTATAGTCGCCCTACTTGTCCGATTTCAAGGAGCGCAAACTGATTCATGTTATTAGCATATGCGCATGCTAGCCGGACCAGATGCCCACGTCCAATTCACTTCCCTATCCCAATCCTCATGCGATTTCATAAATTCATCATTCGGCGCGACATCGAGCAATGAATCGCTTTCAAAATTCTCGTGTCATCGCGAGGGGATCATGGATCTGATGAAACAGGCGGGCATCCCACTTGAGAAAGTGTGCCTTCTCGACCCCAAAGCCGAGAAGGAGCTCGCACCAGAAGATGGCGACGGGCGGTTTGAGTGGTTGTTGTTCGGGGTATGTGGTTTCCAAGCTATCTTGAGGCACATCGTCTCCACGGATCAGGCTTATGTGTGAATAGGGCATCCTTGGTACGCGCTGATAGCCTGCTCTGTTTGAGATATGGTCCTGATCCTCTTCAAGGCGATGATCCTCCCCGGGACAGGACTTCAGAACTGAGGGTTCGCGGCTTCCCCACTCGCCATCTCGGACCCATCCAAATGACGACCGACACCGCTCTGGGGGTGACAAAATTGGTTGTGCACGACCACATCCCGCTGAACGATATTCCTTACCTTGTGAGTCCTTATACGAATCACGAATCATCTTTTTATATACACGGCTGACTCTGATTGACTAGGATCATCCCACTATCAAATTCAATGCGAAGGAATCTGTGGAAATGCCATTCAGTGCGTGTTTCTTCTTCAAATCTATGTATCTCATCGTTTTTAACTAAAGAGTGACATACAGGATACATTGCCGATGGAGATGAACCACGCCTGCCACCAGGGATGAAAAAGCATCTTCATGAAGACATGAACAAGTCGTTCGACTTCTGAAGACGAGGCATCTCCTCGTAATACCAAAAAAGACAATGTATTCATGGTTCTACATACCTCCTTTCATGCTGGAGTAATAAAAACAATCGAATTACACCAACTAATGACTAACTACAGTTTCGCCCCTCCCTCCGCTGTGGTAGTGAGCTCGGGCAGGCACCTGCGGGCTCGGCTAGATTGCACAGAGTAGATAGGATTAGACATGTAGGTAGACTAGGATTAGATAGGTAGATAGAGATCGGGCCGAGGTAGATAGGTAGAGCGGTCTAGGCCGTCGTGGCTGCGCGGGCCGAGCACAGCGCGACGCGTCAACGACGCGATCACACACAGAACAGACATCCTTGCTTGCCTCGACTCCACGACGTGCAGGCAGCGTGCCCCAGCCGAGCCAGAACGGGCTACTCCACCGCCGGTTTCTCTGACCTCACCGACTAATTTTAGCACCTATCTCACCATCCCTGTACCTGTTTCACTCGCAAGCTGGCAGCACCTGGCAGCGCTGTTATAGCGCGAGTGCTTAGCTATAATCATTATCACAATGAGGCCCCAGGCCTCATCAATGATCTTGCATGCCACGGAAGACTTGGTCATGCACATGATGCTCATCGTCTGAAGTCACTTATTTGCCCCTCTAAAACCTTGCCTGACGCAAGTCCCGTCCCTACATAAATTCAGCGCATCTGTTCTACGCACACGTCTCTTTTGTGCCTGTCCATGACGTATCAATCGAAGAAGTCCGGCCGCACGACATAACTGTCGTTGCCTTTACCCATGGGTGGTACTTAGGAAGAGCAAGATCTAATCGAAATGGTACCCTTTGAGAACGTGCGTTGGTCTTCCCCAGTCGCGGAACGCACGCCGCAGGTGTAATGCAACTTGCGACCCACAACTTACAAAGTAAATGAAGTTATGTACACTTCTATATCTACAACTCCAACGACTCGAAGTTAGAGTACAGGGAGACACTAGCAATACAGGAGAGGTAGGAACGTAGGTGATCATGAAATAGATGTGTTGAGAACCAAAGATGCAAAAATGGAAATGTGAGTTAAGTAGTGTTCATCCAGAAGCCAATGCAAGCAATAAATAATCAGTCTCGAAAGACCGACCATTTTCAAATAACAACAGGGAAGAAAATGTCTCAAAATAAGAATGCAACAAAATCAGGGGCCTAGAGGATATCCTCGAGGCTGACCTGACCACTCCAAATAAAATATTAATTCATACAACCGGCCAGAAAAAGGAAAATAGTCCAAATAATGAGAACAGAGCAAGGAATGGACGAACAATGTACAATAATAGAATACCGGACCAAGAATGAAGGTATATAATATGAACCTGAACTTAAACCTTGAATGCGTGAGTGTGGTCATGATGATAGCGGAATGTTAGTCTGTAGCGGGCTTGAGTTTATCGGTTTCGCGTCCCATGGTGCCGGCACCCGCGCCACGTCGGCCAGGTTCTGGTCAGCGCGCGCGTCGTTCACTCGGTCGCGGTGGTTCATCACCATGCGAGCGCGACATCGTACGAGGCGGAGTTTCGTTCGTTTGATCCCTGTTAGAGTGTCCCATTAGTAACAACGTTCATACCAGAGGATGTAGGAACCACGAACAAGTAGCGATAGTTTCCCTGTCTTCGTCCATGAAGGGGTTTCCGGTTTGTAGTAGGTTGTCCTGCAGTGCATACAAGCACCATAGAGATTCCTCGTACAATTTCTCACACTCGTCCGGTGTTGTCATTTGGTCAAGTAGCTCTTTGCGCGCGGCTGTCCTGCTCTATTTGTCGACATGAATATTGATAAGGGTGAAAACGAAGAGAACGTGAGAAGACACATACCAATACCAGAGCACGATCATACACCAGCTGATCAAGCCAGCTCTTGGGTCCGTCGTATGTCGCAGGGAGCCATGTCTTGACCAACGTTGCTCGTTCGTTGCACTTGATAAAATGCTCTTTGAACCAATGGAGCGCTAAAAACGATGCAAAAAAGACATGCGCGTCAAGTAGTCGCCAAACGAACCACAAAGCAAAAAAGAGACTTACCATCGTCGAACCCCTCACTGACTACAAAGTCCCCATCCGGATGGCGCATCTTCATATGTTCCTGGAAATTACGCAATTTGTCGATGCCCTTCTGCGAGAACGACATAAGGAGCATATACACCGCCACGCAGGTGACCGCGTTGTACTCCGCCTCCATATCCGCATGTTTCCTCCTGCGCGCATGCTTCTCTGGCTCGCCTTCTCGCTTTTCGAACTTGGTCGGATCCGGGAGGGGCTCTGCAATGGTGTCAACGCCTGTTACACTGTACATATCAAAAGGGGCAACGTACTCTGCGGGACGGCTTTCACGTATTCGTACATCTCGTCCGCCCAGTGAGTCAGCACGTCCGTCTTCTGCGCTAGCTCCTCCAGCGACGCAAGCAGCTCATCCTCCAACGGGTCCCGCTCCACGTCGCTATCCAGCGGGATGATCTGCGGTCGGCGGGGCGATGAGGGCGCGCTTGTGTTCGCCGGATCCGGCCGTGTCCGTCCAGACGACGAGTGCCAGAACAGATTTTTCTTGGCGATGCTCAGTGCACGGCCAAGGGCGTTAGTAGCTGCACGCGAGGCAACACTCGAAGGAGATGACGAGAGCGGTGGTGGGACGGCATGCGGGGGTGGAGGGAAGGTGATGTTGTTTCCACTTGAGGGAGAAGCGTTGTTGTAGTTATCGGAGAGAGGGGAATGGGGGTAGTCCGTGGTATAATCAAATGACGCTGGTGCACGCCGGTCATGTAGAGGACGCCGAGGTTGGATTTCTGCATGAGGAGATGTAGTCAAAAGGTGTGTGGAGATGAAAGTTAACTTACCGTCGACAGCTTTGGTGAATTCAACTGCTCTTGTATCACCTACAAGAACATATTCACGCCGCAGGTTGCCGTCTTCCTCCGTTTCGCCAGGTATAAGGGAACCTTCGCGAGATAGGTGCTTCCCAGATTGTCGATCGGGAGTAATAGCTTGTTTGCTATGCTGGGACAACGGTCGATCTTGTATTCTTGGACTGTGAGGCAAGAAGGTAAGAAATACGAATGTATAACAAGTGTATGCGTCATTTACCTCTGGCGAGCCAAAGTGGGGCTTGCTGCGTTTACTGTCCCATTTGTTTCGTCGACGTTTGATGGCCTTCTGAAGTTGAACTTGCTCGGAGGGATCATGGCGTTGGGGTCCAGCACTTCGGGTGGTATTACTTTGTGATGTTCTGGTGTCGGAGGGCGCCCAGTCCACATTGTCGAGGATGATCCAAGTGGTTCAGGAAGTGACTCTTGTGGACGAGGGAACTTGGACTTGGCCAGCGCCCTACTACTGAAGAATTCCTCGAAGCTCGCTCTCTCGGCAGGGTTCCGCTTCAGTAACGCACGAATAAGTGCCTTGATGTCTTCAGGGACTGGCAGGTCGGTGCTTCCTCCACCACCACTCTTTGCGGAGGCGGAAGCGGGATCTTCGTCTGGGAACTTGATGCCCTTGGAATGTTCGATCTTCTTCAACAGCTCCATATGGTTCTGCGCACGGAAGGGGGCCTTGCCCACTGCCATTTCATATAGAACCGCCCCCACCGACCATAGATCTGCTTTGGCGTCGTATTTCTGGTAGCTCAGTATCTCGGGAGCCATGTATAGCCTATGATGCTGTGTGAGAATATCATCAAAGGACTGCGGGGGTATCACTCACGGTGATCCACAGAGTGTCTCCGCCATCATAGCATTTGGCAATGAGCGCGCGAATCCGAAATCAGCGACCTTTAGTATTGGAACGCCGATTGGGTGTCCTCTTGCCAGTTCTTCAGGTGACGCGGGATTTAGAAGAAGGTTCTTGGAGGGAGTAAGATACAATGGACAGGATATGGGTCGAAGATGGAACATGCCTGGGGTTTAATATCGCGATGTATGAGGTTACGATGCCGCAGGAATTTAAGAGCACGGGCTGGATATAAGTTAGCGAGAGAGCATGAACGACCTGGATTGCTTAATCTCACCGAGTTGGCGCAGGAAGCTGCGGACTGCAATCTCATCCAACCCTCCTATCCGTGGGTGTGGATAATACTGTAGTGCCGCGCCCGGCGATGGGATATACTCGAGCCCTTCTACCCGACCGCGTTTCTTGATGTAATTTGTGAGATCCCCGCCAGCACAGAATTCCATGATGAGATAGATGTGCCTTTCAGCGCGCTGTTGGAGAGAGTGAACAAGTGAGGTAGGTAAAAAGGATTAAATCATACCACGATATCAATAAGTTTGGTGATATGACGATGTGAAAGAGACTTGAGAATCTGAATTTCGCTTTGAAGGTTCTCGAATAGCTTGGTGCTGAGTTTGTCGCGCTTGACGGCCTTGATCGCTACTATGTGTCGTGTTTCCTGCGGCGACGTCATTAGCTACATCCCCGCAGCATGGAATACCTCATTCTGCTCGTACCTCATGATATCCTTTGTACACAGTCGCGAAACTTCCCTTGCCGATATCCGATACTATGACATAGGGTCGCGCATCGTCGTCCTCCGTGCTCTTGCCCGTCATCGACGCGCGCTTGAAGGCATGCACTGGATGGGACATTGGGTACGCAGCTCTTCGCCGCCGGGGCTCTGAAATGCGTCGATTCCTGGCTTAAGTAGTGGACAAAGATGTAACGGGCCCTGCTTGAGAGTCGTGCTGCTGACAAAGCAAACATTGACATTGGTCGGCTACTTATGGTAACTAGCCAAATTAGGATATCTTAGAACTTGTTATATTCGTCAAATATTCGTTAGAATTGCCCATTCTTCAAGGAGATCTAGAAGTTTAGTGTCAATAAACAGATTGTCAACAGGTGTTACCTGTGGTACCTCTGTATACATGCCTCCACAATTTTCTGCGATATTTTGACCAATCTTCAACCAATCTTGACTGCTTTCGAGTTGCTTTCAAGATATATTGGCGACGTCGGACGAATCATGAATCCTTGGACTCTGCCTAAGCGGCAGCACGAGGTCAACTGCAGAAAACTGAGTTAAGAGGCAATTAAGAGCTGTCCCTTGAACGAATAATTGATGGAACTGTGATGCCCGTCTTTACACCACTATTAAAAAATTCTGCCGCCCTAGAAACGCACTCTCACAATCTCGTAAACTACATCTTACATGTCAATGGGCTGGTAATTTTAGAATTCATAAACAATATCTGGATTGAGCTTTCACAATCGGTTCGGAGAAACTTTCTTCTCAGCCAACTTTCATCTAGCTCATCCGTTCGAATAACATGATCAACCGGGCTCCTGGATATGGATACCACATGAATCCAATAGATATCCGCCTTACCGATGAATTAATATCTAGAAAAAAGCACAAGTCTCGCACATTGCATGTTCTGAGCATGTTTGTGTAATGGTCCAACATAGGTCTTGCATGCTGGAGATAGAAAAGGCGCCCAAAGATGCGCTGGGATGGCCGAGTGGTTAAGGCGAGTGATTTGAATATCCTATTATCACTTGGTGTTTCACCGCGTAGGTTCAAACCCTACTTCCAGCGAATTTATTTTTTTCCAATTACTCACTGTTAAATTTTTGGGGTGGCGTTTGAACTTTGGGTAGCAGTGTGAAGTTTGCACCAAGTTCCAACCTGTATTGCATCTCAATCTGTTTTTCTTTGGGCGCTGTCAGGTCATCATATACGGCGGGTATGTCTGATTTCCAGTTGGCGAGAGTCTGGCCATAACCACTGATATTAGGATTATGTTGGGAGAACGAAGTTGAAGCGGAAGAAGAGGAAAGCTAGCGACATATGGCAAACTGGGGCTTGGCACAAGGGACTTGACAGAGGTGCTGCCAAGCAGGTTGGAGTGGTGCGGGACCAAAAGATCATCGAAGGTGGTAAACAACTTGGTCGGACTGTGGGTCGCCAAATACGAATCACCGTTCAGAGAAATTGTAATAAAAATGAAAATTAGATGGCTAGAGGAGGAGATGGTAATGGTTGATTTATCTTTGTTGAGTATGAGAAGAATTGTGAGGAATCAAGAACGGCGGAGGGGAGAAATCACCATTGTCCAATTGTTGAAGCAATCCTAGTCAAGCCTTGGTCAAGCCAATCAGCGATTCATGCTGCGGAAAAGACTCTGAGAGGCTACCAGATAGTTGCTTTTCTAGTATAGCATCCTTCGGACTGTTAAACCGTGGCAGCGAGCCTCGAGGCTTGTTTGAGGAGCACATTCGTGAGCTATATATGGAGCGACACATAGAGCCAAAGATGCGCAAATAATAAATTGCGCTACAGTCAACCCATGCGAGCTTGATGCGAGCCCATGCCAAGTTCCAACCTTTCTCTTTGCCAATCTCGCCTCTTTTGTTTCACTGGTTCACCTCATGCTACACGTCTATGCTGCTATACGCTACGGTTACCCTGGGTGCCTTTATGCTAATGCCGTTGACAGAATGTTGATCGACTCTCGACTCGTCAGTCAAACTTCAAAATGCCCCGCCATTCACACTATCAGCGGCGCTACGCTATTTACAAACCATCAAGCTTCAAGCTTCAAGGCTCACATCTTGATCTACTGAGCGCTACTGAGAGGGCTGGACCTGGAAGTGGGTGCTTGGAAGAGGTTGTGACCAGTGGTAGTTATGCGTCTAAATTGTCAAGGATTCTGGGCCCCTGGGACTTGCATTTGCTTGTTTGATTCAAGCACTTTGGCCATCTATGATGGTGAAGTGGGTAGCTGTTGGTTCTTTCACGCAATATACGTAACAGACTCAGAGTCAGGAGGTTAGGTCACGGTGCTAGTGGAGGGTGCGTGCTGGTCAGATGCTGCTGCATGCTGGGATACGCTGCGACGCGGCGGGGGTCATTTCCCATAAATTCTCCATGGTTGCAAATGACCCCTATCTTCGTGACGTCATGTCGTAATGCACACAGTATGTCTTCCTACTCGAGTCTTTTAACATGATTAGGTTTAGCGCTTAGATCCGAGCTCTCCTCAATCGTTGCTCAGAAACCCCTACATTTTATTTCTGCAAAGCTCCTCCTACGTGGTCCCATCTTGCAGCAATGCGGATCAGCGAGTCAGAGTATGACTCGTGCGACAACACACGTTCTAACAACTGCAATTGGGTTGTGAACATACTCAAAATATATGACCAGTAGTCATTTGAAACTCTCTAACACTGCGCTTTCCAATCTATCCTCATCAACTAGTCATGGGATATTCTTATTACCTGATAAATCCTTTTATCAACGATACATCCTTCAAGCAAGGCGCATGACCTCGAGGGCTGGGAACATACTTAAAGGCTTAACATGCGAGCTCGTATTTCCTCTTCTCTGCTTGCTCCTTCATTCCTCTAAAGCTTTCCTTCATTATCCAAGCGCTCTGCGTTAGTTACCAACATTTCGAAGATTGGCTAGAATGAAAGCAGCAAGATATTATGGACCAGGAGACATTAGAATAGATCAGATCCCAGAACCGATTGTGAAGGACGGTCAAGTAAAGATCAAGGTATGAGAGTCTTCAGCCTCCACAATTCCGAGAGAATCTATACAGAACTTTTATCTATAGGTTGCATGGTAAGCTCCTTGTCCACACCCCCTAGGCTGCCCTAGCGTACTTCCGATCTGATCCTACTTTATTCAAGGAACGGAAGTCAGTCTTGAGAATAACCCTTCTTTCCTGGACCCTACCAAGTTGACCTGTCCTCGTTCTATGACACAGTCTGCGGCAGTGACCTTCACGCCTACTTAGCTACGATTCCGTTATTCCCGACAGCCACGGAACCAAACGAAATCACCGGAGAAACACTGCCTGTTACCTTAGGACATGAGTAAGGACATCTCTGTTTTATATCACGTCATAGCTGTCTTTCTAACAGAAGACATACCATAGGTTCTCTGGCACTATTGTAGAGCTCGGCAACGGAGTCGATAAAGCTGAATGGAAAGTAGGACAAGACGTTTGTGTGTACGTCGTCTTTCTCCTACTCAATCTTTTTTTGGACGAGCCCTCAGTCGAAATGATGTAGAGAGCCTCTTTTTTCGTGCCACAAGACCACTTCTTGCACCCATTGCGCAGCCAAAAGCTACAACCTCTGCCCGTCCGCAAATTTTATTGTAAGTCAAACTTGTCATTTGATCTTGAAAATAACGAATGACTATCGATCCATTGTCTCAGGGCATCGGTGGAGGCGGTGGAGGTCTTGGCGAGTATATCTCAGTCGATACACGCTACGTCCACCGCCTGCCTGCTGGCGTTTCACGTATGTGATTGGTCTGATTAATCATATGTCCGCCACTGTCTCGTATGACTAACTAAATCCTGCAGTTGAAGTTGGGGCGATGATCGAACCTCTCGCGGTTGCTTATTATGCTGTCAAGAAATCCGGTTTTGAGCAAGGCAAGTCCGTCCTCGTCGTCGGCGCTGGACCAGTGAGTAATAACTTCTAATTTCGAACACCCAAAACGTTATCATGAATTTCAAATGGGTTAAATATTTTACTGTAGATCGGTTTATTCCTTCTCAAGGTTTTGAGGTATCCTTGTTCTATCACTGTCAATATAACGAAACTGATCTCAATATGCACCAATGCAGATCAATCGATCCTTCGAGCACAATTTTTGTTTCCGAACCAGCACTGCAACGGCGGGAACTTGCTCTGAAGCACGGCGCGACCCACGTTATCGACCCCCTCGCCCCATCGGCGTCAGGTCTACCCTCGCCCGCCACAGTTCCCAGCGCCATCCTGAAAGCTACCAATGGACTCGGCGTGGACATCGCCTTTGACGCGGCCGGCATCCAAGCGAGTGTCGACGCGGCTTTGCAGAGCTTGCGCCCCAAGGGCACTTTTGTCAACGTCGCCATCTGGGAAATCGATCCTAAAATCAGTATGAACCTCGTACTGATGCGGGAATTGAATATTACTGGTACGCTTTCGAGCGAACATGGTATGCATACCGTCCCTGATTCGTTCTATGTCTTGAAAAAGGTACCCTGGCATATACTGGGATCCATCCAGAACTTCTAGAAGCCGCTGCTGCTGGTAAATTTGCAGGCATTGAAGAATTTGTTACGAGGAGGATTTCGGTAGAGGATGTTGTGAAGCAGGGATTCCTTGCCCTGATTCATGAGAAAGAGACACAAGGTACGCTTCCGTCGATACTGCTATACATCTTCCTATCTGAGGTTTTCATGCCCTAGTCAAAATTTTGGTTCATCCTTAAAGTTTTTTCAATGCGAATCTATGCACTCAGGAGCATATAATATGTGAAATAGTTGTGCTGTACTTATCCCGCTTCAAATGTACAAATACATCATGACGAAATGTTCTCAATGTCTGTCTTCCTTCCAAACTCTTTCCATGTAGTGCACATCACGTTAGGTGATGTTTGGAATTCAGGTAAACAGACTATGGCATATTCTATAAGAATTTGGGTAAAACGCATTGGAAGACTAGTACAGAACGGTTTACGCGACTGTTGGTATCGCCGCCACAAAGAAAGTTGGTCATGTAAACTCAGATCGTTTAAGAAGAGTAAATCAAGATACGAAGGAGATCGGAAGGAAAGGCATTCTTCATAAGTTGGGGTACAGGCCCAGTGATCGTCGGTGCTTCGTCATAGCTGAAGAATTTAGATTGTAAGTCTAGATCGCGAGTTCCGAAGAGATGAAAAGGACGAACCTGCGATGATGGCACTTCCTACTCCACTTCCATCTTCGGCGTGATGGGTAATAATATTGCTGTCGTACGAAAGTAAATGTTATGGTAAGAAGCGAGGGCTACAGACAAATAAACGCATTATAGAAACATACCGTCCTCGTTCGCCGAATATATCCACTAATCCTTCATGTATCCTATCGGCAAAGCCAGGATATTTCTGACGATGTCGAGGCATGTATCAGCATCAGCACCATAAACATCAATAGGACACGCACATTATATAAGGATCCATCGGCCCCAACTCTGCATCCTTCGTCCAAATATCCCTTCTTGCTGACGATGGCTGCGATACCACATGCGCTCAATCTCGCTGCGCGTCGGCCAATCAACTTGGCTAGAGCGCGGAAGAATTGACGCTCAGCCAGTGTGGTTTCAACAGCAAAGAAGTGTGAAAAAATTCCGATGATCATGAGGAGTTCGTCTGTCGGATCGCTGTACATGGGTTAGAACAGGGAAACACGACTCATGTCGATTGTTTTACATACCTCTCCATGAGAGATAAGAATGCTGTTTCGAAGACATAAGGACTCTCTAGTTTATATGTGTTTTGTCCCAGGAATAGAACACCCTCGTCAATGAGCTCGCAAATTACGAGGCGAAGGATCTCTCCCAAATAACGGCCTGAAATAAGTTTCTGTGGAAAGACTTTAGCTGGAAATCAGTGCCAACTACGAATGAAACTGAACCTCGAAGGCTTGTTCTTCTGGCTTATTCGATGTCTCGTCGACAATAATGTCATATTTGGTTCGTGGGAGGTGTTCATGTGTGAACGAGTCAAATGCACCCTGTCTAGCAAGTGAAAACCAAACCACGGGGATATGCGAAGCACGCGTACCCATTCACAGTTAATAGCCATTTTTGCGTCGGGGTCGATATTCAAATACTTTAATTTCGGAATATCCGCCATGTCCTCCATATACGCAGCATTGCAACCCGTTCCAAAGATGCATGCGATCCTGGTCTCTGGGTTAACATAATGCGATGCGATGAGGGTTCCAGTGGTATCGTTGATCAATGCTGTTAGCTCCACTGGGAGTTGCTACATCCAGAGGTTAAATATATCTCGCGGACAGAAAAGAGTGAATGACGTACATATTTCTCTATAGAGTGTCGGAACATCTCAGCAACATCACGACCTTCAGTATTGGCGGCACCAAAGCCTTTGGTCCAACGAATCAGTTCACCGTGATCTATACGCTCTTGGCTTCACGAAAAATCAATTATCAATTGTCATGAAAAGACGAAATAAACTTACGAGCAAGGGTATGAAAACTAAAAACCAACAAAAGATTAATCCTATGTCGGCAGAACATTGAATCTACCCACTGTAAATCCAAGAGGGATCTTCTCCCCTTTCTTGAGATAGTCGCTTCCTTCGAGGGCTAGACTCGTATTGATGAATGTCTGCAAACATTCAGCACAAAAATCGAATAATTTCTGCCCATCATCTTGCTTTTGATCTTCGGTAAGGCGGTATTTTGTTTGGGTTATCTCGAATTTCCCTTCGCCTTGTATCGTGACAAGGCAGACACGGAGATTGGTTCCTCCTATGGATTCCATTTTAGGGGTCTGCGATAGAGAGACACGAGAGAAAAACGCACCAAGGTCCACAGCTAGGTAGTCGCCCTTCTCTTGACCTGTGGGCCAACCGAAGACAAACGTCGCGATCATAGGCTGTACAAATGAGGTTGATACCCGAGGTCGAAGTATTCCGATAACAATACCGATACGCACCACAGTCTGTCCGGTCTCTTCCAGTCCCTGCTCCAGTGTATCTTTGAAGGCTTCGACAATCATGCGCATCCGCTGCGGCGTAAGAGTGAATCTGGCTGTCTGATTAGGACATAGGAGGCAGCCGCTGCACTTGAACGCAACTCACAGGCTCTCTAGCCTCCGCAGATGGTCCGACATGGTCCTAAATTCAGAAAAGATAGGATACGCTCATCGATCTTGCGATTGCTTGGCAGATAATCAACCGCGACGCACTTCTTAGTGGCGTGAGGGAGATCTTCCTCATCTTGGGTTCTGGTGTGGATCGCGAGCGTCTGGCCAGTAGGCAGGGTGACGCTCCCGCTTCGCGCCTGGATACTGGCATTTTGAACAGTAGAAAGCGTGGTAGATGTGGTGGTGGTGGTGGTTTGAGAAAGAAAGACGGCGACGGTGGAGTCCTATGTATAAAGCATGCTCCATTTAGGTCCGTGGGAACTCCTGGAAATTGTTGAGCTGGTCGTTGGCCCGCGTCGAGCCTACCGTTTTCGTCATTCTCCGCCATGATTGGTCTTAAAGGAACACTCAATGTACGTCGTAACATCGTACACACATGTCTTACAGGCTGAAATACGATTATAGTGCATAGATAACTCAGGCGCACTCCTTGTCGAGTGTGTTAATGTCCTGAAGAACAAAGTCAACAACGGCTGGGGTTCAGTCGGCGATGAAATCGTCGTTGTCGTCCAGAAGGCACGCCCTGTGTCGGCCGCTGCCCAAGCATCTGTAAATGCTGTCAAAGTTCGTCGCGGAGATGTACGACGCGCCGTTATCGTGCGCACGCGGAAGCCCGTCCGCAGCCAGACGGCTCCTACATTCGGTTCGACGACATGCTGCCGTGTTGCTGAACAACAAGAAGGAAATGCTTGGGACGCGCATTGGTGGCATGGTCTCTGCTGACCTGAGGCTTAAGGGGTGGGGAAAGATTGTTAGCTTGGCTCCCAGGGTGTGTTCGCTTTTTCTTTCCGTTCTAGTCTTTTTCGCTCATAGCTATCCAGGTTGTTTGATTATCACTTTTTTTTAATCCCCATTATAATTATTATTATGATTCCCCATATCCAAATATGACTATTGCCGACTGAACTGTTCGCCCACTTCAAGGAAAACGTTATCATGCTGAAAGACGGGAGAAGCCTCGAAATATTGGCAGCTCGACCCGGAGGGCTCAAGTGAGCGCTTGCTTTTTTTCTCATTGTCAGTTTGACTCAATTGGCAATTGAAGCCTCTTATACAGACTTGTTTTGATCGTGAATTTTGGCTTCGGACCCTTGTCGAGACTCGATGCGCAGGCAGCGCAGCGCACTGTCAATATCCTTCTTGGGCTTCTGCTTTGGCCCTCTTAATGCTCTTCAATCTCCGAGATATCCTGAACACTGGCACACGCCCTCTGATTGACCTCGCCGCACTTGTACTTTCATTCAATCTAGTTTCCCCGAGCAAAGACCCACAGGTGACAGCTATGAATACACTGGACGTCCTGATTACGGTGCAACGGCATGAACAAGATCAGAACTACAAAGGTATGTGATTGATTTGCTGCTAGATTATTCGCTAAAGTTAACACCTAACCAGCGACATGGTGCCGCCTCAAGGCGCCTTGCAAATTACCTATTCCGTGCAAATCTTTTCTTTCCTGGCTGGAAAGCCTTTCGACGTCATTCGTAGGCGCTAGACTCATGACTCGGATCTTTGCACCCTACGTACGTATCTCCCTTTTGCTTTCGATAGCAGTTGCCATTGATGAAGGTTGCTATTTATCCAGTGGGCTACACCTTTGGCTCCAATGACCTATCATTTGGCCGACGTGGTATGATCACCTGTTGAATACCAGTCACTCAGTGCTTCAGATTCTTATCGAAGTCACACTTGGTGCCGAGCGTAAGTATCGCAACTGGAAATGGGGTATGGGATAGGCTCTGGAAGAAAGACACGTCTGCAAAAGACTCTTGTATAGAAAATAGGCTTCGGTAGGTGTCTATCCATTGCTCCTAGTTGCCTTGTGGCCGCTGGCCTGTAATGTTATCTGTTTCTCATATGTCATTGATGCTGATAGCCCTCTACCAAGTCTATTTAGAATCCCAAGCTCAAGCATGAGTTAATGATTCGGCACTCAACGGTGTAGGCTGTGATAATTGGCACGTATTCGGCATCCCGTCGCCCGAATGGCGGGCTCTGTTATGCCAAAACGGGTTGTACTCGCAAAGGAGATCGCAGCCTCGTGTTCCTGTGTTCGGGGTGCAGATGTACCTAAGTATACAGCAATTTGGACCCCGTCGCCCACAGGGCGGGGCTACTCCATCCTAAAATTGGCTGTACTCGCAAAACACGTTGTTTCCTCATGTACTGTCCGCGGGCGTCGCTCTGTCCATTTCCAGTTCTTTGCGTCATTTCTCACAACCTAGGAGTGGGATAAGCCTGAGCGATGTTGATCTATCTCAATATCCAGCATACTCAGCGTTCAATGTTGAGCGGCTTGAGCCAGTATCATTTGCAGATAGTTTTACTTGATTGGGTGGGGAGGCATTGAGGCATTTTAGACCTACATATGGTTACGGTGTCTATGGAGGATCCCACCGAACGACTAAATATGTAGCGTGGCGTGGGTGGGGCCTGTACGTAGACGCTCAAACTGTAAATGCTGTGTTGATCTATCAGTGTCAAGTGCTCGGAAAGCGCGCGGTACTAGTGAAGGTTTCCCAAGTACACCTTCAGCTGGTCATATATAGACGCCATGCATAGCACAAGCGCTCCTGTTTACAACTCCATAATCCTAGCAGCAATACCCATAATTTTGATCACTACTTACTTAGTACCACTAATACTAAGTTCTAACCTACTACTTGCCCTCGTTGAAGCGTCTGACGTACTTTTCGGATCATTTCGCACGATTACTTCACATCTAATCCTGCGCATTGATGAAAACAAAGGCTTCGAGCTCTGGTAACCTCGCGGACGAGGAACATACAATCCTGCGTGCGACGTCTGTGCGAGAAAGTAAGCATGCTCGCGATGTTCCGTGGAAAAAACTCTCATCAGCTGGTAGGAAGACCAAATGCGACGGCAACAAACCTATCTGCCAACCATGTCGTCAACAAGGCCGCGAGCAAGAAGTACGTATCCAATCTGCTAATGGCAACACATGCGACGTACTCATCGTTTCGCACAGTGTGCATGGACCAAGAATCCAGTGCGCAAGCCGCGGACAGAGCAGCACTTCGAGGCGATGCACAAACGGGGAGAGAGTCTCCGAGTGCGAGCTTTAGAATGGCGGAAATACGCCGATTATCTAGAATCACAGCTAGACCAATACCCGAACCGAAATGGTGAATTTCGCGCTTCGCGCCCCTCGGACAGCGATGGGCTGTTGGGCCCATCGCCCGACATATTCGAACACGAACTCGACCTTGCTAGCGAGGATGGCAATTCGGACTCAGGAGATCCGGCGAAGGAGCTGTGTATTCCGACGCAGAGTCTGAAGGTACGATATGCTATTCGTTTCGTTCGTCAAGCAGGTCTCAAATTGCATTCATTAGCTTGAGGAGAATGGGTTCCACCACTACGGAATCACCGCCCCTTCCGATTCAACCATGCCGAACCACCGCCATCATCCACACAGCTTTCTCGATTTCCTGCTCTCGCACAAAACCCCGATGCCACATATGTGCTGCTCACAGATGGCGTCCCCGACAACCACTACAATCCTGACTTCGATTGGTCACGACATCTCCCGGACATAGTGCCGCTGGATCGTAGAACCCATGATAAGTAAGTGCTGTGCCTTCTTCATTGCAATCTTATCGAATGCCTGCTACTTCATAGAGCACTTGATTTAATTTTCAAGTTCTTCACATCATGGTGTCTCCGCGTCGTCCCTGCACTCTTTCTAAGGGACATGTATCGTTCATTGTCTGTCCCTCTTCTCATCCCTCACCTAAGACTCCTCACTACTCACCTATGCTCCATAACGCATTGGTGGCACTTGGGCTGGCGTTCGTCGATGATTCGAAGCTAAGAGATCTCAAATCTCGGCAGTATTTTGCCAACCAAGCGAAAAGTTACATCGAGATTGAGTGTAGCAAGCCTAATCTGAGTGTCGTCAACGCACTCTCTATTCTGGCAAGTTTCCATAGCTCCAAGGGTGATCAAACGTTAGGTTACTTGTACTTCGGTATGTGTGCCCCCTTTATCTAAACATCAGTCGCTGATTATTCGCAGGAATGAGCGCCAGAATGGCCCAAGCTTGTACGCTTTTCGGCTTACTCTTTTTGATATCTTCTGGGTCTGATCATGCTCATAGTGGGTTTGAACGTCGACTGCTCTGAATGGGTAAAGGCAGGAATAATGGATGAGTCTGACCTGCTGGATCGTCGATGGACGTATTGGACAACCTTCACACAGGTAAGTCGCTCTTCACTCACCGATGTTTGAGTTTATTTATCATTCTTGCGTAGGATGTGTGTTGGTCTCTTTACGTTGGACGTGAGTTTGGTGTTCCCACACCAACTTCCGACACCGTGGCCTTCAAAGCCATTTCAATGCCATTGGTCGACCAAGACTACGATCAATTACCATGGACGCACCCATCGTCCAAACTCGAGCCTCAACCGAACTACCTGACGACGACCTTCCAGGCGACGTGCGAGCTGCTGATGATCTCGCGGCGTATTATGGACGTGGTGTAGGTTTCTGCACCTTTTCATATAACGTTGACTTACCTTTATGCCTATAGTAACCATTTAGACAAATCCCATAGCCGTCCATTCGCTATAGACGCGCTGATAACAGAGATTGAGTCAATCACCATTTTAATTTTCATCCCCTTCAAACGCTTAACTTTCCTCCGCCGTGTAGCCTCAGTCTCAATACGTGGAAAAATGGACTCTCGCCTGAGCTTGATATCACTCATAATTCACGCCAAACGTCAACGCCGCACAAGCTCATGATGCATCTTGCATATTGGTGGCTCTTTATCCTCCTCCACCGCCCTTTCTTCCAGCGCACGGGGCGCCTAATATCCAGTATGGATCGAGAAATTGATCATGTTAAGGTATACTGATTTATTTATCTCGTTCCATTGCAATGAGTGATCCAATCGCTTCATCAGCTTTGTAGGCGAGCAGCCGAAAACATAATGGAACTACTCTCGACTTGGCGCTCCCTTTACACGCTCCGCTACTGCCCTGTAACTCTCATCCAAACAGTCTTTTCCGCTGGCACTGTCTATCTCCTCACTGGAATACAAGCAAGCACTGGCATTCGCATTGCTCAGAAGGAGCTCAATCATTCTATCCGACAACAGGAACTCGTCTTAGAATACCTGAGTGAGATCGGCAGGTCCTGGCAATGTGCTACCAATATCGCCGGTATCATGAAGAACCTCATGAATGAACAATTGAAGCCCCTCCTTGAGCGCAAGATCATTCCGATCTCGTCCTCCCCGGGCGGTATCTTCTTCTCACCCGAAGTTGGTAATGACGACGATGACGATGATTCAAGTTCCCCTTTTTCCTTATCTAAAGACCACATCCGGCGCCACTCTTCGTTAACTAGGCCTAAGCACCATCGCATGGGCATTCATTCCCGAGGTCACTCTGTTAATGACTCTCCTAACCCTTCTCCCGCTGCGCATCACTCTTCTCTTGCTCCCAATATTACTATTTCTCATAATCAACAGGATATATCCAACTATGCTGTCTCTTCCTCCCCTGGCCGTTCTGCTCCCATCCCTATTCCTATTCAAGTTCCTCCGAATAGCGATTCATCTTTCCCATCCAACAGTCCGTCCAGCCTTCATCCCAGCTTCACAGATCCCTGGATCCGCCGCCGCTCTAACCTACTCAGCAGTGGCTCTGCAAGTCCAATCATCCCTAGCCCTGGTTCTCTATATGTCACTCCTGCACTCTCTTCTTCAGCTCCAACTTCATTCCCTCGATATGATACCGGTATCAATGTTTATGACCAGACCATCGTGCATCCGCCACCTGCTCTAGATGAGCTTGCGTTTTCCGGCAGCGGCCACACTGCCAGTCATTTATTCCAGAGGAATGGCGCCTCTTTTGATATTCCTCAGGACCTCGGAACAGGCCAGCTGTCACGGACATCGTCTGCGAATCAGTTCACCGGTCAAGAACTCTCCAAGATCTTGGGAATGCCAGGTGGCGGGGCGCTACCGATGGCGCCCTCGGTGCCCTTTATTGGGCTTAACTTTTCCGCCGTACCGCTCTCACCGGAATCCACGTTCTCGTTTGACTCTCCACAAACATCCTTCAGTACAAATGGCTTCCCCAATTACGATTCCTCCGCAACGTTCGAAGCTCACGCGAACCATGATACTGATATGGACGACGGTACGATATGGGATTTTTGGGCTCAAACCTTGGAGAGATAGTTACTGTCCAGCTAATTATTGTTGGCTGCCGATATTACTTTAGCCTTTCGTCGTTCAACGTTCGGAATTAGCAGTGAACTAGATTGATCGCCGTCAATGTAGCACACATGTCGTTTGCTTCTTGCAACAGCTGTGTACATCTTAGTTTCGAATGTACTATGATTGTACTGTAATCATTGCAGCGCAATATGATTTGATTCACAACGATCAATGCTTGAGCTCGAGGTGCCTTTTGAAGGCGGAAAGTAGCGGAGAAGAGAATGGTTGGTTGGCATAAACACACTGTTCAAAGAGTACATGGCAATATGGCCGAGTGGTCTAAGGCGCCAGAATCAGGACATTAATAGTCACATCTGGTCGGATAACGGCGAGGGTTCGAATCCCTCTGTTGTCATTACTTCCCTATGATTATTCTTTTTCTTTTCATCAAATTTTTTTCCCTCTCTAGAGGACTCAGAGTCTCAGAGTCTAAATTTCTAATGGATGATAGCGGAATTTGATTATTTGAATTTTGATCAGTCGTTTGGTTCCAGCCCCAAGTTTGATAAAGCCTTGCGAAATTTCTCTCAAAAATTTGACTCTGCATCTTTACTGTACAAACTTGTTACTTCAGCACAACTTCTAGTATCTACTATAAGTTTATCCCAATCAGCAGTATCACTTATACTTCTTCACCTATTTCTCTCAGGTGCAAGAAGCCTCTGACAGCAGGTCCAGGCTGAACATCATTCGCAAGGGTAGACTAGATGCATTGCATCATGATTTAGATTTACTGGAAATCTTATCTAAAACCACGTTTATACCCTGTTTCCACTTGTTGAGTAAATCTCCGCCTTTTGAGCCACTAGCAACATAAGATGGAATATTATTCCGTGTTATTGGCCCATCGGATTGGATCTCGAGCTCGTAGGCGTGGTTCACATGCAACGGCAATCCAAGCCTCCTTCGTTCATTCTTCTCCGTCGCGCTGATGCGAGGAAAGTACCTCGCGCCATAGAATTTCTTTTGCTCCTCGACGGACATGTATCTCAGGATGTCGTAATCGGAGTCGCGAGTCATGGCTGCATCGCGGTTGCTCGTTGTCACTCCCTCAACTTTGACATTGCCTCCTAGGCCCTCGAACCATCCCTTCAGGTCTCGCAGCGGGAATTCTTGAAATTCCGAAAGATAGACGGTGATCCTGGAAGGATGTACCTTCTCTTCAAGAAGAAATTGGAGTCCCATAGTGTCCATTCCAGGTGCGGGCCCCATGACGAACGAATCCCCAGCTGAGATTGCATCGCGAATCAACGGCTCGTAGTGTTCATGAAAGTAATCCACTCCTGGTTCTATTGGACCAGAAATAAAGGCGGTTCTTGGAGATGGCGTGTTTGTTTCGTTCAACATAATTGCTTGAAATCGTTAGGGAAGAGTAGTTTCTGCCGAACAGGACTTTATGAGGTTTTTATTAGCACAGCTCTCGGCTGCGACACAATACTACACGGGACTGCGGATTATAATAAGACGCCAACCAGAACCTTATTGGTATTATGACAACGAGCATAGCCTTGCTCTTCACTGTCATCAATGTTACATACAGGCCAAAGAGTCGCACGTTTCACAGTTATTTGATTGATGCAGCCTGTCGGTCCACTGGTCAAGGATTGAGTGCATTGAGCATTGACACGCTTTGCACTCTCAGAAAACAATGCCCAGAGGATGCCGTCTGACCCATCGGTGCATGGCAAAACTTACAACAGGTACAAGGTCTTCGGAGAAAAAAGGACGATCAAGGGAAAGAGGTATAAAGAAAAATAAAATCGCAGTATTTTAATCCATTGGATCATGCACCACGATGTCCAAGACGGATCTTGAAACAAGTTAACGTTTGAATTAGAGCAAGTCGAGCATTCGGACATACCGAAGATTAGTTGAAAAGCCTGTTTCAACATCCGTTAAGGTGAGGGTATCAATAGCGTGCACGCCAGGCGAGACTGCAAGGAATTCCATCCGGACTGACTGACATGCAGATGGTCGGAGAGGCCTATAAATGCGAAGAACGTGAGCATTCAAATCTGCAAGCTCGAATAGAATACCACTTGCCCAATCCGAATCCTGCTTTGCAGAGGCAACACACCCGGATATCCCATCTTTCGCGCTGCCTCGCTGCCACCATCATACACGCCCGTCTCCTCCCCGCCTCTCCTTCTCCGCCGCCGCTCCGGACAGGTCACCTCAAACCGCCTGGGCCACAAGCTCTGATTGAACACAAAAATATCCAGCGTAAACACATCCAACGGGTATATCTTCCCCAGACCCAGCCCCGCCATCTCCGCCGCACCCCCGTCCCGCGCCGTCAGCGCCGACGGCGGGAGCAGGCCCACGGACACGATGACGTTCTCCCCGCTCGCGCCGGCCTGCTGCAGCTTCGCCAGCATCGTCTGCTCGCCGAACGCGCCGGACACGAACGGCAGCGGCGTCTGCGGGAGCGCGCCCAGGCCGTACTCCGCCCCGACGCCGCGCTCGCGCCGGATCTCGACGCTGAGCCCGGCGTGCGTCGGCGTCGAGACCGGCCGCTGCGAGAGCGGCGTCGACGGGAGCGCGGACTTCGTGGGGTACGCGGGGTACGCGGGCGTGGTGGGCATGTCCAGGCCCGAGAGCGGGTCGGGGGAGTCGGGTGGCTGGGGCAGGCCCACGAGCGGCTGCACCGACGTCGACGGTATGGGCGGGGGCGGCGGAGGGGCGCTGTACGTCGTGGGCGATTTCATATACTGCGCGGAGCCCGCCGCGGACAGAGCGTACGCTGAGAGCCGCGACGAAGGCACGGGCGATGTTTCGCGTCCTATATCGCCCGGCCGCAAGGACCGATTGGGGGTGAGGGTCTTGAGTGTGCGGCCAGCGAAATTTGCGCCTGGGACGAGGGTGAACCGCCTGCTGCCGGCCGTAGCCGAGTACTGGGGCGTCGCGCTCCCCATCTGCATCCCCGGCGTCATATTTGAGCTGTACACAGAAAGCCCACCGGGGAAGGGTGATGCAGGTTCTGGCATGATGCTTGGGTAATCTGCGGAAGGGTCTCCCGCCTCGAATGTGTCGTGTGGGCGGGCAGGTTGAGAAGCAAGATCGAGCACACAATTCCACCTCGAGGAGAAGGTTTGGGTCGGGTACGCAAGTGTTTTTGAATGGGGAATTGAAAGTGACGTGGACGAAGGTGGCGGTGGAAAGTAAGGTTTTCCGTAGATATTGATCGTGACAGCACGCTGGAGATCAGGAGCCGCTCTGGTATCGTTGACCCCATGGGCGAAGGAGAAAGCATCAATTTCCTCTGGCGACCTCATGAAGGTCACTGCATATAGGAGATTATACTGGGCAAGAGGCCCAATGCGCAGCGGAAACGTATTCTTCGCAGCGTTCGAAGTGAAGCCATCTTCGCCCCACCCAATGAGCGTAGCCTGGGCCCCTTCACCTCCAATGCTCACATCCACCTTTTCCACCATAAAGCCAGCAGTCATTCCCAAATCTCCAGAATTCTCAATCTCAACACACAACACGACCGTGCGCTCCTCGCTCCCCGCCTCTCTTCGCTCGAGCTCCTTTTCCTCTTCCGTCAAGTCGTCAAGCATGCCTTCTGTTTCAGGCAGCAGAACGTAGGGGACGAAGACGGTCCGCATGCGTACCCGGAATCCGGACACGGTTTGCAGCGTCTTGCGGAAGGACTTGCGCAGTGTGGGATGGGCTTTGCGCACCGCCGTCATTGGAGATGGCGAGGGTTGGATGGGCGAGTTTATGAGCACAGGGGGGAGAGAGAATAACTTCTGCCGAGAGACTGTCCCAAGGCGAAGGGAAGGCAGGTATATGTCATCTTTTGAGAACGTCGGCGCTGCGAGGAGACCTTCAAGGAGGTTGACTTCTTCGAGCCCGTCGAGCAGCTGGTGCTCACCCTCTCCAGCTTGGCCGTTGACCCCCGGAGATTTAGGAGAGTCTGTCCTTTCGGGCTTGAAGTCGCCCAGTGATTCGAAGAAGCGTGCTAATGGATGCGTCGGATGGGTAGGTATTGGCTTCTCGCGCAATGTCGCAGAAATGGTCAGACACAATAAAGGATTGCTGAAATTGAGGCGCAGGAATGCTGTGGTGAGTCAGTGATGAGTAAACCGAGATGGCATGCAACTGACACACTGTTATATCCATCTTATAGACAGCCACCCATTTCTGCTGTTCGTCCGACCACAGCAAACAAAACCCCTCCGGAGAGTTGTCCGCGGTGTTGCTGCCCCATATGTTGGCTACGAGTAACGTGCCTTCTGCCGTGCTGTATTTGCGATCCTGGTCGCCTGTAGCTGGCATTGGGTGCGGTGTGCTTGGGGGGAG
Source organism: Pholiota molesta (assembly GCA_014925825.1). Classification (NCBI taxonomy): domain Eukaryota; kingdom Fungi; phylum Basidiomycota; class Agaricomycetes; order Agaricales; family Strophariaceae; genus Pholiota; species Pholiota molesta. The sequence goes on from JACGCK010000086.1 coordinate 71,043, forward strand.
AATAGAGGGATGCGGATTGAGTCGTTGGTTTGGCTTCGCAAGCGAGCTCGTTCGTGGCGTCAACAACATTCTTGAATTTCGGGGCGTCTCTGGGTTTGTCGTTGCCGTTTGAGAAATGTATGAGGCCTCTATGGACACTTGAATATGCGCCAGAAGATCGAGAAGGACTTCTGGTGGTTTAGACGGGTCCGCAGGAGGTTGTGCATCGGGATTCTTGATGTAAACAAGGAGAAGAGACTGTAAATGTTCATCTGAGATTTGTAAATGCGACGCAAGTCACAGAATCTCGGAATATCGCACCAAAAAATGCCTGCTTCCTTTCTACTGATACAGAGCGCGCTGCTTCCAGCCATTCATCGGTAGGAACCGTCGGAGGAAAGTCAAGAGTTGTATCCGGAACGACAAGCTTGAGGAGAGCGGTTGAAAAAATCTGATCCAAAGAAACCGCGTTGTCCATCGCTGTCGAGAACTGGTTGTTGTGCGTTCCGTCTGGCAGGTTCTCCAAGGCTTCTTAGTACGCCTTGGATATGGCCTTTGCGTATGATGATACGTGTTAAAAGCGAGGATAACTTGCGCGAGTGGACTTCCCCTGGCAGTGGGGCGAGTTCAGGTGGCGAACTTGATGAGTTAGATGGAATAAGAATCTGATGTATACTCTAGCTCCGTCGCCGTGGCCCGTCGGCGACGAGGCGAATTCCGTGGTAAACCAGTCACGTGACTGCCAGATTCGGTGCTTCACAGTGATCACACTGACCGCGAGTGAGGTGGTCTTGAGACTTTTGGCAATAATGGCAAGGCCTTGGGGGTCGCTTGGAGGAGTTCTTGAGAAATTGAAGAGAGCTCAACGTTCAAAAAAGCTCCAAGCTTCATATTCCAAATTTGAAATGCGACGACCAGCTGTGACGAGTCCCCCCATCACCTGCACGCGCGTATTTTAATCACAATTTTCCTTGCTTTCAACTTTGAAGAGGTAAATGTCAGTAAACGTACATTTGATAAGGCATCAAGGCATCTCCTTCCTAGCTAATACTGTTCTGCATATATGTAAGTAATTATGATAGGAACGGGAGAGCCCAACGTAGAAAACATAAGACCCGTGCAGTGGAAAAGGCTGCAGCGCCCCAGCGCCAGTGCCGGACGAATATTCGAACACAAAAAGAGAGTGAGCGGAGGCACCGCCGCGGTGTATGTAGGCATTGGGCCCCCGGATAATCTACATGGCATTCCCGCCTCTCGACCAAGAAACCAGACGGCTCGCACAGATACGAGTAGCAAGCGCACAAATCCGGGACACCTGGAATAGAATGGAAGAGAGCCAAGAAGGCCAGCATCTCCGCGGGCGTGTATATCGCGCGAACAGCCCCCACTCCCACCTGCAGCGAATGAGCACCAAATCCCGAGTCTACCAAGGCCCAGAAGGAAGAAGAAAAAGCAGAGATCGCGCCGTGTATACTTTGTTCCCCGCAACCACCACTCCCCGTTCAGACCTCCGGACCCATTCCCGGCCCACCACCAGAGTCGGCAGCGCCCCTCTTCCGCCCGCCGCCGCTCAGCGTCGACCCAACCTGCTTGAGCGCCAAGCCCGGCGGCATCGGCAAGTGCGCATTCGCCTCTACACATAGCTCGCCGGGGCGGAGTGGTGCTGGGGGTGGCCGCCGTCGACGCCCGCTGCGTCCGCAGGGAGCGGCGTCTGGTCGGGCGCCTGCGACGCAGCGGCCGCGGCGGAGGGGAAGCGCAGCGCCGCCTGCGCGCTCGGCGGGGCGAAGGACGCGAATGACGCCATGTCCGTGCCGCGCCCCGTGCCGGGCGGGACGATCCTTCCGCTCGGGAGGGCGCGTCGACGAGGACGCGGCTGGTACCGGCGGCTGGAGGAGGGCGATTAGCTGACTGAACGCAACTAAAGAAATTTCACTTTCCTTTGAATCCTGCTGGTCGTAAATCTGAATTTATGGCCTGCTGATATTTTGTCAAAGCCATACACACACGCGAAAGACTGCGGACATCAGCCGATGTTCAGCTGCGCAACTATTTCAAGCAGACAAAGATCCAGTTATAGGCGGCTTCATGTGGTGATACAACTCAAACAATGGTTTCAACAACGACGAAAAAAAAAAAAAAAATTGGTATCCTATGGCACGCCATTTGAACCAATTTTATAAACAGACACCTGAGCAATGTCCAAAAGAGATCCCTTCTGACAGACATTGAGACCTCTCGACAAAACGACCTAGTTTCAGTCGAAGTACAGCGCAATCAATTTTCGATCTAGCAGTTCAACAAGAAAATGTCGTGCAGTGGGCTTCCCCAAAAAGGTATCATAATACAGACGGACCAGCATCCAACGAGGAGATGTGGAATGTCAATGATGCAACAAAGTTGGGAATCCAAGAAAGTCAGGACCAGAGGGTAACAAGATGACGTTCCAAGCCTTGACCGAGGGTTTCAACGCCCTCCGGATACAGATTTCGGTGGACGCTAAGAGGCATTTGCGGCTAAATCGAGGCCTGGAAGGCTACATCGAAAAAATGAACGCAGAACTTGAACACCGGCTGCCATAGAGTGCCGTCAGGCTTGCGAAGATCGACAAGTTTGAGGGCAATGTTGCATGAAAAGATTAGATTAGGTACAGGAAGGGCGTTTAGATAATATTGGGGAGTAGGCTTAAGTCTTGAGGTATCGTATAGAGCCAATACTACAACTGACCCTTGGGTGCATGTAGGTAGATAATATGCTCGCGAACGTGGGCCATATACGCCATCGTTTGTTCTACACTGTATCGCATTTCTAAGTCAATAAAGCGAGCGAAATATAGGAGAAATTAAAACGCACGTAGCGACGCCTTTCTCCTTGTTCAAAGCTTTTGTAGCCATGTCTCTTGCGAACCGTGCACTGTTCAAGGTTGGGTATTTGGGAGCCAGAATCTGTCCCAGCGTATCGACTGGGGTCTCCTTGATTGCTACTGAGAACATGCGGTCCTCCTTGGATCTTGGTTTCTTCCTCTTTGCCCTCTCCGCATCTTGGAGTTTGATGCGTAGCTCCATGCCTTTGTGTCCGAGGAGCTCTCCGGAAGTCGCTTTTAGGTATTGATCTAGACCACCTTTCTGGAAAAGGTGTCAGAGCTTTTTCCGGAGGACAAAAGGTGTATGCAAGACGAACCGTCTTGATGGTCTTCAAAGCCCTAGTAGTCAACTTTAGACGTATAGTTTCGCCCAAAATGTCGGATGTCAAGCGCTTTTGCTGAACGTTTGGTAGCCATGTTCGACGTGTTTTATGCTTCGAGAATGGGACATTGTTTCCGTACTGCTTCATCTTTCCTTGGAAAAGACCTTGCTGAGACCGCTTAAAAGGCTGAGAAACCATCTCCCATACTGCTCGAGACGGGAACATGGTGGCTGGTGACGACAAAAGTTGTAACCAGCGTCTGGTTCCGAAAAGGGACGGCTCTGCTTGGCTTTGATTGGAATAAAAGCCAATGGCAATATCACATGATTATTAGAAGCCCAGACCGCTCCAAACATAACTTGAACCCGAACTTCCTTGTTTTTCGCCTTGTCTTCAACGACTTGAACAAACGACTTTCCAGAATGGGAGACCTGCTCCACTCTTCACGCTGCACAAGCTCAAAGTTGCTCCCCTAACTTTTTGACGGATTCGATGCCCATATTTGTCCTACATGCATCCTTCTGGTATCTGCGCTGGTGGTGCAACTGGCTATAAGGCATGGGGTACAAAAGCACCACGAACATCTGGAAGCCGAAGTTCTCGCAGCGTATCTGGTTCAAGCCCATAATGAGAACAAGGGCTGCACTCATGACACCAGCCTTGTGCTTTCAATATCTTGTATTAGTAGAGGCAGACTCCAAACTTGGAGTCGTCGACTTGCCAAGACACAACCTCAGTCCCATGAGTGAGTCTGAACACAAGAATTACGGTCATCGTACCACATTAACTGTTTCTGATAATGGGACAATCACTTTTACCGCCACGTTTCCCCTCCAGTGATCTCAGAATCTCCCTTCGACCACTCTTTTGGCACTCTTTTCCGTCAGAGATGTCTGCTTCCTCCAGCTATATAACCTCCAGGCAGGTTCCAGCATACGTCGAGCGCTTCGAAAGATCCTCACGGATATCTTCTTGTATCCAATGGCCAGTACACATCAAACTACCATCCCATGATAGTTACCTTGTTGAAATGGGGGGTCATCCTTTGTCGTACAGAACCGCCTTCTCTGTAATTCGACGGTATGAATTGGTTTTATTTCTGTATTAAAGCTTGACTCAACACCGATAACACTACCTCGGTCATTTGACGTGCTGTTTTCACGATACAATAACTTGAATAAGTATGTTGGCATGACGAATGTGATATTGCTAAATTCTTAGTCCTTGTTCTTTGCTATGTTTTCTCTATGCCACGGAGGACTTCCTCATAAGGTAATCTCAAATATCTCTTCATTCCGCTTGATGTGGTTTTAACAAATCAACGGAAAAGTGTCGTTGATATCACGCAGTCACTATTGATACTGAGTCTAAGAAAGAAGACCTCGGGTCAACTGTTGTCATATCCTTTCCTTGTTCACGGTCGTCCATGCACAGGTTCGGTATCACACAACACAACCAGACCTCAGCCCCTTCTACTAGCGCAACAAATTCGAGGGATCATGTTACCTTGTACTGAATAAAAAGATTGTTAACTGCTCGAGGTGCAACCTGGTGCAACAAAACTTATCTTCGTAAAACTGAGGTGTCAGGCTATAGCCTGATGCAGATCTAGCTAGATCTGCATCCTAGATGACGATTGAATCCAGGAACAGGAGCTAAAAATGACTCCGCGACGACCACCCTGTTCTTTATTTGACGGCAGATCAAACTATGTATCATAATGCATGTTTGCCCACGGTATGTAATCCTGAACAGATAAAGCATTCCCTTTGGAACATTGTTGTTCTTCTAGTTTGGTAGTAAGCGACTGAATCTCAATACAATTACTGAGGGCTGTACGCTCTTGAAGCTTTAAGCTTGAGGGAGCCTGCGCAGGCACTCTGATAGGTTCACATCTGCTTGGTCTTCAGCTTTTCATCGGGATGTGTGCGATAAATCGCTGCGTACGCCGTATACATACATTGATCACGGTGTGGTATTAAGTACTAAGGTAATCAATCGATCTTGATCGTATGTCATTTCCGGATTAGAGCGGATGCCGGAACCGATTGGCGAGCCTTGCCTGGAGATGGAAAGTGTTGTCCATAACACCTGTTCGACCTTCTCGACCCTTCAACTTGGTAGGATGTTTATAAAATAAGATTCAGCGTAACATGGGTCCTTTCCCGACACCCCTCTGCCTATCCCCGGCATTCCCCCACGATAGGTTCTGGACGCTTCAGTGCTCATCTTGTCCAATGCCCGCTGTTAGAGGCAGAGCCTCCAGACAGAATGATGCTTTTGGTGCGCCTTATACTTTTGACCGACGCGTATAAAAGTGAACATAAGATCGCGCAGAACGCACCGTGCCCCATGTGTTAGCGCCGCCCTGGACGAACGGCGCCGACGTGCTAGGCACTTCTTTGCCCGTCGAAATTTCATCGACGGCCCCTCCGGAAGGTGCGCCGTCGGATGCGAGTCCAATATACTTCGAGCAGGAGTGCCATCCTCTTCGACGGACGAAGCAGAGCCGGAGAAAGCCCGAGAATCACATACCTCGACCGCCCAATGCATTCATCCTCTTCCGCTCTTCCTTCATCAAGAGTCGGCATGTCTCTAGCGAAGTCGAGACCAACCATAGCACACTATCTAAGATTATTGGTCTTACTTGGCAGAACCTTCCTGAGGCTGAGCGTCAGAAGTGGCATGTAGAGGCAAAGACTGCGCAGGAGGAACACAGACGTCAGTACCCTCAATATTCCTTTCGGCCTGTCCACAGCAAAACTAGAGGGACGGTGGCGGAGAAGAAGAAACTGCGCGAGGTGGGTCCCAAAGACCAGAAGCGTTGCGCCAAAATAGCGGAGCTCCTGGTCGGCGGGAAGAAAGGACAAGAACTCGAGGTGGCCATACAGGAATTCGACAAGCACCATGTCCCCGAAATTGTGACGCGCTTTGAGACGCCAATGACTGCTAACACTTATTCGCCTTCTAAGAACGAGCGTCGTTCGCGATCTATGTCTCCTCTGTCTATGCGAAATGAGAGTTCTGCTCGTTCCCTGCGACGAGCAAGCAAAGTTAAACCTGCCTCCTCCCCGTTGGCTTCCCTTGAAATCACTCCTCCGCAAGATCTGCCACACTCTATGCCCCCTATTCATTCTCCGGACCCACATTCATTTGACCCGTTCGACCAAACACCTTCTTTTGTGAGTTTGCTCGTCCATTGATTTACAAGGAAATTCATCAATTCTATGACAGGACCTGCCTTCGTTTAATTTCACCATTACCCAACCTTCACCTTCACCATTCATGGAAGATCACTTCGCCGGAAACGCCCACATTCCTCCGCTACACGCGTTTGAATCGCAGGTACTTCAGGATACTGCCAGCCTGTGTCCGACTGCTCAATACCCATCATCCATCGACGATCCTTGGACGCGCCAGGGATCACCTCTTTCCAACCCGACTAGCAGCATGCCCTCTACGCCATCCCAAATCTGTGTTCCATTCCCCGATTCATATAATCCTAGCGCCTTCCATGGAAACGACGCCGCCGCTGGTGACTACCAGGCAATGGGCAACGCGTACTGCGATTTCTCACAGTACCCGTCCTTCGCCCCGATCCCCGCGCCGAGATATGGAGGCAGCGCCAAAGACTCTGAGCATCTGCCTTCTGATTTGAATAGTGGATGCTTCCATGTGCACGGCGAAGGCATTGATTCCGCGCAACTGCAAGCCCACCAGGACCAGGAATTCTTGTCGTTCATGCAGATGGCCACGCTCCCCGCTAATTTCTCGCTCTGAGTCGGTCCTTCCGCTCTTTTCTTCGAGCTCCACGGGCTCTGTCGAGCTGTCGTTTCGATACTTATTACCTATTTGTTTATATATTCATATCATTCACGACGGCATTTTCTTTCATGTTTGTAGATTCTGGACGGCTCACCCTATTTTCACGGACTCAGCACGATACCCCGACTGATCAGGTCCCCGTTAATGTACTAGTGTATTTCCTACCCAGCTGTGCTGCTATTTCGTTATCAGCCAATATCGTTATTGTTTCATGGTAGCTCTGTAATTCATTTCCGGCGGGTCCCATTCGTTGGCTGCCTGTCCAATAATAAGGCATGGGAAAAAATGTGGCGCAATCATATGGAGGCTTGAAGTTTGAAAGGGATCAAAAAATACAAAGTCATTTAGTGGAATGAGGCGTTGAACTTGGGGCCTGTGTCAGGTCTTCGCATTGAATGCAGCTTTCATATTCCGCCTTGACATAAGTACCGGCGGCACCAGTGGTATTAATCACTGCCAAGGATCGCATTACGGGGAGTCGCCGCAGAGCTCAGCACTCAGCGCTCAGCGCTCATACTTACCCCCAACAACTTTCCCGGAACCACATATCGATATTGTAATTTTTGTTTCGTTATACATATACATATAACATTAACCAATATTCCATCGTAAAACTATCTAAGCTTCATCCACCAAGCCAGACTTCAGAGTATCACTGGTATCCAATTTCTCTGAATTTCGATCAACATCGGGGTTCGTGTGAACCGAGCCCGCAAAACGGGTCCTTCCCCAAAAGATCCATGTGAGGCCAACAATCAGGAATATGCCACCAACGGAAACTATAGCATAGTTCATGTTGAACTGCGTTACCGGCCGAGCAGTGGGGAGGACGAAGAGGACACAAATGAAGACGATGAACTGTAATGGAAACCAGCATGCGTCCGTTTAGCGCCCTCTACTAGTCCGCTGATTGGGTATGAAATGGACGTACGGATAAGCTGGCAATGTTGATGGCCATGGACCACTTTCCGAGATGGAAAGGTCCCCGTTCTTTCATTCTGACGACGACGCAAATGGATCAGCAGCTGGCCCCGATGCAGACGGAACGGAAAAACATACGCCGACGGCCAGAACACGCGGATGAGGATGGGCTGCGCGTACCCCAGCATGACCGATATCGCCGCGGAGGACAGGATCGCGTTGAACTATCCCCAGCACAAGGGGTCAGAGCCCAGCCTCAACGCTCACAACAACCAGGAGGGCACGCACCGCGATCACCGAGCCGATATACGCGCAGGACAGGACACACCCCACCAGCACGGAGAACCAGATCCCGACCCACGGCGCCTGGAAGCGGTTCAGCGCCATGAACCGGCGCTTCGCCGGCACCGCGTTATCCCTTGCCAGCGCGTACATCAACCTCGAGCTCGCCGTGAACGCCGTTGCCGCCGCCATCCACTGCGCGAGCGCGATCACCGTCAGACACAGCAGCGTCAGGCGCGGGCCGACGGCGTCGTGGTAGAGCTGCGCGATGGGGATGGCGAAGGACGTGGCCTGCACGGCGGCGATGTCCTGCACGGCGAAGAGGAGCGCGAGCATGTAGGCGAGGCCGATGAGCCAGGAGCCGACGATGGAGCCGACGACGGCGACGGGCGCGAGGAACTCGGCGCGCTTGGCCTCCTCCGCGACCTGCGCGGCGGTTTCGCAGCCTTCGAGGGTGTAGACGGCCTGGGTTCTCGTTAGGTTTATGCGAGTTGGCAGAGATAGAAAAGCAGACTTGCCTGGAGAAATCCCAGAAGGACAACAAATCCTTTTGAGCCCCATCCTGTGAAGCTAGGCTTATCAAACGGTGAATCTATGCCTTGCGACAAAAACGCTCACTTCTCGTAGTCAGTGAAGACAAAGGTGGCTTCGTTCTATGAGAAATGTGAGCTTCTCGTCGTCACAGATTAATTATAGCAAATAACGGACTCGTGCAGGTGCCTTGGTTAGCAATGTTATGACGAGGACGAATGTTCCGCCAATGGTCCACCAGACGTTGAAAGAGCTCATGCGACCAATCGCTTTAGTCCCTATCGTGTTGATTATTCCGGACAATATATTGACTCCCCAAGCAATGGCCGCTATTTCCACACGGGTCAGCGAGATTTGCTGACCGACTTCTATCAGCGATGCAATGAATAAGGCGACGCTGCGGGGAGAGCGACGACGGTTAGACTAATGAGAATGTTGCTGGACCGTCCTTGCCTCAAGTTTCCCGATGTTCCGGTCAGTATCATTGCTATCGTATAGATCCATCCTGTACAAACTAAAATTGACCATGAGAGAATAGGGGGAGCGGTTTTGAAGAGACGTACATCCTAGAGCTGGTGCGTCGGGTTTCATTTTGCAGACCCAGAAATACAGCCCTCCCATGGTTGGACTGCAGATGTCATTCAACAATTATCCCTCGAGACCTGAGGCGCTGGAGTATTCTGGGAACGGACGTACTAGGCGCTGCATATTTCTGCCAGGCTCAATGCTATGAATAGCATGAACAAGGAGCATATCTATAGAACACCTGAGTGTGCATTCCACGCGACAAGGGAGGTTCGACCTACGTTCCAACCCCAGAAAAGACCTGAACGAAGGTCAGGATAAGAGTCAAGATATGTACAGTTGCGTCGACTTTCTGCCACACACCTAAAGGACCTCCTGAGAAAAGACCAGTTTGGAATGCGCTGCTCATTCCCGTAAGAATGCCGATAGCGCAGAAGGACATTCCAAGGACGCCGAAGAAAGACATCTCTCTGCGAAACTCTGCCTGATAGCCCAGCTCCCGTAGGCGTTTGTCTGATTCATCGTTTTCAGGACCCGTGTCTTCCTTGAGTGGCGACATAGGCTGTGAAGGATGCTGCCATTCTGCAGATTCGTGAGACATGGATGCTGGGCGTCGCTGGCTGCTTCGGTCGAAAAGTCTATCGAAGAGCGCTGGAGATACGGCGGTGGGAAATTTGGATAGTGATAGTGTAGCAAGAAGCTCGATATTAATAGATATACTTGGCCAGTTGATTTGGTCGGACGACCCCTCGCTATGAAGACCGAGGCCCGTATACATACGGAAGATCTAACCAGTCTACCGTCTGCTTTTTGACACAGCGGCTGAGCGCTGAAGCTTGATTTCTGATATTCATCTAGTCCTGGTAGACAATGGGGTTTCCGTTGTAATGAACGCCGACTCGCGAGTGTCTACTCCTGTCAACCTTTGCCTGTTTGCGAAATCGCTTGTGAGGGGACATGGGGTTGATTGTGCATGTGGGACGTTATCGGTAACCGCGCAGAACGATGCCCGCATAGCGGAACCGCATCGCCGGGCCGCACGGCGGCGACGGCGCACGCGACCAGACGCAACGGCAGGCGAGCGTGCCTCGAGGTGCAAATTCAAATTCAAACTTCCACTATCCTCCCGTCTCCCGCCTCCTTTCAGCGCCAGAGCCGTCCAGTTCCCTTCGCCAATCCTGCCAACCCTATCGGCGCACACCACATCAAATGCTTAGGTAATGTCCCACTCATTGCTCAACGTCAACTTGAACCCGTACCACAGTAACCACACCGCAATCAAAGCCTATATAACCACTAAACCTCTCGAACACTTTACTGTGAAATATGGCCTGCGCAGTATAGAAGTTCTATGATTACGATGTCCAATAACGTATTAAATTCCTGACTCTTAAAAGCGGACCAAACCCTCGCAGGATTCAAGGAAAGGATGTCAAGATGGATTGTTGTGAGTTATTCGAGTCTCATCACATTTCATTGGTCTATAGAAGCCACGGCTCACCACTTCGCAGCTTTACGTGCTTTATTCGCCTCATCGAGTATCTGAGAGGCTATACATCGTGTCCTGCATTGCATCCGCGTAGTTCGAAGCCACCAAAAACAGCTCAAAGGTATCAATTCGATACTTGAGAGGTTCTATATGGGAAGACATCCGGAACGAACATGCGCAGAGTTTTGATGAATTAACCCACTTGACTATAGACCCGTTTTTGCCATTCAAATCCCAAATATCAGGTTCATTTGGCCTTTTGGTATATGGATAGAATCTCACGTCATTCTGACAGGTACTACCACGTTCGCAGAGATGGAGGGCCCATTCATTATGGAGGACCATTCTCGACTTATGCGTGTGCGTTCATGTCGACGATGTTCAAAGAAGCCCACCTAATTGCATGTTTGTCAGAACGCTCTATTTTTATAATTCACTTTTCTGACATCGTTTCTCGTGTATAGACATAGCCTAGGACGATCATCCAAAGTGATTCGATTTTTAAAAGTCATATCTGCGATACCCTTTATACCCCATCGACACGTCCCATGTAGAAATTCAGAGCGGAATATCCCAAATGGTCCATGGCCAACTTTGACGATCACACCTGATGCCAAAGAATGTCGGTCTCCTCTCTTTGTGCACATTTACCGATGCACACAGCCTTCAGACATTCTTGAGCAGACCGCAGCGACCCAGAGAATATCAAATTATTTGTTCTATTCGTTCGACCTTGACATATATGCGAAGTAACGCCACCAGTGCGGCGACGGATCACTTCAAACAAGAGCACTAACATCATATTTCTCTTCATTTTGGTCTTCCCAAGTTCTCATGGATTTCTCATTACATAGCGTACCCAGGTCATCAAGTTGCCAGACGTGAGAATACTAAATATGGTTTGGGAGCACAGTCTTATTCCAAGTAACGCAAATCATAGTAAGAATCTATTATTAAAATTTCTGTTCTATCCTCCATGAGGCTGACTTCCCACCGCGGTGGAACAGGCACATGCTAAGCATCAGCTTTGAGCAAATGCGTTGGGAAAAAGGTTCCATTACCTGCTGACTCGATTCGTGCGCTTTCGTACGTTATGAGATCCGCTTACATCAATTAGCGGTTCGGCGTCAACGTCACTGAGATCGTTACCCAGCCTACATAAAAGGCAAGGTGAAATTGACAATCTCCGAAGCGACTTGACTTCCTGACTCCTGTCAATTGCAGATGCTGCTGCTACCCATCGCTGGATTTTTCAGTGGTCTGTCACTGGTGCATGCTGCTGCACCGCAGATCAAATTGGGTAAAACCACCCTCACCGGCCTAGATATTACTGGGTTCAAATTGGATTTCTTTGGAGGTATGAGCTCCATCTGCTTTGTGCGCCAATTGACCCATCACTTTACCAAGGCATCCCTTACACCGAACCTCCTATCGGAAATCTACGTCTCAGACCTCCCGTATTGAAAACTCATCTAGATGTGAAGACATTCGATGCCAGCAGTTTCGGTAAAGGTTGCCTTCAGCCTGTGAGTCGATCTTCGACTTCAGGGTAAACCTCACATAACCTCTCTTCAAGAGCTCGTCTGTCACAGAGTTTTCGGAAGATTGTTTGACCATCAATGTTTACCGACCCTCGGGAACGAAATCGAATGCGAAGCTTCCAGTCGTGAGTCACAACATCATGACCGGAATTAACGCCTCTCGTTGTTGATCTTCATGTATTATGGCAGCTATTCTGGACGTATGTATTCTTCGAAAAGTATCCATCATAGCGCTGACAAACTTGGGTTTCTAGATATGGAGGCGGTTTTGAAGATGGAGCGTCATCAATCTACAATGGGACTGCAATCGTTGCACAAAGTGTCGCCAGAGTGAGCTTTTCTGTAAATCCATGGATGGATGTGTATCAATGCTAATGGATCTATCCAGGGAACGCCTGTCGTTTTTGTCAATTATAATTATCGCCTTGGGCCATTGGGTTTCCCCCAAGGAAAAGAAGGTACTGATTCTGAGATTATTTCCATGTGAACACATTTCTCACATGATGCTGGGGTAGCGGACGAACGTGGCGCTCTTAACCTTGCACTCAAAGATCAACTAGCGGCATTGGAATGGGTACAGGCCAATATTGAGACTTTCGGTGGAGATAAAAAGAAGGTCAGCAACTGTGTAGCATTCAATTGCCGTCATCGACTCACTCCCTTGGACCTATGTATGCAGGTTACTGTATTTGGTGAAAGTGCTGGAGCAATCATGACTTCCGTGTTATTTTTGAACTCGCCTATTGAAAGATTGGCGAGAGCGGCGGTACGTCAATCAAAAATATTTCACCTTCTGTTTAAGCTAAAATTATCGCACAGATCTTTGAATCAGGCTCGCCTGCGACTGCGGTGGAATTCAACGCTGAGCGCCGCCAAATTGATTGGCAGAACTTCGTGTCAGGGGTTCCTTCATGCGCCTCTCTTGCGACGAGTGACAATACTTTTAACTGTTTGAGGAAAGCCAACAGCACCGAGATGTTCAGTGGTGTTAATATCGCCATCGCCGAAGCACCCGAACTCTTTGGCTTCGATCCAACTATCGACGGACCTGGAGGGCTATTCCCCGACATCGCCTCTCGTCTTTTGAAAAAGGGTCATTTTGCGCGCCTTCCTTTCATTGCTGGTACAAATTTAGATGAAGGTGCGCCATCAAATTTGTAGACCAAGGAATGGCATACTAAATTATCTGCGCATATTACAGGCACTCTCTTCACACCTACATCCAATTTGACCGAGGCCGACATACGGGCTAGTATCATCGCCAGCTTCTCCCCGCCTCTCGTGCCGGAAGATGTCCTCACAGCGACTGCCGACAAATTGCTCGAACTATACCCAGATATCCCCGCACTCGGTTGCCCCTTCAACACGGGGAATGAGACTTTCGGTCTCCCTTCTGGATTCAAAAGACAGGCTGCTATCAGTACGTCCTACTAATGTTCGCCTATATATGAATCAGAACTTTATTCATATAATTCCTTAATTTCCGAACAGTGGGTGATCTGAACTTCCACGGTCAACGCAGAAGCTGGATCCAGACCGCTGCTCGTGCAGGCGTCAAGACATTTGGCTATCTCTTCACTCAGCCTCAACCAGGCAACCCCCCTTCACTTGGAGGTGTGTATACGTTTTTAAGAACACCGCCTTATTTTCGATGCTGAAGTATTGACTCGCGCAGTCTCGCACGGATCGGAAGTCACCTTCGTGTTCGGCGCCCCTCCTGACCGTTCTGCCCCTGCTCTTCATCTCAGCAGTATGATGATCGACTATTGGGTGTCGTTTGCAACCAGTCTTGATCCTAACGATGGCCGTGGCGGTGCCCGTAAGTTGTCCGTTTCTACTGCAGAGGCAGCATTTAATACGGATGTGCTATAGGTCCCTTGTGGCCCCAATATACCGAAAAAAACGAGGTATCTACGATTTCTATATGTCTGAATCGGTTGATCGCTTATATTTGACGTTAAAAAGGTTCTATTGCAATTGAATGGTCTCAATACCACGGTCATTCCAGATGACTATCGCAAGGAACAAATCGATTTCATTAATTCTGATCCCGCTGTGTTCCACCAACGTCGGGCTTTGATGAGAAGAAAATTAAATTAAGACCTTGTATATCTACACGAACTGTCCATGTTGGATATTTTCAGATATGATATAACGAGAGAATTCAAAACCGTTCATACGATGTGTATATGTTGGCACTACTTGCAAAAACTTGTGGACATCGAGTTCATATCATATTTGACTCATGATACGTCTGAGTATGTGCGTTATGCCCTTCTATTGTCGATTCCAAACCTACACTGACGGTTCTCAGATTCTGTCACTATGAGCGCTCTGTGCCCCTCAAATGCCATTATGTAGTGGATTTTGTCAGGGCATAGAGCAACATAAGCGTTGCATCTGTTCGTCTTGATGATGACAGTTTAATAAATCTTATACTAAGGTCAATATAAAGGATTCATGCGGATGAGGCAAAGACGATGAGTTGATGGAAACAAGTCTTCGACCCCCCATTCAGAATCCTGGCTTGATAATCGGCGAGCCGCAGGTAGACAGGAGTGTATAGACACTTGCAGCTGTCGGAAAGTGATTTCTTATGAGCTCGCCAGTCCGATTAAATAGTCTGGTCCGCGGTAGAGTAGTAAGTGGAATTAGAACTTGCGCTGGTACCCTACTCACGCCGGCAAGTGCCAAAACATTTATTGCGCAAGAGCAACACAACAAAAGGATCTAATATTCTTCTCAGTTAAACAATTTAAACCATGGAGATGACAACTTACAAAAGTAGAATGCCCATCTCAGAAAGTCGAACCCCATTCATTCCACTCTTCGGCAGCGATCCAGAAGGGCGATTCCGGAGTGATTTCGAAGACGAGATTTGGCGCTTTCTTGGCGTATTTTTGAATGCTCGACAATGTGAAGTTTCTAATACTGTCAAATTGAGGTTCCGATGGCATGTTGTCGATTATCGTGATTGTCCGAAGAGGGGATGCGGGGTTTTTGAGGTCTAACCAGCTGCTATCGGAGAAGAAAGCATTCCGCACGAAGGTATTGAGTGCCTCTGCCACCGCCACTTCGTTTCTGGAACCGGTGTTGCAGAGCTCGAGTTGTAGGTGCGCCAGCTGTTTTGCGTGATTCCAGACTGGTGCCACGTCTCTCGCAGCGACGGTCGATGTGTTGTATCCTGGTTCGTACAAAGATAGAAAACGCTCTCCTAGAATAAGCGTCGAGATGGCTGGGGTGGATTTGAGCACGGTATATAGCTCGGTAGTGGCGCGCTCATCTTGCCAAGATCCCTCATTAGAGGATATCGATAGAGTGCGCAGGGTGGGCAGATAAAGATCGGTAAAGAGCAAGCTCAGTGGGAACTCTGCTGAACTGCCTTCTGCCATCTGTACAGCGATAAATAGAGTAGCAAGTTGGGAGTGGGTATACATAGCATGCTCAACATAGTCCTCGCCAATACCGGACAGTCCCTCGATATGTATAAAACTCCATTGCAGACCTGGAATCGCACGGATGAAGGAATACCAGAATTTGAGAGGCATCCAAACTTGGCGAAGTGAGATATGAGTCAAAGTAAACCAATGAGCTGGAATCATGTTGCTATCTGGAAATGTGACGTCCCTTATGAATAGATGTCGCAGAGTCGGGAGGGGATGGTTCAAATCGTCTTCAGCCCATCCGAGTTTCACCACAGTGCGTAAATTTGGGCATACGATCTGATGTCCCTCTTTATTCCACTGTTCCATCAGACACCAGAAGAACCGGTAGATGTCGAGATATTGGGCTGAGCATAGATATTTGAGAATGCAATTCGTTTCGAGTGTTTCCAGCAGACACTCTTGATCTTTGGAAATTGTATCATCTCTCCACAAGATGTCCAGGCAGAGAAACGGAGCCACTGAACCCTGGTTCTTCTTCCACCACCGCAAAAATGCAACTTGATCCTTGAGGACCCTCAGGCTGTGGATATCGGCGTAGGAGATGTTGATGCAAAAAGATAGATGAGTCCAGAGGGTGGGGGACGTGAGTGCAACCATTCTCCAGGATGAGCAAACTTGGCAAAGAAGCATCGGTGCGACCGTCGTGTTCGGCTGTCGATTACGGAGAGGATATTTTGGAAGACAATGGACAAAAATTTCGACTAGGACATCATAAGGGATCTGCTTTATTGGGCTGCCAATCAAAGATTCGGAAGTTGAGGGCATGATTCCTAGGAAACGAACTCCGGAAAAAAAACAGTGAGACCGGGAGAGATGGGATGTGGTGGTTTGAATACCGAAGATTGAAACCTATTGAAACTTGACCGCCACAGACGTTCACTACTTGGTTTGAGTAATTCTGTGCCCAATCTGTGCCACTGCCAGTAAGTACATTGTCAAGTGATCGTTTGATCAGCACGGGGTATGCACCGATGTTTGCCGGTTTTGCAATCAGTTGAATAGTTTGTTCTTGACCACGACTTCAATGTGGCATTCGCATTTTTTCATCCCGCGTTCAGCGAGTCAATTATTTCGATCCCAATCCACGACGATGACAATTCAAAATTTCTCACTCGTATCCACGATTTCAAGACAAGGATCATCGTAATGATCCGCTGTAGGCCGATCAAACTACTGCGTGCAATCTGCACGCAGGTCATACGTGTAAGTCGTTTGTTATTTTCGCGGGATACTAGTAGGTCTCCTGAGCGCCATTTTAATTCCACAGTGAACGCCCACAGCTTGTTGGACAATAACGGCTATCGCAAGTCTGTCATATACGTCGTCTATGCGTTCATGCTGCGGCGCTGGTGCACAACGTAGCGAGGCTTGTTCATGTCAACTTGGGTTAATATCCGATCGCATGTCGTCGATTCAGCTCTGTTCCGCATTGTTCTGGTCATCGGCCATATGGACAGCAGGTCGCTCAGTGGGACTACCTCTAAATCCACTAGTTCCCAAAGCTTCGTAGCTGCTTCAGCCTCTAAGACGGATATACTCCCTGGCGTGGCAATTGGGGCTCTTGCGCGCTGCTGAGTTTGTGGGACATCTTGCGAAGTTATCGTCGTTTATTGTGCGGACCGCGGATGTATGAAGGTATGTAACATATCGGTGTGCTACGTTTGTATTCTGAAAATATGAATTTTATAGATATTTTTTTGATTCAACTATGAATTCCACAGCAAAAGATATTCAAGCATCCATCACCGTCAAACAAACCTGCCACTACATAGTGGCGAGGATATGGCTCTATTGCTTCAAAACTGTCACTGCTGGATCTGCTTTCGACACTGGGTGATGGAGCATTCGTCTGGCCTCAAATCGGAAGCTGCACTAAGTGGGTTGACTCAATTCGATTTTCATCCGATGAACGTGCCGTGTTGTTTGATTGGCTCTTGCTACCTTCCTTCACTATTCCGAAGTGAGCGACCTCTGGTTTTGGTCTCATCACACGATAATACGATCGTACTACCCGACTCTTAGAGATAACAAGGTATGGTATACGTCTTATCTGAACGTGAGCAAGATCACTCAGACGCTGGTTCTTCATCGCAACTTGGAAGCTTGAGGACGATCTGAATGGTGATGCCCCAACGTTCATGCTGGATGCCCACGAAGCCCGTCTAATTTTGGCGCAACATACTTAATAGGACTCATGAGGTTAGGTCAAATCATTTGTGAACTCATTTCTGACGATTGTCCTGTTCACAGTGTGAAAGCTTGACATATGTCAGACTGAATCTCATGTAAACCGGTTGTAGGCAGGCTGCTGCGATGTTATTAGAGAGTCGTCTTGCTCGCAGACATAACTGCGATAGTATTTTTGGACGCATCCCGATTGCACGCAGGAAGAAAAGTTATGAATAGCTTCGTCCACCTCGTCCACAATCTGAAATCGATTTTATCATATTTTTATTATTTAAACACTCTCATGTTGCTTTCATGTTTATTTACACATCGTTCTTGTAAGCTTGGAAGTAGGATATGACTGCAAGAATATGCAGAGATAATAAGCAATGCAATTAAAGGTAACATGGGCGCCAAGACGAATGACGGATGTAAGCACGCGTTGTTCCTGAATCCATTCGGGGCTGGCGGTGATGTGGGGGAAACACTGGGAAAGATCTGAGTAGCCTCCCCATTTGTCCTTTGTCCTCCACTACCACCATTGAGGCATGCCGGTCTGCCATATCCCAACTCGCAGTCCCTCAATAATTCCTTAATTCTGCCGCGTGGGGCACTCAAGTCCTTCTGACCACGGTAAAGAATCCCGGCGCGTTCCCGGACGGCAATATTCTGGGATCTTCTCAACAGATATCGCCATACTTGTGCAGCGACGCGGACGGACATTCTTTGGACATTCTCTCATCATACTCACGCCGATACCCACTTTCCGACCCCCCATAATATCTCGCTTGTTCTGAGTATCAACCGATACCACTCGGACTGTGGACCCCATCGCACTGCCAGTGATACTGCTGACGGATGTCGATCGTGTCTCACAATCCCTCAACTTCCAGCGGCTCTCGTACTCACTTGGGTACCATGGACAACCTAAAATCACCCCGACCAGCGCCACTCTTCCTCAATAAACCACTAGCAGGGAACGGAAGTAGTGTAAGCGTTAATGAAGTCGCACCGCCCACCACACCTGGCCTCCGCGTCCATCTTGGCCACTTGCTGCCACGCCACACCTATTTTCGCGCCAAAATTCTTATCCACCAAATCTCGAGCGTGCCCTTCGTCAGCGGCGAGTTCGGCGTGCGTTGGAAGCTGAAGAATGTGCATACCCTCGCGGTGCACAAGCAGGGTCTTCTGGACAGAGTCATGGGTCACGGGGAGAAGAAGACGCAGTTAGATAAGGGCAAGGCGCGCGAGGTTTCTGGCGAGTCGGGTTGGTTGCGCGATATGCTGAGCCCTGGAGCTGAGGATCCCACAGAGGACGGACACGTAGGCAGTCATGGGCGGCATAAATTCAGTGTGGCACCGGTGCTAAGCCATGGCATATCGTCAGTTTCTTCTCGCCCTTCTATGACAAGCCATTCTCAAAACCTCTCGGCGGATTCATCTGTTGTCACTACCCTATCAACAACTACGATTGGAGCTTCTTCGATATCCACTGATACCACTAGCACTCTTCTGAGTCCATCTCCACTCCCTATCAGCTCAACGCCGCCTCGTGGTATGACTCCTTTTTACAAACTCAAAGAACATTCCATCACTTGGTCACAGCAGCTGGATCCTATTCTCAAGCTCGACATTGATCGCGAAACATCTCAGGTTCTTCCATGCCCCCTCAAACTCGTTGTAATGCAACGTGTAATCCCCGATGATCCAGATGGGCCGCCGCAGAATCCTCGTCTAGGAGCCGTATATCTCA
This sequence comes from Pholiota molesta, assembly GCA_014925825.1. NCBI lineage: Eukaryota > Fungi > Basidiomycota > Agaricomycetes > Agaricales > Strophariaceae > Pholiota > Pholiota molesta. The sequence continues at coordinate 90,684 of JACGCK010000086.1, forward strand.
ACCTCGCAGAGTACATCGGACATGGACCCGTGGAGCGTCGCTATTTGCTCAAGGAGAGCAAGACGAATGCCACTCTGAGGGTATGATCAAATCTCCGTTACGTGATTCTGATATCTCAGCTAACATGTGTCATTACAGATTACCATCGAGATGGAGTATGTGAGCGGCGAGACACATTATATTCCCCCTCCTCTTGCAAAGGGCGAGATTCTCACCGGAATTGCGGGCTTTCTAGACCAAGATGTCGTCAAGAAGCGGCCGCGTGCGCTCGATATGTACGGCCCATACAGGGATCAAGAGGAGTTGGAAATTGACCTCCTCGGCGCTGCGAAAACTGCCGTCCCGCAGACGGCAAGGACAGCAACCGTACGACGAGTATCAGACAAGAGCCACCCATCTGAGGGCGGTGACAGCCCAACTGACAGCATCAATGAAGCCGACTCTAATGACACACATAGCGATGAAGTCGGCGTCACCTTCGACGTGCAGCGCCTCCCCTTCGCGTATGGCACGAAAACGACCGAGGCGCTCATCGAGGCGCTTTTCAACCCCAAGAAGACGACGGAGAAGCAGCACGAGAGCCCATTCACATACTACGAGCCGCCTTCGCCAACTCGTCATGGCGCATCACAAAAGGGCAAGTCGCGCTCCGAGCCTGCGGGACTTGGCCTCGGCCTGACAGGGGTCGCTCTCGACCGCAACGCTACGATCGGGAGGCGCCAGGGAAGCATGAGCACCACGGAGGGCACGGAGTCGGTGTATAGCACGACCACGACGACTACGAGCAGCAGCAGCGCCAGCATCCACACCATGACCTCCGAGTCGTCGAGGAGCCGTGCCGCCGTGCACGCCCATCACTCGAACTCCATCGGAGAGCAGGGCGGCGCTGGGGCTGATAGAAGCGCGCCGGAGGGCAGGGTGGTGTTCAATGCACCGCAGAAGCCGCAGGAGGCCCAGCATCAAGAGAGCACGGGCGTCAAGGGCTGGTGGAGGAGGCATACACGCCCATCGACGCCCACGACGCGGCAGAATAGCTAAGTTGTGCCGATTTGATTGTGATCAACATCTTCATCTGGTTTTTATTACCATTTCGGTCTGAGTTATAGAATTTTCTGTCTTGTACTACTACATGTTTTTCGGCCTCCATTTCCCTTCGTTCTTTGGCTCCATTTCTTTACATCATATTCTGCTTATTTATTGATTTCTTTGCTATTATCCTATACTCACGTCTTTACTCATGACGATTATTTCACCTGTTTAATCGGTCTTATTAGACTCAAAAATATGTAACCGATATTTCCAGTAATTAATACCAGTTTTGACATCGACGAGCTTCAGTTCTGACCAAGGTCTGACTCTGATTTCGTCTTCAAGACCGTCAAAAGACCGTCTTGCAAACACACTCAAAGATCATGTGATGTCGGCAACTCAAGAACTCGCGATTAGATTCCAACTTGATTCTGTACTTGCTCTGTACCTCCCCAAGAATGCCTTTGAACCTCAGAGCAGAACCTAACACTGTCAGACCTATGACCGCTCGAATGCATGCAGCTCGCGTGGCCCGAGCAAAAAGTGCCCAAAGCCTGCGGCCGCGGAACCGGAGAATTGCCGCAAGACGTCAGGAATCTCATGCTAGTGCTGCAGGCAACTCGACGACTGCTAGGCGTTCTGACCTCATCATCAAACATGGACTCGGTGAATGCCCGCCATACAACGACCACGTTGGACTTATTCAAGACCCTTACAACAACAAGATGTATATGGTTGGGGGTATCAGCCCGGGGGACGAGGACAGCTGTGATCCAACCTCGGATTTCTTTAGTTGTGATATGGCGAACATGAGGTGGACGAACTTGACGGTGAGCCTTAAGCTCAATTCTTCTCTCTTCAGATTGGTACATAACTTACTTTTATGTTCGCACCTCACTCTAGCACCGGTTACGGCGATCCAACCCGTACAATAATAATCCCTTTTCCAACACACAATCTCCCATCAAAACGCTGCCTTGTCTGAGTTACCCAGGGTGCACGCTCTTGCGCATGGAGGGCAAAAGCTATATCGCACTGTTTGGTGGATACAACAGTGCTACATCCCAAACCATGTCTGATGTTCTCATCATTGATCCGGGCAAACAAGAGTGGTGGCCATTAAAGTTTGAAGGTGATGGGGTCAATCCCCGCATCAATCCCACCATTGTCGCTATCAATGGAACCATATATGTCTTTGGTGGATATCGAACATTCGATGAAGAAGGAGGACGTTCTGGTCTTTATCATTCCTTTAGCATTGCTGAACACATTGGGGAAGGTGTTTATCGCTGGTCAACACGGGATGTTCCTTACTCACCGTCAGTTCCTGCTGGCCATGTTTTCCAAGAGGCTTGCCCTGTGTATAACGGTACAAAGATTTTATTAACACCTGGTCGATTTGCCAGTGATGAGGTCAGTGAAACATTTTGCTCAAGTCACTGCTAGTAAATTGATTTTTGCCATATAGCCTATTGCCTTCACCCAAAATAATTGTTTCTTCTATCACACCATCAATAAGAAGTTTCAACCTGCTACCGCAGATGTCACTGGAATTTTTCCACCTGGGATTCGATGGTATGACGTGTTCAGCCCAATAGCAACACCTCCTCTCGGCTCTTCACAGAAGACTGTCACACCATTGCCCACACCACTAACTCCTTATTCGGTCATCATATGTGCATTTGTTGATGTCCCCGACACCGACGATGTTGCCCCAGAGATCTGGCACCTCCAGTTAAGTCCTGAGGAGCGCATTGAATGTCTCAACATCAAGCAAAAAATTTGGGATCTTGATGCTGATTTCCAAGGAAGTGCATATATCGATGGGCAGGTGCGCATTTTGGGGACTGATGATCCGAATGAAGAAGATCGTTCGAACGCAAAATGGAATACCTATCTAGATATATCTTTGAAGAGGTGAGGTTTCGGACTGGAGATCTCTACATAGTATAGTGTGGTTTCAATGCTGTTTCATAGCAGATTCAATTTGGGCATTTTCCTTATTCTTTCACCTGAACACTACTTCGTATTATTTAAATTTATTTACTGAAGCAAATTATTAGTGCTTCTTGTAAATCTGTGAGTAATACCATTGTAAGGTCTCTGGCTCATAGTCGCTATGTGAAGCGTGAAGTATATTCAAGTGAGCATTGAGCAGTTGCTGGGCAGTGCACTTTCGGCGATCAAAAGTGATGAACCTTTGTCGCTTGTTGAATGGTCCAGCAAGCAGTTCTTTCAGTCAAACCACCATCACTCCTCGATGGACTCATCTTTCGTACTTGTGGAGGACGATGAACACATTAGAAGGGCACCCCCAGGAAAGGAGCAACCCACACCAGCGAAAAAGCAGGTTCGTCGCGATATCTTTGGCGCGCCAGAGCCTTTACTGGGAAGCTTACAATTGCACTTGTTTCTAACGCTAGGCATTTCATCCATCTAAAGACCTATCATATGTCGCCGGATCCGTACCATCATATGCGCACGACTGGTCTGACAGAGGGACAGGCGGAGAGTTGTGCATAGACGGTCGTCACTTCGTCGATGCATTTGGACGCGTCTGCAGTTTACGAGGCGTCAACCTATCAGGGTCGTGTAAAACGTACGTTGTTCGTTTCCTACGTTTCTTTCAGAATGCTGAGAATTTTGTAGACCAGTAGACCACGACCATGCTACGTTTCCAGGCGATCATCGGTCTGTCACGTTTGTCGGCCGCCCGTTTCCCTTGGAAGAAGCCCATGAGCACTTTTCACGGCTCCGACGATGGGGGTTGACCTTTAGTATGTCTTTCTTTGCTGAGATACGGAGCGAAGTCTTATGGCTTGTGTAGTCCGATTCCTGGTGACATGGGAAGCTGTCGAACACGCTGGGCCGTATGTAGCGACATTCATTCACTCTTCGAATACTAATTGTCCGACACAGAGGCATCTATGACACTGAATACCTCGCATATATCCGCAGTCTGCTCGTCCTCCTTCCTCAATATGGCCTGACAGCCTTTGTTTCCATGCATCAGGATGTCTGGTCTCGTTACTGCGGGGGTTCGGGTGCGCCAGCCTGGACGCTGGAGCTTGTGGGATTCGACCTTCATGCAATAGAGGATACCGGTGCTGCATGGCTACACGGTCAGAGAGGTGGTGGACATGTTGAGGCGGAGCGTGGCCTGTGGCCTTGTGGATACCAGAAGCTCTCTGCGGCAACCATGGCGTGCGTTCACTCCTTCCTCCTCTTCGTTCATTCGTGTCCTTATCGAGTTTTATTAGCACGGTTTTCTGGGCAGGAGATATATTTGCTCCCAAATTACACGTTAAAGATAGGCGTAATCAGGCAGTTCCGATCCAGCAGTTCTTACAAACCGCGTTTTTGGATATGTGGGAGAAGGTAGTACAGGCTGTTGGAGATCTCGATGGTGTTGTTGGGTTTCAAGTGCGTGTTCGTTGACTTTTCTTGGAGTGCAAACTTACGATATATACAGATGATGAACGAACCCCACAGAGGCTACATCAACGTCCCTTCACTCCACGCTTTCGACTATAATACCGACCTCCACTTGTCCCACGTCCGTAAGTATTCCTGATCTATCCTCTGGACCCATTCTGATACTCGATATCTCTCAGCTTCCGCCTTTCAATCTTTCCAACTGGGTGCTGGTCACCCAACTGAGGTTGCCACATGGACGCGATCGTTCCCGATGCCTACGAAGCACACTTCCCATACCATCCTGAACACGTCGAAAACCAAGGCTTGGCGTCCTGACGGCCCCACTGAAGGTCGATGTCTATGGGAGTACCACGATGTGTGGCGGTGGAACGATGTCACTGATAAGGCTGTTGCATTGCGGGAAAACTATTTCCGACAACATCCAGATACCGGTGCCAAAGTATGTGCAGTCCTTCCCATCGTAACTGTTCTCCATGATCTTATGTTGGCTTTGCTAGGTCGAATGGTACACCGATTTGTATTTTCCGTTAGCAAAGAGGTGGAGCGATATTGTGAGGAAAGCGTCTTCGGAATCAAAGCTAATCTTCCTGGAGCCTATTCCAAACGAGGTTGGTTGGCCCTTTTTTTTTGTCCGCATGTCTCGCCACTTAATATACCGTCTAGTTTGCTCCAGCTTCGTGGACAGAAGAACGTCGCCCTCATAATATGGTGTTCGCTCCTCATTGGTATATATCGTTTATAATGCAATCCTGCAGCACCTCCTGATCCTAATTTTTAGGTACGACTTGAATGGCCTGTTCCTGAAAGCTTTTAGCAACTTTTCTGTGAACGTACAAGGCCTTTCTAGAGTATGTCTTGCGTCCTCTCTCATCACGTCTTGCTAACGCTACAAAAGGGTATGTTCCCTCTGAAAGCTTTCTACTGGGGACAAAAAGGTGCCCGAGAGAACTTTACGCTGCAGATTCAAAATATTGTTGAGAATGGATACCGCTCACTTGGGGAGACGCCAGTAATTATTGGAGAATGTGGGATACCTATGGATATGAAGTATGTTTTTTCATTGATTAACCTGAGTTTTTATTGAAGAGAATGGTGTATTAGCAAAGGCGAGGCGTTCAGAACCAACAATTTTGTTTGGCAATCTCGCATGATGGATGCGATGCTTACTGCTCTTGAGAAGGCGCTGGTTGGATTCACGTACGTGTATCCTTATGCTTTCTTGATATTTGCATTGCTGAAGCCAGTATACTAGGTTATGGAACTATAATCCGTACAATACCGACGAACGAGGCGATGACTGGAATGGGGAGAATTTTTCTTGGTTCAGTAGAAGTAGGGCGCTGTCTTCGGGAAAACTAACCTACGAGCAAGACTCGACATCCTTGGATGAAGGTGGCAGAATTCTCTCCGCGATCGTCCGACCGTACGCTGCGAAGACCGCCGGCATCCCTCTCCGTTTCGAGTACGAAATGAACACGGGAAGCTTCACCTATGAGTGGGCCAACCCTGTTCCTCAGGACCACAGCGCCGCCAGTTCAGGATCCTCCAGCGTCTCTGACCCCCCGCTGGCTATGCACCGTCCTCTCATCTCTCGTGAAACGGAAATCTTCATCCCCGCCCAGCTGACGCAATCTCGGGGCATTGTGGTACTGGGACTCGACAAGGGTGATAAATGGGTACATGACGAGAAGCGGCAAACGCTATTTGTCGTTACGCAGGATATGTCGCCAGGCGCTAAGCACCAGGTTCGAGTTTCTATCGTCCCCCCACCTACACCAGTATTCGTTGTCAACAGCCTATGGACTGACTATGGTCTTCATATCTACTCGGTCTTGGCTCTTGTTTTAGCGTTTTCATTATATTTTCTTGCGCTGCTCTGAAGATTCAACTTGACCATATTATTGGATAGAGCATATACTAGATATTTACTATGCGGACTTTTTATTACATTTCTGATGACTGTTTCGAGTTTTAATTTTAAATGATACCAAGGTCGTGGAATATATACCATAGAATCATATACTACTGGCATCGAAGTTAATCATCACCAGAAGGGAGCAAGATATTCGAAGCAAACGAAATGGGATGTCGGTGCTGATACCGGGTGGCGGGGTGCCGATGGCGATGGCGAAGTACGCCCAGCGGAGGTGTGGGACTGCGCGGAACAAGAAGAGCCAGAAGTCGAGGGTCATCGAGAATCAGACGAGATGTGCAGAGAGAGGTGTGTGAAGGTAGACCAGCGATATAGGACAGCGAAGTCGTTGGGAGGTGTGAGTGGCATGACGAGATAAAGATGGATTATAGGGAATGAGGAGAGTGCTATAGGGAAAGTCATGTCAGCGTGTTGATTTCCAGTGAAGGGCAGTGGGAAGGGAAGAGAAAAAAGGAAGTCCAGACTGAATCGGGGCAGGGGCAGATTAAACTTGACAAAGACATAGGAATTGAAAGGGGACGAATGAATGTGCGAACCTTCACTGGTATCTTCCAAAGTCTTCTCGAAATCGGCCAGATCGCAGGTCTGATAAGCCCATGCAATAACGCGCGAGTGCTCGACATCCTGCGCACTGGCGCACTTGCAAATCAATTTGAGGGCCGACTGGGAATTGGCGTCGTCGGGCTGCGCCGTGCTGTTTGAGATGAGGAACGACCGAACAACGCGCGTCGAACTTACAAAGGTTAGTATCACTTTTCAAAGTGAGCTGTACCGTATTTCGGTCTTCGAGATGACAGACCGTCAAAGCATTGAAAATAGTCTTGTCTTAGGCGTGAAGGGTACTGAATTGATGACCGAGCCAAGCTTCTGGGGCGGTTGGACAGGAAATAGAGTTAGCAGTGGTGCCAGAGGAAGTTGCAAGGCGGCGCCGCCTGTTGGACAGAGTCAGTGCTTCGATGGATTGAAAAGCACACTGAAACGAATAATATGAAGCTGGGAAAATAGAAAGAGTATGAGGACAGGATAACATTGAGTCTGATGACCTACACTTTCGCCTTTGCCAGATGCCCAATTCCGCGTTAGGCCCAACTTTCGAGGCAGATTTTGTGGGAAGACCATCGTAATCTTGTGGTGCATACATTTCAGCTCGACGATAGAGTGTCAGTGGCAATGAACGCATATCGTTGAGTCTCTAACTGGCTTGCGTTGAATTACCGGTCATCTTCAGTCGAGGCAAATCAGAAGAAAAGATGGAAACGCACCAAGGCGGCAAATTGTGTTTCCGATCGTTTAGGGGAAGGCGCTGGCCCAGGCTCCGACTTGGTTGAGAAGGATCGCATTGAAGTAGTCCAAGAGAGTTAGCACTAAGAATGGATCTGCGCATTTGGTTGACGGTTAGACCTCGGGAAATGGACGCAAGGTTGGGCGGTACCGTCTGCTTAGCGCTGTGCATTCCCAGACTGAGGTTAGATGGGGTGGAAAAGATATGATAACGGAGGAGCTTACTCAGTATCCTATTCAACCTCTATTTCCCGAGAAAATTGTCTTTTTGTGGGGTCCTGTAGAAGAGCATCAGGAGCCGGGTCAGCGTCTAGACGTCTAAGCCTGGCGAGGCGACCAGGCGTGTGTCGGTATGTATTTCCTGCTGCTTGTTGGGGCAGGAATGCGCGCCAAGAGGTTTTGCCATAAGGTGGTTGGTCGGTCTTGGGTTGGGCTTTGGCTCGAGCCTGCTCGAGCGTATCAACGGCCCGGGAAACACCGTTGACGGCGTGAGAAACCAAACAGACGCGTCGACTCAACCACTTTTGGACTAGTCGTATCTCTTTCCTACCATAGCCAATGAATCGATACCCATTCTTCTTAGACCATCTTGTCATTTTATACCCAACAGACGAAAATTTCAATGAAAATGCGGACAAAGGACTACTAGAGGCGGTCAGATTCAGCCAACGGTGTGTACTCTTACATTTTTCTGGGTTATCGCGATACGTGCCTGCATCAGCAACGATGCATGAGGCCGTGCTATTGTTACAAGATTTCCACCGCATTATTATCGATACTACATCTAAGTAGAATCTTTTTTATGTTGGTGCATATTGGTGAAAATCCTGATGCAGACACCGTACGAGCACAAACAGCAGAAAAGTTAGATGGCAGAGATCCACCTGAAGAGCATTGGTGACAAGGTTCGCATTGTTTTGACTTCTCGAAATACTGGAATTGGCTTATATTATAATACAGAAACACTCCACACATTATCCCATCCAGGATCTAAAAATACAAAATATAAGAATCATCCCCGCTTTCGCAGCCGCATTACTCTACGGCGACGCAAGCAGGAGCGGCAATCGCTAAAACAGCTGCATATACGCCGACTCGCCCTCTCACTTCTTCTCTCCTCATCGATATATCGCTACATTCACGGCCACTACCCTCCTCGCAACTTAAAGATGTTGCTCTAGCAGCGGCCGCGCATGATCTGGCACTGGAATGGGTCGACTTGAAGAATCAGGTAAGATATTGCGCCACATTCAGGGTGATATCGAGCTCATACTTGTATAGGTCACTGCGTATACATCATGGAATCGGCTGTTATCGGAAATGTCAGTACTCAGCAATATTCTGAAAAATCTCTCCGATGGTCCTACAGGATCTTTCAGCACTGTAGGTGCCGGTGAATGCTCACCCTCATGCTTTCGTATATCCATATCTGACTTTCCTCGTCAGCCTTTTCTGACTAAACGAAGATACCTAATCGCCTGGGTCAGAAATCATTCGGCTACTAATATCTGAGCCTTTCAGGTTCTCGACACCGCGTTCTGCGTCACTGCTGGATTCATTGCCAGGTAAGCATGAACTAGGTTCCAATATATACTGTCCTAACTTATTCATTGCCCCACAGCGATTTCACCCGCACCATCGCAGCCAATGGCCTTCCTTGTGTGATCGACAAGGATCCCATCGACACCGTCCACACAACACGACTATAGGTGACTGGTGCAGCAAGGTGACGTTCTGCTAGATGAGGCGACGAGTTGAACAGGGTTTGGTATTAGGTGCTGGCAGCATTTTATGTCTTAGAACTTTGCACGGAACATCAATTAACTTTGCACGGAACATCAATTTCATAATTTTGTATAAGTCTATCCACTATGAAGACAAGTTACAGTGCAAACACGATAACGGTGATATGGTAAGTAACGTACGAAACTTGAGCAATACATAAAGTCCTCATGGGGAAGTAGTGGAATTCATTGGATGAGTCCAATTTTACCTAGGCTCTTGCGTTTGCAGAGGCGAATGCTGGGAATCCATGTTTGATGGATTGATGCGCGATCAGGATGTAGGCCGAAAATGGCAAGGTGTCGGCTCTGCGCCAGACACCCCGCGAATATTATTCGTCTTGACTGTACGGTACGGCATACAAGACAGTACATAAGGTGTATGTAAGTGTAAATAAAGAAAATGAATGAGTCGAAAATTTGAATGCATCAGGGGTTGAGGAGGGAGGGTGATTCGAGAGAAATAGCGAGCCTCTGCAAAGGGGCGAGTAGAGGAAGTTGGAAGAGAAAAACAAACCTGGCTTGAGTCAGTTTGTCTTAAATACCCTTCCTCTTAGATGAGTCACATGCCGGCCCAAAATTGAGCCATTGGGGGAAATACTTTCTATTAATGGTGACGCAGACTCGCAGTGAGCGGCGGACCAGCTCAGCGTGGCGTCAGATAATTGCGCGGCGGACCAGCGCAATGGAGGGTCATCCACACGGTTCGGACCAGTGTGGGGATATTCGCATGTGACTTCGAGCCTTGGCCGGTATCATTGGACTAGAGTAAATAATATTTAAACCCGACCAATTTTACCTAGGCTCTTGCGTTTGCAGAGGCGAATGCTGGGAATCCATGTTTGATGGATTGATGCGCGATCAGGATGTAGGCCGAAAATGGCAAGGTGTCGGCTCTGCGCCAGACACCCCGCGAATATTATTCGTCTTGACTGTACGGTACGGCTAAAAGCCCTATTGGAAAAAATGATAAATGGTTTTTTTTTTTTTTTTTTTTTTTTTTAAACTTGAGAAAATGAAATGAAATGATGGAAGAAAAAAATAGACGAGGAAAATAAAGATGGGTAGTGGAATAAAATAAATAGGGCCAGAAGATGAACGAAGAGATGTGAGGAAGTGAAGTCAAGACGAATGGACATAGGCCTCCTGACGCTTGTCGCGGGCGAACAATAATGCTTGGAGAAGAACGGGATTTTTTCTGATGTAGACTTGGAAAGCCTCGGACGTCCACCGGCCAGCAGCTTGAATTAGGGACGGAGGACAAGCACACTCGGCCATGAATGTTGCACCGCCTGCGCGCATGGAATGACCACCGATGTCTTTCTCAAAGAACGATCTGATGCGCCGCATAAAGAATGAACGAGTGGGAACCTGGCCCCGGCTCGTCAGCCATAAAGCGGAGTTGAAAGGAAACAAGCCGTCGCGAGATGTTAAGTATTTGAGGAAAGCAGAGAAAGGATCGGCTTTCAGCAGGTTGCGGCGAACCATGACGATGTTGCCCTCGTAGAATTTATCTGCTTTGTGACTCGGAAGGAAGAATTGAAATATGTCTCCTTCGATCTTGACGGACGCGCGTGTGGTAACCTTTCGAGGATTTCGTAAAGTCGTATCGTCGGAATATGCCATTTCGCCCAACCGCATCAAGGCGAAGAAACCTGTTAGAATCATCGCCACAAATAAAAGGTCGTCATGATTTGTCGAAGTTGCGTATCGCTCAACCACTGACTCCAAATCACGGATGGTGAGCGCGCGCTTCCGAATTGTGGGAGATCCATGACGACGCATACAACCTTGCATGGTACGATGAACCAGTTGCGAATTGCGGTTGGTGCGAACATCGGGAAAATAAGGCTCTAATTGTTGGCAAATTCCAGAGAGGTACGAGTTTACGGACTTTGGCTTGAGGTGGTCGGATTTCCATACGGCGTAGAAGGATAGGGTGTCGGGTGTTGGGTCAACGGGAAAGTCATGCAGGCGTATGAAGTCGAGGTAGGAGTTCAGGGCTGATCCATAGTTCTTCCAAGTACCAGTGTCAATTGCTTGACCGAGAGAGATTGCGCGCTCATGAACTAAGCGCTCGCGCGTCCAGGCGTCACGCTTGCGTTGCCTGGAACGCACACCAGACGAAATGATCATTTTTTGATTGCCCCCAGCGTAACTCGAGGGGGTTCAAAAACGTTGAAAGTGAGTTGGGGTCGAATGAGAAGAGCGCGCGCAAATTCTCGACGAGAAATGGCATCAGCAACGTCATTGCGCTCTCCAGGAATATGCAGGACACGGAGTTGATGGCCTTTGGATAAGCGAATATCCACCGATGCTTTCAAGATCTCGTTGTATTGCGGTTGGGCGCGAAGGGAAGCGAACATGTCAACTGTGTTTGAGTTGTCGGTAAAAATAATAATGCGACTGGGGTTTGGAGAAAGGGAAGCGACGTGGTCGAGTGCTGACAGAACGCAAAGCGCTTCGTAGATGGATATAAATTCACCATTCGTGTCAGCAGGTACGGGGGCGTAGAATCCTGCGTCAAAGGCTGGGTACCAAAAGCCCATACCTTCGAGGCAGGCGTCGCAAAGAATTATAACGTCAGCCTCGTCAATTCCCCAGTCTAAGGCTCGTAACAAATGAATCCCGTCGGAAACGCGAATGTGGTCAGCCGCCCATTCCAAATCACGTCGCACTGCTGTGTTCGTCCAAATGGTCTGGTTGGGGGCATCCTTGCCGGCTATTTTTGGGTAGAAGTTGTTAAGGCAAGGTCGTAGTAGGGGGAAAACATTAAACGCCCAGTTGAGCCAGCCGGCGAGGCGCTGCCAACGACGCAAAGTGTGCTTGACACCACGGGAACCATCTGGTAGGCTGCAGAAATCGGAAATCTCCTCCAATAGATCATCTCTCGCCTTCTGTGGCAAAGTCAATGTCATGGCATTGGGGTCGACATCAATGCCAATAATTGTCAGCGGAGAACCAGATATTTGTTTCTTTTCTTTATAAGGGATTCCGAGTTCCCGCCATAGCGCGAGGAGCTGAGCTTGACTGGATGGCAATTCCTTCTGCAAGCTAGGTTCCCAGGTGATGCGGTCGCTCCATTCGGGCATGAACGAATCATCGGAATAGACGCATAACCAAATGAGACCCTTGACGTGGATGGCAATCCAAGTTACCAGCCCGTTGAAGGCGATCCATATGCAGCCCGAGGCTCGCCCGCCGAAAGCGTTATTTCTATCAACGTTGCGAGACCCGTTAATAGTATTCACTTGCTTGATCTGCCAGTATGGATGCATGGGCATTAAGCGATAAGCTTCGGCGACGTCGGATTTGACCATGATCAGGCGGCCATCCCCTTCGGTTTTGCGGATGTGGAGGAGGAGTTCGCCCAAACGCTTCATGTTGTCGAGCGGATAACCGGAAATTTCTTCGCGAGGAATCATAGAGTTGAGAGAAAATTCACCCGCGCTCTGATCCATCACCATACGGAGGTCAGAGGAGTTTGGCTTAGGTACAGCATGTATCGGCATGCTGTACATACCAGGCAAGAGATCAGGACCTGTGATGCCTGTGGTCTGCATCTGGCATTCGAGGGGACTTCAGGGAAGGCTGAAGGAGACCTGGGGAGAGGGCTGGATGGAGATCCAGGGAGAGAGAGTTGTAATCCTACTCAGGAGGAATGTGACCCTATCCAGGGCAATGTGAGCCGTTGACCAGGCAAGCAGGGATGGATGCTCAGCCAGAGAGATCTGCGTGGTAAGGCTCGCCTGTGCCCCCATATGACCCATGGTAGGGAGTAGACTATCTGGTCATACCGGCAGTGTGTGGATTCGTCCTTCAAGTAAAGGTTAAAGGTAAATCTGATTATCTAATACAGCTGGATGGCTGTATCTACATGGTAACATGTGACTATCATGTGATCTACAGTCCTCTGTACAAGTACCTAAGTGTCCCATCCTCACAGAGCCCCCACTTGTCCAGAGGGCATGTACTCTAAGTGAAAATGGAAAACAAGCATAAAACATATGGGTAAAAATAAAGAGAAAAAAGAATCACAATGGCCCCCCAAACTAGGCCAAAAGAATATATAAAGTAAAAATTTGGGAAGAATGAGCAAAAATAAAACAAAATAAGCAAAGAGAAAAAATTTGGTTCCCAAATTCTCTAGCCTTCCAAGGTAGATCTACAAGAGATCAAAGAGGGAATAGAGGATGGCTTCCTAACTCCAGATAGGAGAGTCAACCAATCCTAAGGCATCCTCTAAGAGCCAGAGCAAAGCTCTAGACTAGCTCTACAGATCTAGAAGGATCTGAGAGGATGCAGAGGATAGCTTTCCTGCTCCATATAGGAGGGTCAGCCAATCCAGCATCCTAGAGGAGCTAGGGGCATAGCCATAAGGCAGCTCCTCCAAGGGATCATAGCCTGATCCCAGACATAGGGATAGATAGGGTAATAGGAGGAGGCTAGGCCTCCTCAGGACCCATGGTCCTACCCCTACCCCTGCCCCCACTTCTTTCGGTGTGCAGGCCAGACAGTGGTCATAGGATGAGGCATGTCTAGGAATGGGCAGCTAAAGAAGTACCAAGGAAGAAAAAGAGGAAAAGAAAATCCAATGCCACAGAGTGGAAAGAAAGAAGGAAAGGACAGAGTGGACTCTGGCAGGTGGAAAAAAGCAAAGAGAAGGCATAAAAATGGAAAGGAAAAGAGGCCCACTGGTCAGGATATGCTGAATGAGCTCAGCAGCAGGGAAGGAAAGCCTAGCACTTTCGAAACTTCGTCGTTTTGCGCATATAAGGGCTTGAAAGATGCGTCTTCGCAATCGTAACAGAACCAAAAATTTTGCGTGGATAACGGAGCAGCCGTTCCGGAGATATAGGTCAATCTTCATTGAAGGGTGGAAAGAGGAGGAAAGAGGATGGTAAATTCGAAAATGCATCATTCCATGCGAGTAAGGGCTTGAACGTTGCGTCTTCGCAAACGTTACAAGGCCCAAAAAACCGCGTGAGAATCGAAAGCTTTGTTCCGAAGATATGGGCCAATCTTTCCTGATGATGAAGTGGGAAGGAATGATGAGGAGTGGATGATGTCCCGGAATATTCCACTGAATAGATCGTCATGTTCTTGAGCTCGATAGAACCGGAAAGTCGAGATGAATACAAATCCGAAGCCTCCAGGAGGGGACCTGCCATGGTTGCCAAGAGCGAACTTAGTCTCAGATCAGAGCACTGAAATGAGACATGTGGTCTAGTTCACTCGAATTTCGTTCGTTTGGCCTCCGCAGGGGCTTATTCGATGCGGCCTGCGTAGTCTAACAAGCCGCAAAAATTCGCTAAGGGATCGGAGGTCTGGTTCTTGAGAAACAACCAAATCTTCGCTCTAGTGATAGAGATGGAGGGACAGGAGGAAGATGGGCCCCCCAGAGTGTTCCACTGGTAAAAACAGATTGAGCTGGGTGTCGTTAGAGCCGGACAGAGAAGGAGAAGTCGAATCCCGAAGCAGAATAGGGCTAGAGGCGATGGAAGCCAAAAGAGAACGAAATTTCGGAGCAGAGGTCCAAAATAGACAAAAGTGCACTCCTCATCGAAAATTCCAAAGATTTGCTCGAGCAGGGGCTTGAAAGATGCGCCCTGTGCGGCCCAACACAGCGCAAAGAACCGCGAAGCAACCGCAGGTCCGGTTCTTGAGTTATAGTCCAATATGCATTGAAGGTACTGATCAAGGGGGAGGAAGAGGTAATGGGCCCCCCAGAATGATCTACTGCATAGAATTGGACGTTCTTACACTCGTTAGAACCGGGCGAGCAAGGCGAGCTCGAATCCAAAGGGATATTGCGAGTCCATGAGCTGGTTGCTGAGATCGAGCGAAATTTCCGGACAGAGCTCCGAAATGGGCCAAGGAATTTTAATTGTCCAAATAGCCGTCGTTCTCCACATTCAAGGGCTCAAAAGAAGCGGATTAAAGAGTCAAAACGAGCGCAAAAATAACCGACAGGTTCTGAAGAGTTGATCCGGATATATTGCCCAATCTCCGCCCAAGGTAGCAAGTATGGGACAGGGAGAAGGAGATCAGGCAACTCGGAACATCTACTGTGTAGAGTTCAACGTTCCTGAGCTCGTTAGAACCGTATGAATGAGTCGAGCTCGAATCCAAAAAGAGCTAACGAATTGAAACAGTAGTTGTTGAGATCCGGAATGAAGTGACTCTAGAGAGCCCAAATGACTGAAAGGGCAGAAGTCGGTTGAATGTCGCTCGTTCTCGTCGCGCAGGGCATCGTTAGATGCGTATAAGCGAGCTCTTGAGGCCTCAAAAAACCACGAGTCAATCTGAGCAGTTTTCACAGAGATATGAGACGATCTCTGGTCATAGGATGATCAAGGGAGAGCCAGTGTAGATGGCAAAGTCCCAGGATGATCTACTGCTCGGAATCCAATGATCTTGGGCTCATTAAAACGGGACAGATGAGTAGATCTGGAATCCGAAATCCGTTTATGAGTAGACACCGCGGTTGATGAGAACGAAATTGATGTCTCATCAGAAGGCTGAGATGACTGTAAAGTCATAGCTCGGGCGATATGCAACGGTTTGGAACATTCAAGGGCGCTCTCAAACGAGGCGAACAAGGGCTTTCCAGCGCAAGAAACCGCGTAATGATAGACGAAGCGGTTGAGGAGATATGGCCCAACTCTGCTCATAACAGGAGAAATGGAGGAGCATGAGGACATGCCATTATTTTGGAAGGTTCTCCTGTTTGGAATGGGATGATCTTGGGCTCGATAGAACCGGACGGATGAGGCGAGCTCGAATCCAAAGAGATCACCCAGATACGGGCAGTCGTTGATGAGAACGAATTTGGTTTCACATCAGGAGACCAAAATGTCTCAAAGGCCATATCTCGCTTGGAAATCGCCTGCTAGACACGCGCAGGGGCTCGTTGGAAACGCCTCGACAGGCGCGACGGAGCGCAAAAAACAGCGTGACAATCCGTGGACTGGTTGAGGAGAAGCGGATGAATCTCTGTCCTCAGAGTAGGAACAGCAGGGGAGGAGGACATCAAAGATTTCGGAGATGTCGTCTGCTCGGAATTCGATGATCTTGGGCTCTCCAGAACCGGACGGATGAGCCGAGCTCGAATCCGAAAAGACCTTGATGATCCGGGGTCTGGAAGGCGAGAACGAATCGATTTCGTCTCAAGACATCGAAATGTCTCATCATCCGCTTCTCACTCAAAAGTGGAGAGTCTGGGGTGATTGAAGGCGCATTCGATATCGATTTGATAAGGCCCACAAGCAGCAAAAAACGCTTCGCGATCCATGGAACGGTTGAGGAGAAACAGATGCATCTCTGTTCTTAGACCAGAAACAGAGGAGCATGAGAACATGCGGAGATTTCGGAGACTTCCTGTGCTCGGAATCCAACGATCTTGGGTTTGAAAGAACCGGACGGATGAGGCGAGCTCGAATCCGAAAAGATCGTAATCGACCGAGGTCTGGAAGGCGAGAACGAATCGATTTCGTCTCAGGACATCGAAATGTCTCAGCATCTGTTTCTCGCCCAAAGGTGGGTCGTTTGGGGCCATCGAGGGCGCGTTTGATATCGATTCGACGAGGGCTACAAGGGGCAAAAAGCCGCTTAACGATCCATGGAGCAGTTGGGGAGAAACAGATGCATCTCTGTTCTTAGACCAGAAACAGAGGAGTATGAGAACATGCAGAGATTTCGGAAGCTTCCTGTGCTCGGAATCCAATGATCTTGGGTTTGAAAGAACCGAACGGATGAGGAGAGCTCGAATCCGAAGAGATCGTAATTGACCGAGGTCTGGAAGGCGAGAACGAATCGATTTTGTCTCAGAACATCGAAATGTCTCAGCATCTGTTTCTCACCCAAAGGTGGGTCGTTTGGGGCCATCAAGAGCGCGTTCGATATCGCTTCGACGAGGGCTACAAGCCGCAAAAATCCGCTTGTCGATCCAAGGAGTGGTTGGGGAGATATGGGGCCATCAATCCAACCAGAATCATCATCTTCCCTCCAAATCATCATAAGTCCAATTCCAGAGGAACTCCTTGGCTGAGGAGCATTCCTAGGACCAGAGGGAAGGTGGAAAGGGGGTGAAGGGCATAGCAAAAAGGAGAAGGGAGAGCATAAAGGGAAAAGGAGAACCAACCCAGAAGTAGGGACTTAGTATGCCAGCTGGCACCAATGTCAACCCAACTGTGGGTCAGGAGGAACCTCAGAAAGGAGTAGGGACTTAGAATGCCACCTGGCACCAATGTCAACCCAACTGATTTCTGAGGGGAGAAGGAAAGGAGAGCCAACCCAGAAGTAGGGACTTAGTATGCCAGCTGGCACCAATGTCAACCCAACTGTGGGTCAGGAGGAACCTCAGAAAGGAGTAGGGACTCAGAATGCCACCTGGCACCAAGTCAAACCCAACTGATTTCTGAGGGGAGAAGGAAAGGAGTGCCAGGTCATCTTGAAACCTTCTTGGAGAGAAGTCCGCGGTGCCCCCACCATTGTGATGCCTGTGGTCTGCATCTGGCATTCGAGGGGACTTCAGGGAAGGCTGAAGGAGACCTGGGGAGAGGGCTGGATGGAGATCCAGGGAGAGAGAGTTGTAATCCTACTCAGGAGGAATGTGACCCTATCCAGGGCAATGTGAGCCGTTGACCAGGCAAGCAGGGATGGATGCTCAGCCAGAGAGATCTGCGTGGTAAGGCTCGCCTGTGCCCCCATATGACCCATGGTAGGGAGTAGACTATCTGGTCATACCGGCAGTGTGTGGATTCGTCCTTCAAGTAAAGGTTAAAGGTAAATCTGATTATCTAATACAGCTGGATGGCTGTATCTACATGGTAACATGTGACTATCATGTGATCTACAGTCCTCTGTACAAGTACCTAAGTGTCCCATCCTCACAGGACCAAAGGAAGGGGAAAAACGTCCTTTAGCGATCTCTTCTTGGCGTTGAGACTCTAAGAACTCAGCTTCGCGTGGGTCGCGAGGCGGTGGCTTAGAGGCATCGTGGGTGACTGGGTAACCATCCTTGTGGGTATCGGCCCAAGGCCAGAAGCCCTCGCGGAGGCCACGACAGACAGACGCCACGAACGCAGGGTTGGGGTGGTCATGTAACAATTCTTCGAAACGGTCTACGTTGATTGGGGTAACAATTTTGAACAAATGTGGATTATCTCTAATTGTTTTCGAAACTACAGGGTCGTCGAGCTCGCTCTGCGGGGGGAAGGAAGTGGTGCTGCTGTCTCGGTCCAATCGGCAACAGAGCGAGCAGTAGGGTAGTCGCCAGCAGCCCACAAATTATGTCGAAGGAATTTGGGCCTAAGCCCGCGTGCTAGTCTTTCCTTCTCCTTCCTTTCCGCCGTCGCACTCGTGCTGTCCGTGTCCCTGTCTCTTGCAGCGGCGGCAGATGTGCTTGTACTTGCAGGACGTTCCGTCGGGGCACGTGGAAGCGTTGAACCGTTTGCAGACGTCTGATCCGCGATTTCGTGATCCGGTTCGAGAAGTTGATCCCCCTGATCGACTGACATCGGACTGGATTCCGTCTGCCGGGATGATAGCCGAGTAGACATGCATGAACTTGTCGCGTTCGGTGAGGAGGATGCTCTGCCCGCCTCCGACCATGTTTCGGACTGCTGCGTCGTACAAGATGATCTTTCGGTGAGAGGACGACATCTTGGCTGAGAATTCACGACAGATGTAGTCTCCGTAGTCCCAGAGTTCGTCATGTCGATGCGGGAAGACAAACGCGGTCGCTTTCGCGGCTTCTCTCCAGGTGGCAAACCAGTCTCCGCTCGACTGGATTCGCCGCAGTGGTTCAGTATCCCCGAGACTGATCGTAGTCGATCCCACGCGGCCAATGTTCTCCTTAGTAGGCGCGACGAGGTGCAATGCAGAGAACACCTTGTCGAGGTCGATGGCGTTTCCTCGGATAATGTTTTCCCACTCGGAGCTGGGGAAACCTGGCGGTGCAGCGGTTGACTGTTGGATCCATCGCTTAACTGTTCCGACATCATTTCCGAGGAGTCCCAAGATTCGTCTCGTCTCGGCGCAGCTGGGATTAGAGTGTTGTCGTGCGGTAAGTTCACGTTTGAACCACGGCATGTCGCGCTCAAACAGCTTCTGTTTCTTGTTCGACTGTCCTTCTCCATCAGATCCATTCCCTCCACTCTCTCCATCAGAGTCTTCGTCGTCTGGTTTGGCTCGCTTCTTCGACGCTGAAATACCTTCGAGAAGGGATTCAACTTCTTGGTCGATAGCGGTTGCAGGCGCTCGAGGAGACTCGGGCGCTTGTGTAGGCGCCGGTCGAATGATGCTGGCTGCGGCGTGGGCTCCTCGTCTGGCGGCGTCAGCGGCTTGGCGTTCGGTTGATTCAATGATTCCAAGGAATTCGTTGAGGGCCGCTTCCTTTTGAGAGTACTGGGCGTCTTCGCTATCTGAGAAATCGAGCTTTGATGTGATGAATGCAATGGCTCTCGTCTTCGAGACCTTCCCTTCCCGAAATTCGTTGAGACACTTGTTGATGTCATTGATGAGTCGAATGTCGATTGGCGGTAAGTCTTCTCCATTTCTTCCATCTCTTCCATGGGATTGGACAGCCTGAGTAATAGGCTCGGGGTTCGAGACTCTCTCAACCCTTGATCCGTTACCTCCGGGATTGATGGTTCCTTCGGTAACGGGGACGCTTTGGGCGAAAGAAGATTCATAACTCATTTGGAAAGTTTAAGCTTGAGTGAAACGATGAACGAAGTTTAAATGATTCGAGAGAAATAGCGAGCCTCTGCAAAGGGGCGAGTAGAGGAAGTTGGAAGAGAAAAACAAACCTGGCTTGAGTCAGTTTGTCTTAAATACCCTTCCTCTTAGATGAGTCACATGCCGGCCCAAAATTGAGCCATTGGGGGAAATACTTTCTATTAATGGTGACGCAGACTCGCAGTGAGCGGCGGACCAGCTCAGCGTGGCGTCAGATAATTGCGCGGCGGACCAGCGCAATGGAGGGTCATCCACACGGTTCGGACCAGTGTGGGGATATTCGCATGTGACTTCGAGCCTTGGCCGGTATCATTGGACTAGAGTAAATAATATTTAAACCCGATCAATTTAAAATATACGAAGAATTGTCAATGCCGTAGGGCTGGTTTATCGGCCTAAAGCTGCTGGTAATATTGGCGCCAATTTCCAACAGCAGCTCCACAATCGCCTGATTTCCTCGATCTGCTGCTGCCTGGAGTGCAGTGCCGTGATCTCCTCCCTGCGCATTCACGTCAGCCCCGTTCTCCAACAGCAGCCTCGCAATCGCTTCCTCTCCTTCCGCTGACGCCGCCTGGAGTGCACTGCCAAAGAATCCTCCCTGCGCATTCACGTCGGCGTGGTTCTCCAACAGCAGCCTTGCAATCGTGTCGCGTCCTTCAGCTGACGCTGTCTGGAGTGCAGTGCCTAAAACTCCTCCCTGCGCATTCACGTCGGCCTCATTCTCCAACAGCAGCCTCATCATCGCGTTGCGTCCTCTAGCTAATGCCGCCCGGAGTGCATTGCCGTGTTCTCCTCCCGACGCATTCACCTCGGCCCCGTTCTCCAACAGCAGCCTCACCATTGCCTCATGTCCTCCAGCTGATGCCGCGTGGAGTGCAGTGCCATATTCTCCTGCCTGCACATTCACATCGGCCCCATTCTCCAACAACAACCTTGCAATTGCTTCGTGTCCTTTAACTGATGCTGCCTGGAGTGCAGTGCCATAGAATCCTCCCTGCGCATTCACCTCGGCCCCATTCTCCAACAGCAGCCTCGCAATCGCGTCGTGTCCTCCAGCTGATGCCGCGTGGAGTGCAGTGCCATATTCTCCTGCCTGCACATTCACATCGGCCCCATTCTCCAACAACAACCTCGCAATCGCTTCGTGTCCTTTAACTGATGCTGCCTGGAGTGCAGTGCCATAGAATCCTCCCTGCGCATTCACCTCGGCCCCATTCTCCCACAGCAGCCTTGCAATCACCTCATGTCCTGCAGCTAATGCTGCCTGGAGTGCAGTGTGAAATACGAAGTAAAACTCAGAGTCAGACACGGTATGTGGGTGACAGATATGATTGCGCTAAGTACCTGAAATACGAAGTAAAACTAAGGTAAGGTATTAGCGATGCAGACAAAGTAAGGTAAAATAGTAGGCACACCTCAGAGTCAGACACGGTATGTGGGTGACAGATGAGGTGCGCCGTCGTAGTTCTACTGGTATAAGTAATGTGGAGAAAAACGGAACGAGCACGAACGTGCACGTTCTCGTAGGTCTACAATACGTGGAGCATTGGAAATGTAGTTTAGCGATACGTTAAGCTTGAATAGGAAGTGGATTGGATAAAAGGAGAAAAGGATAATGAAATAGAATTGGTAAGTACGAACGAGAGACCATGTCGTGTATATCTCAACACTCCCCCAGACGACATTGGTCGTCGAGTCCTAAACGGAGAGACCGATCGCGCGACATAGGTGTTGGTGGGTGGTGCGCGGAAGTTGTTTGGTGAAGATGTCGGCAAGATTGTTTTCGGATGGGACGTGTTCGATGGTGGCGCGGCCTTCGGTGACGGCTTCGCGGATATAATGATAACGTACGTCGATATGCTTGGCGCGAGCATGCCCTTTGGTGTTCTTGGTGAGGGCAATGGCAGGCGCATTGTCGCCGTAGATTTGGAATGGGTACTCCTGGGGTAGACCAACCTCGTCGAGGAACGCGTACATCCAAGTGGCCTGCTGCACAGCGCGAGACATCGACATGTATTCAGCCTCGGTTGTCGACAGTGCGACAGTAGGTTGTCGCTTCGAACTCCAGGAAACGAGCCCACCCGCCATCCAGACACCGTATCCAGCCGTGGATCGCCTGGTATCGAAATCGTCGGCGTAGCTGGCATCAACGTAGGTGACGGGTTTGATGGAGACGCCGCGGTGGTAGGTGATAGAGAAGTCCAGCGTGCCCTTGATGTACGCCATCATGTGGAGCATCGCCTTCCAGTGGTTGGGTCCGGGGTTGGACTGGAAGCGCGAAAGCACGCCCGTACCGTAGATGATATCCGACCGCGTGCCACCAGCGCCCCAGTTGAGTTTGCCAAGAACCTCACGGTACGGTTTGTCCGCCATGTACTTCCGATCGTCCTCCGTAGTCGGGCAGTCTTTCTCGCTCAAGACAATACCGACAGGGAGGGGAGTGGGCTTAGCGTTGCAGTCGGCCATCCCAAACTCCTCCAACATGCGTTCGAAGAAGGATCGCTGGGAGATTGTGATGGTGCCAGCATCTCTGTTGCGTCTGATCTCGATGCCCAAGATGTACGTCGGCTCCCCCAGATCCTTGGTGTCAAAGCACGTATCGAGTTCCTGAGATGCGGCGCGCGCGCCGGCAGGGGTGGACGAGAGGCCGAAAATGTCGTCTGTATATGTGCTTGTAATGGTGTGGGTGCCGTCGTTATCAGAGGTCCGTGAGTGAATGCATGGGTCGGCGAGCGAGCGGTAATACCCAAGGCTTTCGAACGATCCGACAACTTCGTGCTGGAAGTTATGTCCAGCGTCCATCGTGCCGTAGAGCGACTTGTCGAGCACCCATACGTAGGTCTTTGTTGGGTCCAGCCAGGATGGCCTGATAGCGCCGGGGGGTGGTCGTACATAGGTGGTGAAACGGGTGCTTGCGTAGAGATACGCAGCGATAATATCTCTCCCCCAGATCGAATAATCATGGGAAGCGGCGATGGCCACGCACATGCGGAACGATTCCATGCGCACGACGGAAGCATATGTCTCGTCGAATTCGAGTCCTGGAATCTGGTTGAAGCCCCGGGCAACGAGGCGCGCCTTGCGCTTTATGATGTCGCCGCCCGCGTCGTACTTGTTTGCGAAGACCCACTTGCAATCGATAATGTGCGCGTCTGGCGGAGCTTCGACCCATTTGAAAACCTGCCTCTCCAATAGCATGTCCAACTCCGTGTCCATTGCAGGTTGCCAGAGTTCCGCGTTCGCCATCGCTTCCTTGTAGTTTCGTGGAACGTAGGAGTCGCGCTGTGTCGACATGAAAGCGAGGTGGGCGTCGAGGTTGACATTGAGATCAAATATGTCCTCGTTCGTGATGTTGGGAGGTTGGAAGCCCGGTTCGTTGAGCGAGATGTTGGGTATGCCATTACCTGCGGTCGCGGAGAGTGCGCGTACCGTCTGTGCCCAAGCGTCTCCCCCACTCTCCGCGTGCGCCTCGCGTTCGGCGTACTCGCACGACGCCTCGAGCTGCTGTGATGGTTTCGCGAAGCGGGTGGAACGACGAGGTGGGCCATGGGTGGGTGGGAGTGCAGGAGCCGGGCTGCTGGTGCTGACAGGTGTGGTGGGAACTACGGGAGAAGATGACGGCATGTCTGACAGCGCGGGATGCAGTGGTGGGTCGGTTTCCCGCGGCCGCGCGGCCACGATGTTCTGCATACTGGGACGGATGACACCTGTGGTAGATGCAGGAGTAGGCGCTGGCGCGTCTGAGTTGTCTGTAACGAGCGCGTCATCGAGGTTGGCTGCAAGCGTACGGTGGCCTTCACCTTCCTCAAAGATTACATCGCGAGATTTGATTATACGACGCGATGCAGGGTCGTACAGCTTGTAGGCGCTTCGCCCATAATAGCCAATCAAGACATATTTGATTGATCGAGGAAGCAACTTCGACTGATCTATTTCGGGCGCGACCTTGGTGTACGCGGCACATCCAAACGGGCGGAGGTGCGAGACATCCTGTTTCTTCCCAGTCCACATCTCCCAAGGGACGACACCAGGCCGACGTGCAGAGGGGATGAAGTTGTCGAGGTAGATGGCAGTTCTGGCGGTCTCGGCCCAAAGACCTCGGGGTAAGCCAGAGTCAGCGAGTAGGGATGCCGAAGTTCAGTTCAGTCCGGTTCTTGACCCCTCCAGCCAGAACCGAGAACTGAACCGATAGAGAACTGCCAGAACCGGAACCGAACTGGGATAGAACCGATAGAACCGGTTCTGTCGGTTCGGTTCTGGTTCTGGAACCGGTTCGAACTGTGGAACCGATGAATTTTCTTTGAAACTTGTCTTTACACACCAAAGCCATCACGCTGCGTCTCTCCGCCACAGAACCCTGCATATTGCAGGCTTCCTAGTACGCCGAGACGGTATTGTGATGGATCGGGCATTGGACACCCTACCCCTCTACCATTGTTCACGTCGCCGCTGTTCACGCCCCCGGGCGTGGATCCATCCGCGCCCAGGCGCTGTCTGCAGTGCGCGTGATGCCCGTGTACCGGGGAAGTATGCGGACCCGTTGACGAAGCTCCAAAGGTACGGGTGCGTGCGGGTCACGGCTGAACGCGCCAGGCGCAGCATCCACGGAGATCACGTCGAAGAGCGCGTAGATGACGGGCTTGAGCAGCGTGGGCAACAGGTGGCCCGCGACGAAGCCCTGGATGGTCAAGGCCCTGCAGGATGGAGCCTGAGTCGCGCAGCGTGCTCTGCGTCATGCTCAGGCTGAGCACGGAGAGGTGCTGCGTGTAGGTGCCGTGCGCATGGTTCGCACTGTGCACGGCGGCGTGGCTCGCCGCTGCTTGTGCGGAGGGGTGCACTGAGGGGCAGGGTTGGCTGTGGCTCGTGGGGTGCACGTTGGGGTGGGCAGGGATGGTCCATCCGGCGTGCGGCACCCTCGTCATCGGGTCATTGGTTTGTCTACAGTCCGAGGCGCCGTCATTGGGAGCCACAGCATGGTAAGAAAAAGGCACACCTTTGGAGGGGATGGCGACGACACGCCATCCCCTCACCCTCCTCATCTGTTGCGGCGCACCCGCTGTCCACCGAATCGCGTTCGCATGTCGTGTGCGCCAGCCGCCCGTAGTTGTGACGTGTCGTCATTCCATCGTATGTTGTGCGCTATTGTCGCGCCGTCGTGCGTTGATCGTCGCCTTGTGGATCTCCTGCTTCCCAGGTCTTCCCTTTCTCTCATCCTTCCCCTAGTCCATCAAGCTTGGAGGCCGCAGGGGCGACGGGCGGCGTGTCGACGCTGGAACATTGTTGGTTGAGGGTTGAGGGTTGCCGTTGAATCCAGGTTGAAATCAACAATCAACAAATGGTTGATGGCACGTGTCGGCACGTGCCACGTGCCGTGTCATCTCTGTCCGCCAATTCTCGCCGGTTCTCGATGATTTTGGTGTAGCTTGCTCAATTTTGCGCCAATAAATACCACATTTTGAGCACAGAAAGTTCGGTTCGAACCGGTTCGGACTCGGTTCTGGTACCCCCAGAATTGTCAGAACCGAGAGCCGAACCGTATGCCAGAATGCCCGAACCGGAACCGGACTGAACCAGAACCGTCGGTCCGGTTCGGCCGGTTCCGGTTCTCTGCGCCAGTTCGGAACCGAACTTCGGCATCCCTATCAGCGAGCATGCAGCGCACACGTTCGATGATCGTACGAATGCCTCGTTCCGCGGCGCCGTTCTGACCATGGGCATAGGGTGCGCCGGATTCCATCACTATTCCCTTCTCACGTAGGAACTCATCCCACTTCTCGTTCCGCCATTCTCTTCCCATGTCAACACGGATGCGCTTCAACTTCTTCCCAGTCTGCGTCTCGGCTTCGACGACATAGTCTTTGAGTGCCTGGAGGGTGACATCTGCGGATTTGTGGCTGAGGAAGTATCCATGTTTGACGGACGAAGCACCATCCATCACAAGCATCATGTAGGAGGCTCCGCCGAAGGAAGGTGTGTTGGTCATAACAAAAATGTCTATGTGGGCACGTTCATTGACCTCCTCTTCCTTGTCGAACACTTCATCGTACGGGCGCGCGGTTTGCTTGCCGTAGATACAATCTTCGCAGCTTCCCTTTGCATCGACATCACCAACAACCTGGAGTCCGTCAAGTAAGCCTTGCTTCGCAAGCGCACGAATCGCCGACACGCTTGCATGACCAAAGCGGCGGTGCCAGACTTCAAGGTTGGCAGGCTTTTCGTGGGATTTGGCCGCCATAGCATGAATGGTGTTGGTGAGTTCTAGCCTGTACATCGAACCATCACGTTCACCCGTCATGAAACTTGTCCCCGCAGGATCGATGAAGGTTGCATGTCCGTTCCCAAAGGCCACGGTAAACCCGGCAATGTCGAAGCGCCCGACTGAGACAAGATTGGCAGTAAGGTCTGGGGTATGAAGGACTGAGCTGAACTGGAGTTTGGTACGTGCTCCGAGTGATTCGACGACTTTGGTCACTGATCCTTGACCTAGGATGCGGAACTTTGCACCTTTACTCGCGGACTGACCCTCCCGCGGCGCATCGAAAGCAACGTAGTCGCTTCCGAAATCTGCGCGATCAACAAAGCAGTGGTCGCTTGCACCTGAGTCGATGTAGGTAAGACTCCCGGGTGCGTCCCTGTTCGCGACGGTGAGGAGAGCGGCATCAGATACGGTAACATGCTCGCTCGCATCGGCCATGAGAATGGTGTAGACTCGCTCGGTGATAGGTGGGGTGGCGTCAGCGAGTGCGACCGTCGTTGTTGAAGCTGTCGCTGTGGCTGCTTGCGGCGTACCAGGTGCGCTGTTTGCGTTTGGCTTCTTTCGGAAATGGGGAGGAAACTGACCCTCCTTTCCGCCTCCTTCCCAGTAGCAGTCCTCGTCGATGTGGCCTCTGCGGTGGCAGTTCTTGCACTGAAGGGTCGACTTCGATTTTACGGCCTTGGTGTTTGTCGAGAGTGCCGTGATGCCTCCGGTTGTGGTTGGTATGTTTCTCCCCACACGAGCCCAGTGGAAATTGAGCTTCGATACTAACTCCATTGATGTAGGGGTGTCGTAGAGTGTAGCAACAATGGTATCCCAGGAGGATGGAAGAGAGGCGAGCAAGATTACAATGAAATCCTTATCGGTTATGTTTGCGCCGACATCATTCGCAACCGACCACTTGGTTCGCAGACTTGCTATATGTGTGACGAGGTCCTCCCCCTCCTTGAGCATTGTGTTGCGAAGTTCCCGTTGTGCGTTTACGGCGTATAGAGTAGATTGTACACCATACAAGTCCTTGAGTGATTTCCAGGCTTCCGCGGCCGTTCCGTCAGGCGACATGCCTAATCCGACCGGATTTGCGCAGTTGTACAGGAGTAAACCCATCGCCCAAGCGTCTCGGATGGTCCACTCGTCCAACGACGGGGTCATGGAATACCACGGAGTTGATTCAGGGGCTATGGTTGTAGCGGCGGCAGCAGCGGCCTCCGCAGTGGGTACAGTAGTAGTGGCCGAGACGGGGCTGGTCTTCTCTGGCTTGGGGATTGTACCGTCTAGGTATTTCTCCACGCTTCGGATCCTCGCTGTAGTCAGGATCCAGCGGCTCCAGGAAGGCCAGTTCAAGCCGTCGAACTTCTGCGTGTCCGGTAGGATAGGAGGTGTATTGGTTTGCGAGGTCATCGTGTATAAAGTGTATGTGTGATCTGCGGTTTTCGTGTCTGTTCGTAGATTCAGAAGAAGGCGGGGCCCATAACCTGAAATACGAAGTAAAACTCAGAGTCAGACACGGTATGTGGGTGACAGATATGATTGCGCTAAGTACCTGAAATACGAAGTAAAACTAAGGTAAGGTATTAGCGATGCAGACAAAGTAAGGTAAAATAGTAGGCACACCTCAGAGTCAGACACGGTATGTGGGTGACAGATGAGGTGCGCCGTCGTAGTTCTACTGGTATAAGTAATGTGGAGAAAAACGGAACGAGCACGAACGTGCACGTTCTCGTAGGTCTACAATACGTGGAGCATTGGAAATGTAGTTTAGCGATACGTTAAGCTTGAATAGGAAGTGGATTGGAGAAAAGGAGAAAAGGATAATGAAATAGAATTGGTAAGTACGAACGAGAGACCATGTCGTGTATATCTCAACATAGACATGAACAGTTCCTGCGCTAATGCCAATGTCCAGGATTGCTCCGACTGATCAATGCCGCCAGAATGTGCATGAAAGATCCAGTGCTCGGCAGCATAATTTGTGAGAGGGAAGGACTTGGTGATAGTGCTCTTCTCTACCAAGTTGAGTGCATCAGACTGTAGAAGATAGGCCAAGCATGTCTGAGATATCAAGGCATGAGAGAGTTCGGCACTGGCCAAGTGGAAAAGTGAGGTGTCTCCTGTACGGAGGTGTTCAGAAAGAAGATATTCCTTGATCGAGAAGTGGGCCAACTTGACTTGTCCTGTTATCTTTCTTAGTAATTATAAGTAATACTCATAGTGCCAACTTAGCACGTACCTTCAGATTCGGTGATGAGACCAGAACATTTCACCAACACATCCCGTGCATCCCAGTAGTGGTTGTCGGGCATATATCGTGGCCCATCAATAGTGTCAAGATCCACAATGATGGTTTCCGAAATTTCAGCGAGTTTCATCGGGCGAACAGAAAAGCACAACCAGCGCAGAAATGTCTTGGTATGGTCAGCCTGTTCGTCAATCTTCGACAAAATTCGGTCGTAAGTTTCATATAAACCCTTTGGCAAGCTGTCTAACTGGCTCATGACGGAACGACGGTTTGGGCATTTCTTCAACTCCATTAACTGTAGCGCGACCCATCGAAACCTATATATATATAAAAATGTCAATTCTACAAGGTTTAAATTGGCGATGTAACTCGTACATTCCCCCGGCGCGCTCTGTTAGGGTTGACTTGATTATGTCCCGCGTTTGATTGTCCCAGTTCTTCACCCGCGAAAGCTGCTCTTCGAGGTATATGGTGATGTCAGGATTCACAGTGGTCGCCAGGTCCACACAGTTTGGGTCAAGTAGTTGGAGAACATCGCTAATATCGCGCTCTGGCCGACTAACGACCATCATATGCAAGTTGCGCATCGAAAGGGAGATAATTTGATCAATCCATGGCAGCAACTTCTCTCGTTGGATGCATTCGTCAAGGGAATCAATGACAATGTACGTGGTTTCTAGGCCACTTATGATGTGGTGAAGGGTGTCCTGGAGCGATCTGGTGGACGGTTGCTGTTGGCCATGACCGTACAACTCCACCAACACAGTAGGTATACCGTCGCATTGCACAGAGAGCTGAGAGATGAGAGATCGGATGAGCTTATCATGTAGTTGAAGATCATTTTGCCCATCCCTTCCATCAAAGAAGAAATACGCGTAAGAGACCGATGGCTTTTCCTTGCGAAGTTCGATAATTTTCTCGATGACGGACGAGCTGAGAGGACAGCAGCGGGTTCGTTTAGTTCCATAAATTTAGGGTCGAATTAGGGAGTCGTAACCTACCATAAAACTGTTTTTCCACACCCAGCTGTGCAATTATTTAATAACGCTGTGCGTTTACGAAGGGGGAAACTTACCGGTTCCCTTGATCCAGAGAAAGCCGGCCTCTTCCCGCAATTCGTGGAATCGCGTCCCATTGAGAAACCAGGAGCACGTCTCCTCTTGATGCTTCTCACGCGCTTCGTGGTAATTCTTGGAACTATCTGGCGCAGATAACCATTGATAAATCTTCTCAGCTGTAAAAAGTAAAGAGTCATTTATCATTATCAGATACACTAAAATTTCATGTAAATACCTTTTTGGTCGTCTTTGATTGTCTTCAAAGTTGCCTTGATTTCTGTTACGCCACCTTCGGCACTGATAAGTACCCTTCTATCGAATTTTTGCTTTAGGTCATCGCAGGACTTTCGACATTGTTCAATGCGTGATTTCATATCGCCTGGTAACTGAGAGTTCACAGCTCGCCCTACGAGATGACCGTCATGATGAGATTGGACAAATAAAAATTCACTCGGAGGTTGACGTACTCGAGAAAGATGGTTTCGTATACTCATGAATGATCGCCATAACCTTGAGCGATGTGCGGCCAATGTTCTCGATAACGTTAGTCGTCCCTGCAATCAATGGCAAGTCGGGGCGCTCATTCGCAATGCCCAACACCTCGCGCAGGCTTTCGGCAAGATCTCGAATAGTATCATCCATGCCCTTTGCCTCTTGTACAGCCTATTTGGATAGTAAATATTGATATTGGGAGCATGAGCATTTTTTAGAATTACCTTGTTACATACGTCGTAAACAGTAGACATAACGGTCCAAGACGCCTTCAATATAGGATGTACCTAGTTACACACCCACCGAGACAGTAAGATAAGAAATAGGAAACGATTTGCAATGATTGAACATACATCAGCAATGTTGTCCATGATCTTCTTCGTCAGCTGTAATGCGATGCCAAGCGTTGAAATGATTGCAGACGCGGGCGCTTCAGTGGTGCTCTTCAAGCGAGAAACATTGGCGTCAACAGTTTCCATGAAGCAGTTGAAGCTGTCTTCGGGTTCGGGAATGAGAGATAAAGCAATTTTTATCTTTGACGCAATTCCTGTGGCATTCTCATTTTCGAGGTCAAGAGTTATGTCTAACCAATTCAGCTTTCGACGAGAGTGTAAGCAAGAAATGGCTAACCGTTATTGAGCAACTCAAAGACCTTCCCGCTGTGCTGTCCAACTATATGTTCTTTGATACGAATCCTGCTTTGCCGATAGATAACTATCTTGATCGTCGACGAGGGGTGGAGCGAGCTAACATTAACAGGGCATTTATTAGAGGGTGCTGTAACGAAAGAGGATGCGAACTCACAATTTATGGTCTTCTGGCCATTCCCATCGAGGCGGAGGTACGCTGTGCTTATTCTCCGACTTTGCGACTTTTTCTTTTTCATCATCCACGTAGATTTTCACAAAGTATTCTGCTCCGGGATGCGATCCATTCTCCAGGTCGCCCACGACCTCGATGCCTATGTCCACAAGATCAGCCCCAATCTATCACCGTAGCAAAGCCTTCTTACTTGCTAAGTGGGCGTGAATCGGAACCGCAGACGTTCGATTATCACTTGCCATGGTTGCGGGAAGGAGAGAGAGTGTACACGAGTATCTTTGTTGGGACAGACACCCACGCCCAAGTTGCGCGGTCTTCTTTTGAACGGTGTGCAAATATGACCCAGAGCTGTGCGGCGACCAGGTGAGAACATCTATGCATATCATTCACAATCTGAATCCCCGATATCAGCGTAAAATTAGCTATCTGCTTCCCATCGTGGAAGCGTCCAGCAAGATCGGAGGGTAGAAATTGTTGTTTGATACGACGAATATTACAATCGGCACTCACACGGTGGGAGGGTGTCGCCCAGCCTCTTGTCTTTTGCAGGCTACACGGTTCAACGATAGAAGAAATGGAAGAAGAAAAAGGAATGGTCCACAAATTCGTACCGGCGGACCAAGAAGGCTAGAGTGTTTCTCTACAACGGGCGGTGATGTCTTGATGTCCACTGATCCCACGTGAAACTCACACTGCACTTGCAGATCGCTGATAATTTCTATTTGGTTACTTGATTAAATTCATTGAAGGAGCGGTAGAAGCGCAAGTGTAGAAAAAATCGTCGACTAATGCAATCCCTCATTTACTCTGCCTACAAAGCACCAACACTACAAAATGATTAGTACAGCGAGAAACGTTTGCAAATACACGACGCACCGTGATTCTAAGTTGTTCATTGGTGACCGCGATTGTCCTGCGTTTGCAGATTGTTGTACTCTGGAAGTGTTATCCATGCATGACGACTAGTGTCAGAAATCGGCGCATAAATGAGGATTTAAGGGCTTAGGAATTCGAAAGGATATTAGACGCACCGAGCGCTCATAGGTGTAACCCTTAGTAACAATGGCGTAGATAGCGTTGACCGAAGAGAGCTCGACGAAATCCTTGGTGCCATCAACCTCGTTCTGGTAGACCTTGAAGACGTCTGTACCGCAAAAGAATGACTATCAAAAATTTTAGCGCAAAGAGTGGCCGGACCCTCACGTACTGCTCTCCTTGTGGACTCCCTCACGTTTGACCTCCATGACGGTAGGCTCATACGATAGACCGCGGATGAATTTGTTGTTGTATGCAGGCACAACCGATTCGTACTTGATGTTCTCCTAGTCGATCAGGTCGGAAATAGCAGTGACATCAGCAAACGTAGGAATGTCACGGCCGGTTTGGTTGAAGGTGGGCTGCTAGCTAGGTCCAGCAATACTGAGAAGCTGAACCACCCACAGACCACCATTGTCGAAGGAACTTCTTGGAGCTTGTCGAAAGGGACGTGGGTGAGAGTATCTGCTCCATGCTGCTTCAGCATGGTAGATATATAAAATCGCAAACGTACGCACCCTCGTTACCAACACCAAGTGCCTCCCCGACACATAATTCAACGAGCTTGCTGGACGCGATCATTATCATCGACTAGAACGGAAGAAGAGGCCGAATGGATAGGAACAGCCGCATAGCCAGAGTGAGCACGCGAGAACGGACATGATTGAAATCGAATCGAGATGCGGCGGTGATCGTAATTCAAACTCCGCACCAACGTTGTCGTCAATCATTGAATCAATTTCTCCTTCGTTGCTCGATAAGTTTGCGATAAGTACATATCTTCAGCGCGCCAAAGCCTTCAATGGGAAACTGTTACTCAAGGATTTGAGTCCCGAATAAGCTGAAGTTCAACATGTCACGTGGTCAAAAAACGATGAAAAGTACGCAACGGCGTCGGCGACGGTAATACAAACTGTGCCAGTGATTGTGCAGTAATTAGCGCTAATTGATACTTCTGCCGCGACAGTAATCCTCTTTGAACCTTTGAGTCAATGCCTTGTTCTGAACCTCCAATCAACACCCTCCCAGCCAGACTTAGGCGCTCTTCCAGACGGTCCAATGCAGGAACTGTGGACGCCTCTGCTTCTTGCCCAATACCGACGCCTTCAACATCGAAGATCCCCGTTCAATCCACTTCGCTTTCAAGAAACGTTTCTTTTTCTGGCCAGAAAAGCGTAATAAATACTTTAGATGTGACAATCTCGACGGAGAAAAGGGATGAAATGGATGTGAGTCGTATTGAGTCAACTTTTCTGACCCTTTCACTAAATTCATCTCAGCGGTGTAGCGGGTGCAAGAATGGGGGAAACCTCGTCTTTTGCTCCGAGTGTGATGTATGTGCTCTCTGCGACGATTGCGTTGTACTGGGCAAAGGAGATGAAGGGGAATGTATTGATTTCATATGTCCGAAATGTTTCCTTCGGAAGACGCCCAAAAATCCATATGTGCGTTTCTCCCTTTCGTATTCCTCAACCTGCGCTAACATCAAACTAGCCTCATACCCTCTTAAGCAAAACAAGCACAAGGGAATTCTGGCCAAAGATCATAACTGCGCCTCTTGCCATAATTTCCATTCGCCTCCAAGATATCAAGGCATCAGAGACTCCGGTACCATCCCTTTACCACTATTTAGTACCCTGGATGAATGGAAATATAGTTTTTATCGATATCGATTTCAATTTTTCAAACGAGTCGGGCTGCGAAGATTTTGAAAACCGGCTCAGAGACTTGATTAGGTTCTTTACGGAAGGAGAATTCCAGGAGTAAGTGGTGTTCGATCATTCTTTACTCCCAATACTAAT
Source organism: Pholiota molesta (assembly GCA_014925825.1). NCBI lineage: Eukaryota > Fungi > Basidiomycota > Agaricomycetes > Agaricales > Strophariaceae > Pholiota > Pholiota molesta. The sequence continues at coordinate 124,593 of JACGCK010000086.1, forward strand.
TCTTCTTCTTACAGTTGCGCCAGGTTCATGGTATTTCTGAACACTCGTTCAGATCCAACAAATGGTTATCTCCACGTTGACCCAGGAAACAGCGGCAAAGTCCCTATCAGAGAGGTGCAAATATCTTCTCTAGTTTCACCCTCGAAGATCTAACTTCTATTTTCGCAGCTTTTTGACACTATTTTTCCGGCGGATTTCAGAATAATTCTGCAACGAAGCCCATACAATATCTTGAGTATCATGTCCTGTGGCGCCCTTACTGTCTGTGCTGGATCGCAACTGAAAGCTTTTGCGAAGGAGTGAGTAGTTATTTCGTCATATTTTCATATCATCCAACTCTGCTTAGGAAGGTGTTCGGAAACATACTCGCATTCACGCAACCGAATTTGCTGCCCTCATTGACCTTCAGGTTCTTCAACGAACTCGGGCTCAACCACTTCATCTACGATAGAAAGACGCTGAAGCATCTTCTCCGAGACAACCAAATCCTGGGAGCGCACACAGATGTCGTCCAGTATCAGGCTGATTCCTACACCACCTTCAAATGGACCCATCCTATTCTGCGCCCAATGGGCGAACCAATCGTACCCCAGTGCCCCACCTGCCACCGCATCCGGATCTTCAATATTCTGAAAACAACACCCGACTTTATCACGCTTAAGTGTTCAGTCTCTTCCTGCGACTACCGATGCAGCTATCATCTTCCTGCCAAAATGAAATGGGTATTTGGGCCGCCTACAAAGGATGATGAACGCGGAGCCTGGTGCTATATTACGACTCGATATGAGGAAGATAAAAAGGAGGACCACATCAACGATGAGGATGTCAATATGGATACGTCTTAAAATAATTATCCTCCCTGATACACATCGATGTATGAAATCAGTGTACATAAATTGTTCTGCGTCTCCGGCATTCCAAGGTATTCATCCTACAATTCGTAAGCGTGACGAGACACGGACTGGTTAGTAAATGAGTCTGACAGTCTATGGCAGTGTCGATATCGTCTTGTTCCCGGCGTTTCCGCATAACAACTATCATGCAACACCTGCCCTCAGGCTTACTCTGAGAAAGCTCTAATTTAATAAAGTTTAATGTTACACTGAAGTCGCATAAAACAAATTACATTCGTACAGAATTGTATACCGACATGGAAATTCCATCGGAGCTGTAACCTTCCGATAGAACTATGGTTTTCCGGATCAAGTTCGAACTCTAGCTTGGTGAGAGAGAGCCGAGAGAAGGATGCGCCGATAGGCCGTCAATTCAACCCAGAGATCGTTTTTGAAGTAGCCAATGTATTCCAAATTATCCCGGAAGCCATCTAGAGACATGACTATAGCACGCACAGCTTCGTCCGGAGAATCTGTGTTTTCGATGCTGGCAGAGGCTTCTGCGACCTCGGCGCCAACGCTGTCCACCGTCCGCACTCGACCGAGCCTGGCGCGAGGGATAGTTACTTTAAACGTGGGTGAAGTACTAGTGCACATAGCCAAATCGAAGGAAATCTTGACGTTATGAGGTCCAGGTCCAATTGGGACGCAGCATTGCGAGTACGGCGCAAAATCCTCACAGTCGACTGCCGGTCTCGGGGGCTGTGGCAAAGGGTACATAACATCGCGTGCCCAATCAGGAATGAGTGCACGGAATAGCGCCGCCTGGTTTTGAGTGTGCAGATACAGTATGAGTGCGGGGAAAGTGTTCAAGTCAGGGACGGGCAGTAGGACGCGCGGAAGCGCTTTGGGCAGGCGGCGAGGTAGGATAGGGATGTAGCATCCTTCTTTCATATCGTAGCACAAGTTCGGAACGTTTGCGATGAAAATTAAATCGTTGATCGGCAGCTCCAAAACCTCGGCGTGAACAGATGGTGGGCGGCGCCGACCACGGGATAGAGTATTCGCACTGACTTTAGAAGGAAGGGCGTGGACCACCAGCATATGAGTCGCGCCTAGTTCGCGCGGAGAGACCAACACGTCTGCTTGGTTCAATAAGATTAATTTGCTCGAGATATCATAGCTCGTTTGGTCGTCCGAATGACCGCGGTCGGTACTAGAAGAAGAAGATGGAGCATTTGGGACGCGTTCGACGACATAAATTGAATTCTGTAAATTGGGACCAGGGCCTGAAGGTTCATCAAAGACAGACCAAGAAGCTGTGGCATTTTTTGATAGTCGCGCATTTTCTTGTCTTTGGACATAGTTTAACCAGTGTCTTTTTCGCATGAAATTAGTTGAAGGCGTAAATGAGAGAGAGAAACATACCCAGGTGAAGGATTAAGCACGCGCAACTTTATGACTCGCCTTATTTCGTCAATGGATGTGGCACCTGTAAGGAACTCTTCGCGGTCTGGAGCAACATCGATTAGGATAGAGCGATCGACTTCGCGTTCGATAGGATTCGGGCCATCGACATTTTGGAGCAGATTCAGGACAGGGAGAGCGGAAGGCATGCCTGGTATGTAGGTAGGAATAAAAGGTAAGGATAAATCTGTGATGATTATCACCGTTTTATAAAGATACTACGTTACTAGTGGCACGAAATGATCAAGCGCTCGGCGGACCATGCTTTGAGATTGCTGTGGTGGGCCACTTTTGATTAGGTTGGCCCTTTCTGTGCTTGACGCTTTTGCTTGTTAAAAGAAACCTTGAGCTTCATTGTGAACAGGGACTCGATGTGTGTTATTCGCTATTGAACCGTGAACGCTCAACATCGTACAAGACGCAAGTATTAATAATGACTCAGCTCTGGCGACATACATTGGAACTTGGACGGAGGCTGCGTTTGACGACCTACGATGTCCAACCGTCAGCCTCAATAATTCAATGGTGAGGCTCACCTTCATGCACAATATACATGACGGGCATGACTATATGTTGCTGCTAGGAGTACATTGTGTACAGGATCGAGTCGATTTGAATTTTTGGGGGGCTAGCAGTGGCTTTGTATCTTGAGCTTGAGTTACGACACGATAGCTCCAAGAATTGCATTGGAGTCGAGAGGTCGCGCTGGGACTTGTGCTAATTGATACTGTCAAGAACGTTGAACGTTGACGTTGAAACGTTGAACGTTTGAACTTACGAATGCGGACGATCGATGAATAAATGGATAAGTTTGTCAGCCACTACTATTTTTGGCAACTTGTTGACGACTTGTGACATGTGACACGTTGATCCGGTAATAATGCTTGGGAACAAGCTTTGGAATTCTTTTGTGGAGAACACCATACATTCAAAACTTAAGCGCTCGAAGTTGAGATGTCTTGGACTACCTTATTTTTACGAACTCATGCACTGAGAAATCAACATAAGATGCAAGATACGAGGGCGGAAGAGCTCATGTGACATAGTAAGTACTTGAATGTTGTTTTAATGCAATTATAATGAAACTCCGTCACAGTCGGTGATAAGATATACAATGTCAAGGCGTTTTGAGGCCGACCATAAGAAAAACATGTGCTGACCAGGTTGCCTTCGTTCCTCTTTGCATCCCTGCAATTTAACAGCCTTGGCACCTGCCATCAAGCCCATTTGTCGCCGTGTTGAACGAAACGGCCAAAATTTATCTTCAAACCACCCATCATCTCTAGTTCCTCTATGCACACATGCTCACCATGCGCCCCACACTCATTCAATGCACTACCATCCTTTCTGTAATTTCTACCGCTGTGGCCCAAGTTTCATTCACGGCATACGCCAATGACTTTGTCGATCCCAACTATATCCTAGCTAAAGATTTTGGAGACAACACAGAACAAGCGCAAGCAAGTATAACAGCTTGGGCGAGCTTACTGACGGTTGGCGGCCCTTGGAGTGAGTGTTTATTATATTCGATTCATGTTGTCACCGCTCTAAAATTCGTTCATTTCACCCTAGGCGTTATGGACAAGGCTGTTACCCCACCCTCGGGAAACAAACATGATTATATGAGTTGGGCCCCTTAGTACGATTCCATGGCCTTTTCTCAAACCAATCTAAGTGTCCCCTGCGTGCTTAGCTGGTGGCCTGACTGCAGCAACGTTGGAAATACCACTGAGCTGACCCCCGAGCAAAGTGAGCATACAATCGCCCAGTGCCAGACGCCGTCTATCTGACACTAGGTTACGCTTCAAGTCTGGGTTACCTGCCCCTACGTGAATCGCGACGGACAATTCAACCCTGATGGCCGGCTCGTCAATGATGTTGGAGCATTCCAGAATCTATCTGAGGCCGTGTTCTACAATACCCTCGCATGGACCTTCGCCACTGGTGACTCCAAAGCTACTTTCGAGAGCAACGCCGGTGCGTTTTACCTGATTTCCCTTTTATTCTTGTAGTGCTAAGACCCGAGGAAAGTCCGCTTCATTCAGGCTTGGTTCTTGGATGATGCCACGAAGATGAATCCCAACCTCGCCTACGGACAGATGCAAAGAGGTCCTACAGGTCAAGTAGGTAGTCATACCGGTATTCTGTAAGAACTCTATTCTCCTATGATATGTTGTTAAACAAACTCACCTACATCATTCTATCAGCGACCTCAAAGCCATGGCAAAAGTCACGTCCGCCGTCCTTCTTTTGCGCAAAGGCGGCAGCACCCTATGGACAAGCGATCTCGACAACCAACTGATCGTCTGGACAACTCAGTACGTGAATTGGCTCGAGACGGCAGATATCGCCGTGCAGGAGGCTCTCGCTGCTAAGTAAGGATTTTTTCTCCTGTCCTAAACATTCAACGTTAAATAACTTTCAATATACGTCAGCAATCACGGCACTTTCTATTATAATCAGCTAGCGGCGCTTAAAGTGTTGGTGAACGACAATGCTGGCGCCAAAAATGCTACCGACACATATTTCAATACCCTCTACCTGGCGCAAATTACAGCCAGTGGCGAGCAGGTGAGTACTTTTGTTCCTTCAGAATATGATAGGAGCTTCAAAAAGCTAATTTGAATTTGGAACGTTCATAGCCTCTCGAGGCAGTTCGCACGCGCCCATACCACTACCACTCCTACAATCTAGCCGCCATGATCGTGAGTGCCATTCTACTCATTCTTCCCATGTCTGCCGCTCGTTGACGGAATGAATCTTTTCTTTCGGTCATTTGATCATCAGACCAACGCGCGCATTGCGAGATACGTCGATCCGACTTCCACGGTATGGAACAAGACTACCACTGCGGGAGCGACCATCAAGACCGCGCTCGATTTTGCACTCACGCTCTCCGCCGCTGCCTCGGGTGAGGCTAAATACGTCGAGGAGCTCTACCCCAATATCGCGGCCGTTGGCTCGGTGTATGGAGATGTCGGCGGGAAGTATGTATCATTCCTAAAGCAGGGGGAGGCCGCGTTCATGGGCGAGCCCTACATCCTCTGGAACCAGCCATTTGCGCTGGATGAAGCGAGCGGCAAGGTCACCACCACCCCCGTTCCTTCCGCCGTGACCCAGGCTTCAACGACGAAGGCTCCAGAAGCTGGGAAGAGTGGTGCTACTTCGGTCGGTACATCGGCCTTCGCCACTGTCTTTGCTTGTATCTCTGTCCTTGCTCTTGAGGGCTTTACTTTTTTGTTGTAAGGATCTGATGTGGTGCCTATTTTTTATTGATTATCCTCTTCGGGCTTCAACTATGTTGTTGATACTTATCACTGGTTTTGTATTTTTCTGTAGTGAAGTATTTGATATTTAATACATCGATCAACTGCTTCGTCGTTAGATACCCCTCCGAGCATCTTGTGAAACTTCGTGAGTCCAGGATTGTCCTTAGCCTATGCCGATGTATGTCCATTCCAAGTCCATCAACACTCAAAAACCAATCCCCGGTCTAACCAGTAGAGTCAGTTTGACAGGTATCTACTTTCTAGCACAGAATATGAGATAATAAGCAACGAGGAATAAGTACTTGATAGCGACCGGCAAAAGAAGCATTTGCAATAAGTATCTGTAATTCACATAGTTATCTTGAAAGGTATTAAAAATGACCCTCGAAGTAATGCTATCTACAGTCTGGTAACACACCAAAAAATTCCGTCAAGCTCCATATCCTGTGGAGCCTCCGGAACATGCTTTAGAATGATATCAACTTTTACCGTGCCTTTTTCAAACACTTCGCCATCCCATATATTGCGCCATGATTCGGGGGACTGACAAAACATATGCGCCCATAGCCTTGTTTCCATCTTCTTGACAGCTGAGCCCGTCTGCCATCCAAATATCATTGAGCCAGACTGAGGGGATAGCAGAGCACCAAGCCGATGTGCAAGTTGGCGTTGCTGTTCTTCGTCAAATACATGAAACAATGCTATTGCAGCAATGACCGAGAGACGACCGTGTAAGGAGCTCAGAGAGGTGACCGAGGACAGGGTAAGGGGAGATTGAAGGTCTTCAGCTGCGTATACTGGCTTATTATCCGCCAAGAAAGTTTTATCAAAAATATCTCCTTCGATGAAGGTTACCGGGAATGTCTCTTGAGTCGACCGAAACAGCTCATGGCCCAGGTCCCAAAAATCTAGGGAAGTACAAAGTATCAGGACGACGGCTTATGAATTTTCGAGATGGGTGCTTGCCATGAGAAATATCTGAAGCAATAACATTTTTGACCGGGAAACCATCCAGTACAATCTTTCTCGTGTCATGACCGACTAGGTGATGGCATCTTAGAATCAAGATCAAAATTGCAACATAAAAATGGGACTCACATCCGCACCCAACGTCCAGTAGAAGAGCGTTTGGATTTTTGCGCACGAGAGGTAACAAACGGTCATATCCGGGAAGCTCAGTTACTTTAAGTCTGACACAAGGCATGAAAACTCACTTCATGAAGATAAAACGTCGGATTGTGGGATATGGAAATATCTAGATTTCCTTAGCGATGATATCATTTAGAAAAGGAGAAAAGTACCTTATATGCTTTTGTTTGAACGGTAATGATGTGCTGTTTGAGATCTTCATCGTTATTTATACCTGTGAGTAGCTTGAAGAACGACTTCTCCTCCTCAGTTGGTTGGTAGAGATTCTGATCCAAGGGATAAGCAAACTTTTCCTTGGTGGTATCAGGATTGTTATAGGACGTCATGCTATACATCCGAATTTCGTCGTCATTGAAGTGCGATGTGTATAGTCTTTCTGTGCACGCACCTGTGATTTATTGCTAACTAGCGATGAATCCTGTCTCGATTATCCAAAAACCACTGACTTTCCATTTATACACACAAGTATATTTCACCAAAATGAGGCATATGGTCGAGAAACTTCTTGATGAAAGAAGGTGATCGGATTATGGCTGAATCCATGGGCGCTGTGGGCGTCGTTCGAAGTTCGCTTTGGAGATACTTGTGGGCGTCTATTTTAATATGTGGTGAGAACATTCTCGCCGAAATCTGAGATCGATCCATGATCTGGCTATATCGATTTGTCCTAGTTGACGAAGGCATAAGCGCCGAGATCTCGGCCTTTTAGCCTTTAGGTGATAGCATATAGCATATAGTTGTGCAGATGTCGATACAACACGTATTTGGTATATGCTGGCTGGACTTGGGATGGACCAAGGTGAATTACCGGCCCAGATGTGCAAAGTAAGGCTGTGTGGGCGTTTAACGTTTAACTCTCATTTGCACCCATTTGTGGATGTCGATCGCAGTATGCGACCCACTGTAAACCAAAAAGCATTCATTTTCATGAGCATGTGCGTTGCATTATCCATACGCCTTGAATGCATCCTTTTGGGCAAATCCACTGCATTCATCTTCGCTGGCATGAGTCGCGGAGGCAACGGTGCACGCGGTATATGAGCAAACGAGCCTGAATGGTAGGCATCGACGACATACTTGAAATTTTACTTAGATAGATTTTGGGACGGCGGCATAGAAGTGAATATCGTACATATCAAGAGTCAACATGGTGGGTATCTACGTGCGCATGATGATACACATGCTAACATGGGCGAGCAATGTGATAGAGGTAGGAAGAAAGGAAGTTTGGTTGTCGATTAAGTTCATGGGAGGTACTCATGATTTGTAACTGCGAGGCGTAAGGCCACGCAAAGGTTGCAGGGCGCTGGCGAAGCTCGATGGGTCCTGTAGGAAAGTCGGCGGAGAAAAAAGTGGATCACATTGGTGCTAGGTGGAGGAGCAGGAAAGGCGGGAAGCAACGATAGGAGACCAGACTCTGGCAATGTTTGCACCAACTTTCTATCGCCACTGGTCGGAGGTGTGACGAGATGCGTGCTGGCTGATCGATAACAGCCGACGGCGCTGGATGGCAAGTGGACCATCCGGACGTGGTCGTGCTGACGCAGGTGGAGATCTCAGGCGAGTGCACCGCCTTCGTCGTCATACTTTCTGCAAGGCGCAGATGGAGACGCAGAAGCGAAGGGGCGACATGGCACTCGACAGATCAACACACGGCGCGGGTGGCTGCGCCTAGTCAAAGATAAGGTGATGTCTGACGGAAACAAGTAAGAACCTTGTCGATTTCCTCTCAAACATTAAACTCACAGACACTACGTGGTATGGGCGTTCCGCCATTTCCACCTCACGAGGCATAGCGCTGTAGCGTCCTCGGAGCTAGCGATCCTGGACGATGAGTCGTAAATCGCAATTGGATTGACGCCCCGCAGCCCATCCTGATCTTCATTCGCGCACAGACCGTACACGCGCCGCTATCGAGGGTAGGATGTCATCTGAGGCTATAAAATGGACGAAAAACAGGAGACAGTGTGTTTCAAACTTCTCATCAACAGCACAACTTGTGATTTACCCCAAGTACTCACCTGTGCATCTATGCGGGGCAGTCTTGGCTCTCAGGCGTTGATTGAGGCAGTCTTTGAAGTTCTTTCGGGATCATGTTGACTGCTTCACAGCGGATGGATGCGATGTTAGATGTCGACATGGCTTAGGGACAATGACATTGAATCAAATAACCTGTGAGACACGTGCAGTCTCGTGCGCACACGGCACGAACGACACGAAAGCGACAAGCTTCAAGGTGCGCGCGATGGGTTACGGTACGCATTGCGCAACTTGTATGCAACCGTGCTCGACATCGCGAGGCTGCTAGAATATTGGCCCTTTCCTTTTTCCATGATGAATAGTAGTCCACGGACGCGCCTCTGGTATGCCCTCCTATTTTGGAAATTGGACGCATCAATGATCCCTGCCCATCCGCGACGCTCGCTCATGAAAGTAGCAAAAGCTCTGGAGAGTCTGGTCTCTGCGAGCAAGCTTTTTTAGATCGACTTTCTTTATTATTACAAGGAAGCCAGGAAGATGGACGCATCGTGTCGACCAAGTGACGGCTACAGGCGCCAGTCCTTGCTCACCACTGGCACAATTCGATGCCCAAAAAATTCAGTCGGTCCTAGGTAGAAGAGATTTGAATTTATAAAGAATAGCTAAATTAAATGCCTCCGCTTCGATAGAGAGAAACTGGATACAAGTGTCAAAAAACTACCTTCAAATCTCTTCCGGCTTTTTCTGCGGCGAATCTGAACCTGTCTGATTCATCCAGTCATCCTGTGGAAGACTGGTGCGGAAATTCAAGTCTTCCACCCTCTCGGTCATTCGAGATACGTGGACTCGCATGCTAATGGTGTCCCTATCACTCATCACAGACCTGCTTTCCCCCATATCCCGTGAATTGAGGGTTGATAGCAAGCTGTTCGTGTATCTGCATTAGATCATTCAGCGATGCATTATCATCAGCTCAAGTGAATGGAACGACACCTACAATTTCCCAGCAATCATTCCTCTAGCATCGTCATACAATTAGTTTCAGATGACTTCAAGAAAGGACTCCGTACTTACGGCGCAATGTAATAAAACGCTTTCGAAAATCGAAGGAAAAGAAGAAGATTGATTCCGGCACATACTGCAGTGACAGTTCCGGTTTGAATTGCATGAACGATTAATTTATCCAATAACTTATTGGTTCGAGATACTTTCGTCACGTTCATCTTCGCCCCAGATAGCTTTTAAATAGTTTGTTAGTGTCGAGTCAATGGGCTGAAATCAACTGAACGCATTATAACGTACAATGAATATCATACACGCCGAGATTGTTATATCGTTACAAAAGCTTATCCCTAACCAGGACTAGGCTCACCAAACATCAGAAGGTGAATAGAACACATATAGAGGAATATATTTACACTGATTGCTGGGTATAGACGCGTTAGCTTCGTCTCGAATTCTACGAGATCCGTGATTCCAATCTTTCTAGAAGTTAGTCTACATTTATTAATGCGAGAATTATCTGTTCCCTACCGCACTTGAAGACACGAAGGAAGCAGCACACTGAGCAAGAGCCATCTACAAATTCCCAGCATTGTCATGTTAGAACTTAGATCTGTATATAAACAAGGATGACTCAGTGACACTCACTATCACAATCACAATAGCAAATCCATGCATGTAAGATCTGCTTTGGGATAGTTTGTAGATTCTCCTGCAATAAATTTCCGTAAATATCATAAAATGAGGCAAATAGCAGTACTCACCATGCATAAAATATTTGTACCATAGCCGACGCTGTACATATGCCACATTACTCAGGCAATCATCAGAAATTTTGAAATCTTCTTACTCAAGCCTGCCGTTCCCGGGATAGTGGATGCACTCCATACAGGTCTCAAATCCTGGCCGAAAGTAACTACATTCAACCACCAGGCGTTGTGGGTAGTGAATGCAGTTTGTATGCTATCCAGGATCACGATTGCATATACTGAATGCCGAAAGATGTATCACAATGGTGAAGAAGACTGAATGATAAGTGTCCATACCTAGTACTTGGATAGCATTCCTGTCTCTAGAACGGCGGAGATGGAAGTAGACTGGAGCGAAATCAATCAATATTCGAACTTATTACACGAATTCTGATTTTTCAGCGTACATGTCTGCACGATGACTGTTCCCATTAAAAGCCAGTCGAGCATACAGCCTATAAACTAGCGAATAAAGTTAACGTCGTTTGGTAAGTATGAAAGAAAATTGTAAGCTCACTATTGGACCTATCCTTTAAAAAGATATTAGAAGTTATGTCAATTGAATCTCAGACGAAAGATACTCTACCAAAAGACTGGGTCCATATCTTCGCTGGTAGCAGACATTATGTGAGGAATGAGAACAGTATTGGATGATAAAAGCTATCGCGGTGTTCAGATATCTTTGCCCTGTTGGTTCTTGTATAAGTAAGGGCAGAGGTATGGAATCGTATCATGCTTTCATCAAAATCAGTTATGGATCCCGATGGAATGGATTCTGGTTTATAAGACTAACATGGAGACGCACTGCCCCATTAACATCTGTGAGCCATGATCATAAGAAGTAGAAGCCGTGGACCAAGCTTTCAAATATATCGCTGTTTTTGTCATAAGGTAAGCCGAATCCGATCACATACATCAGCCGTGACCAAAGTAAACGAATGGGAGTGCTTTCTTGGTGCTTTCCATTGTATCTATTCTTGAATATTTCGGCGTTTACCCTACCACACCCGTCCATGTCAACGCGTGTTCTGCCATGCCATATTCTCAAGTCTACCTGATCGGGTCGATCGATTCCAAAGATACATCCGAATACTTCCAACAATTGCTTTTCTCACTCCTCGGTAGCTTGATTAAATCCAGCAAGCTCGAGCGGCAGAGAATAATCCAGATCTAGATATTGACTGAATATCGACCGACAAGGCCCTCTTTTATCTTGCCGTTTACCTTTATCTTGATGACAACCTTTCTGAACTCGTAAAGTAATGTAAACGGTGGTCAACTTGCTGTTCAAATATCAGTGTCGCCTATGTACCAAATGCCGATAAAGTATAACAAAGCCGCGGCGAGCACGGCAGAGTCCATACGACGCCCTACAAGACAATAATATCTTTCCATATCTACTCCAAACGGGGATTCATCCTGGCTTGGTGCCTGCGCGACACATTCACCCCCAACAGGATGAGAAATTTCCATCTGAACGCATCCAGGTATTACCAGTATGACAGAGCCGTGTATGTAGCAGCACATTCCACTCAAACTGGCTGCATGTTTGTTCGAGCGATCATCGACGCTGTCAACTGGGAAAGCGCACAGGAAGGGATATTCACTCACTTATTCATTCACTCATATATTGCGCTTGGTTTTCAGTCGCCAGAACGTCAATTGAACGAGCTGGCAATGCTGGTCGTACAGGGGCAGCCCGTGCCCCGGGGACGCTGTCAGTTGGAGTTTCCATTTCCAGATACATAGCCAATGATTGCGTACGATGTGGTTTCCTTACGTATCCGTTTTCTCAGATTCCTTCGCAGGCTCTCTTGGCCTCGGGTGCGTATGCGTTTGTGATTGACGTCGTGGCGGAGGAAGCAAGCAGAGGGGCGGCAGGCTGTTGCAGGCCGCACTGGCTCGCGTCGCGAGGCGCCGGCGGTCAGTGGTGCGTGGCTGGTGCTGGCTAGTATAATCTAAGTATAGAACCCGATCTGCACACCATTCAAAATATTTGTGCATGTGTGTATTTCTGATGATGTATGTAGCATGCATATAAGATGCAAGGTAACCGGCAAAATGTAGCAGCCGATGTTCCATGAAAAATTCGAGTTCCTAATCCCAGGTAATAAATCTCTTTTGCCACGCAATCCAGCGCAATCCATGCGCAGCCATACACGCAGTGTTGTGGACGCGTTTTGCGGACATGTGGCTGTTGATTTCTATTTATAGACATAACAAAACTTTCCCATCTGCCGAGCACGAAATTAAATTTAGATTTCCATTGGTGACTGGGAGTCGTATCGAATTTGCTTCTGTCACATATACCTGTACAATCCTATACTCCTATGGCCGCGCTCCCTGCCAGAACTCGTGTTCTCCCCCTGTAGATGGGAGCCTTTCTCTCCCAGAAACTCTTGCCTTTCATGAAAGCCATAACGCAGACGTACCAATGTACGTATTCTGTGAAGATGGCCAAGCAGAAGTCACAGAAATATCCTATCGCCAGTTTGTCCGGGCATGCTATGAGATTCCACGGACAACAAATCTTCAGCAAGGATCGGCGGACTGGCCGGATTCCGCCTCAGGAAAACCTGTAGTAGCTCTTATAGCGCTAACAGACACCCTCATTTATCAGACTACTGTGGCTGGTCTAATGCATGCGGGTTTTATCGTGAGTGTTCCAAGGCTGTGAATGTGCACGTAGCGCTCATTTAAATACCTTAAGCCATTTCCAATATCGCCCAGAAATACCGCTGAGGCCATTGCCAATCTTATTAGAAAGACAGACTGTCATCAGGTTCTTGCAACTTGGTCGAGTTTGAAGTCGATCCTTGATAGGACCGAGCGAGAGATACACAAAATTGAGCCTGGATACAACTTAACGATTGGAGAGGTACCAACGGTCTCTCAGCTATACCCAGAGCTTTGTGCATCTGGCGGATCAAGCTCTGTTCCTGTGGAAAGCAAACGGGAAACGAAACCCGGGCTTGACGAAATCGCGCTGTACTTGCACTCGTCTGGGAGTACTGGTCTCCCAAAAGCCATTCCCAAGACGCACCGAGAACTCATAGAGTTCGTTACATTCCGTGAGTACTCATAGTCCATGGGCGTTGCTTCCCATGAAATAATTAAAGATACAATTGCTTCTATTAGCGTCTTCAATGCGTTTACGAAATCGTCATCCACCCGTACGATTCGCAGCAATGCATTTGCCTCCATTCCATGCCCTTGGCCTCCATTGTCATGTCTTTTTGCCCTTGCTTTCCTGTATCACTGCTGCGATATATCCACCTCGCGTTTTACATTCCAATGTGATGCCCTTGATTCCAACGTCGGACAATATACTTGATCATACGCAAAGAACAAGATGTAGCATCCTAGTCGCTTTACCATCATTGCTTCAGGATTGGGCTCAAGATACCAAGCATATACATATATTGAGCAGCCTGCTTGAAGTGGTGCGTTTGATTTGTTTCCCAAGTATGATTTTATGCATCACTCATGTCGGGGATACAACCCAGAAATTTAGTGGCGGTGCACTTAGTCCAAGAACGGGCCAGTTTCTCGTAGAGAACGGAGTAAAGTTATCGACTAGCTATGGCGGGACTGAGTTTGGGGCACCTTGTGCTTCCAGCATCAGGGAGGGTGACGAACAGGATTGGGAGTATGTTGAATTCTCCGAAAGAAGCAAAGTTCGTTGGGTTTCTCAGGGAAATGCATTATATGAATGCCAGTTCATTGTAAGTTAGGGACGTTCTCATTGACTGCTACATGGAAGCTGAGCAATTTTTGCTAACAGATTTGCGATACACATCACATTTCCGTTGAGAATCTCTCAGATGTTCGGGGCTATGCGACATCAGACCTCTTCGTTCCTCACCCAACTAAGAATTACTTATGGAAAATGTTAGTCAAGCTAATTTCTCCATCGATCAAATTCAACTTAAAGGTTTATAGAGTAGGGCGCATTGACGACGTAATAATCCACTCCTCCGGGGAAAAGACGGTCCCGCCACCCATGGAAAATATTCTATATAGCAGCCCCCAGTACGTTTGGCCGTTTGTGATTCAAGATAACGCTCTTATTCAAGATACTCAACGTACCCATCGATCTACAGCATTGTCGGAGCTGTCATGTTTGGCCATGCTCATAATCAGCCAGGGGTGCTGATAGAACCCAGCCCATCTCATCGCGTCAATATCGATAATATGGAGGAGGTTGAGAAGTTTCGTAATCTTATATGGTATGTTTAATTTCGATGTTATATTATTCTTTCATAATGACAGAATATTCAGGCCTATTGTGGAAGAGGCAAATAGTATCGCTCCGGCATTCAGTAGAATTTTCAAAGAATTGATTCTGGTTGCGGACTACAAGAAACCCTTTTTGCGAGCTGGGAAAGGCACCGTCATGCGCAAAGCAACGTTAGATCTTTATGCGCAAGAGGTAGAAGTTCTGTGCGTTGTTATAATATCTGATGGATCACATACAGTAATACTAATATAAACGGGTAGCTATTCTAGCATAACGGTGTCCGTGGATGCTGGCGAATCAGTAGTCCGACTTGATCATTGGGAGAAGGAACACCTAGAGCAGTGGATCATGGACCAGGCTCATGAACTATATCCCAATAACGCAATATCACCCTCTGTCAACTTATTCGAGCAAGGGTTTGACAGGTAAGCTATGGTCATTCCGTTTGTCCTTATAGACGCCTGAGTAGAAAATTATTTAGCCTCAGCACCACTATTTTACGGCGTAGAATTATTGGTGCACTACGTTCAGTCAAGCCAAACGTCAGCGCTTCTGTGCTTCAAGCAATAGACCAGAACATCATATACACCTATCCAACAATCACAGCTCTTTCGAAAAGACTGTTCGATATTTATGCCGATCCGAGTGCACTCGAAAACGGACGAGATCATCTGGACGCAATTCAAAATCTAATCGTAAGATATAGCTTTGAAACTCTGTTGAGAAGCCCGATAGAGAATGCGGACAATGATCGTGTAGTGGTCTTGCTTACTGGCTCGACTGGACATCTTGGATCACATATCTTGGCTAGTCTGTTACGCGACCCACAAGTTACTATGGTATACACCTTGAACCGCCTTCACGGTAGGGGCTTATCAACCCAAGATCGACACCGACATCGCTTCGTTGAAGAAGGCTTGGATGCAACTCTTCTAGATTCGACTAAGCTAATACAAATGGAAGGCGACTACGAAAAGGAGAAACTTGGAATTTCCGAGGCTCTCTATGTCGAGGTGATCTCTTTCTTTTTTTGATCGAGCTTGTCATTGACGCTGGCTCCAGCTCTTGTCTAGAGTCGCAATTATCATTCACACATCTTGGAGGCTCGACTTTAATCTCCCATTGTCCTCGTTTGAGCCTAACATCAGGCAGACGCACAACTTGATCAAATTCGCCAGATCGAGCGCATGTGGGCCTCGTTTGAAGTTCCTATTTACATCCTCTGTAGGTCAATCATGGAAGCCTGACGACGGACCATATCCAGAAGATATTGTTTTGGATGCTAAATGTGCAACGGGGATGGGTTATGGGGAAAGCAAATACGTTGCCGAACGAGTAAGTCATTTCACGGATTCCGAATTGTAGGACACATTCATTAAGATTACTAGATCCTTCAAACAAGCGGGTTAAACACAATTTCGCTTCGGATTAGCCAGATTACCGGATCGCCTGCAAATGGGTCTTGGGCAACTACCGATTGGGTACCGATTATGATTAAATCGAGTATTTCCATGGGGGCTTTTCCAACCACGGTTGAAGTGAGCATTTTGTTTGCCCTGCTATAGCGACTAACAACTCATAATTTACTGAATAATTTAGAGAGTTTCCTGGATTCCAGTAGCTACGGTATCCGATATCATTCACAATTTACTGTCCTATTCCGAGCCCTATCCTTCAGCGTTGAACATTCTTCACCCTATTGGGACGCCGTGGAATGTTATCATGCAATATTTCAGCGACGCCATTAACAGGGCGTCACATCTATCTATCCCGCTCCTATCGTTCAAGGGCTGGTTCGCTCTTCTACAACAAGAATACGATTCTGCAAAGCGAGAGGATGCGATAGACGTGGTAAGTGGTGGGAATATGATCAATGGGTGAATCTCGACTTAGATCCTGTCTTCAATTATAGCCTGCTATCAAACTGTATGACTTCTTCAGAAAAATGGCACAAGTCGATCAGCCCACGGCCCCACAGACACCGAACCTTGAGCCGATTACATTCGCAGTAGGAAAGATTCCTGAAATTCACAAGATACTTGGAGCCTTATCTGATTTTACTGGAGAAGAGGTCGATGGATGGATCAAATATTGGATTCAGGTCGGCTACCTCAATTGAAAGCCGTAGATATCGCGTAGATACCTAGGTCAAGCTTCAAGTTTTCAACATTATGTATAACAACTGTATATATATCCTTCGCTGCTTCGTCGACTAGTGCCATATGTCCCAAGTCCCATATTTCTCATTATTTTGTATGAAATTAACTACCACAAGATGCAAACGAGCAGAAAGCAGGCAGAGCGAAAGGTGCGGCTCGACAGCGCTGTCACTGGGTACGGATCGAATGAGGTGCGATCGATCAACAACACACGTACGCCTGGATTTTTTACGCCTCGCGCACGCAACTCAAAGCTTAAGAGCTTATTAAAGATTGAGAGACAGGCAGCGGACGACCGCTGCAGGAAGAGTAAGGATATGTCTATCGCGACCATCAGCAATTGAGCTGGATGGGAATGAGGAAATGCACCTTGTAGCTCGCCTCGCTTTAAACTCAACGAATTTCGTTCCCGTATCCATCCTCCTCTCGCCCTTGAGGTTATTCGCTTGAATTTATGTACTGGGGGTGGTGCATGACAGAGACAAGCCCCACACTGCCCGTTTAACCCTGACGAACGCAAAACAACATCCAACCACCCGGAACCCAAAGAGGCGCACAGAGGGCGAGCCATCGTTTTCCGCTCCCTGCCTCTGTGTAGTTCGCATCTGCTGAATCATCATCTGCTGTATCGCCCGGTTCGCGGACGACACGTCGCCTTCGGAGGTCCCAGAGGATGGGTGTGTATGCAGAGTTATTGAAAGGAAACGACGGTGAAGATAGATTGGATAGAGGAGATATAATGAAAGGATGCGGGAGGGCTTCAGGATCATGTGATAGAGAGCTCGAGAGAAGAGAGACCAGAGAGTAGGCAAAGTTGACGAGGGATAAGACATCGGCGGCACCTGCGAGGGATGTACGAAGCCGGGCTAATGTTGCCTGGAGCGGGGTGTATGTGTTCAACATGACAAAGATGGGCGCGCGCGTGCGGCTGGGGTAGCATGTGGAAAAAGATGCGCCGGGAGTGGGAGCCGTTATGTTGACACAGTGATAATTGGATGAGTGAACGGATGGACGTTGGGACGCCCAATCCTTAAGCGCCATACGTACGAACTTTGGAGGTGTGGGGGTGGAGCAGGGGCCGATAACTACGAGAAGGGTAAGAGCGAGTATATCAGGTCAACCAACACGGAATGAGATAGGAAAAAAGGGAACATATCACATAGTTCGCTCCAGAGTATGCCTCATCCGTTCGAAAAGTGGAAAACACCGAGGCCCGCCCAGAGGGCACCATCGCGTTTCTTTTCTTGTATCGTTTAGCTCATCCACGAGGCCTCCTCCTATATCATGTGGTTCGTCATTTGAGGGGATCTTGAAGGAAGGTCGGGTTTTTGGCTCCTTGAGTGGGCGACAAGAAAAAGAGTAGGCAGTGGCTGTTATATTCGTTTAGGAGGAGCAAATGGATGAAGGTATAATGACCCGCGCGTCGGACGCTATGCGCGCAAGGATGAAAGCTAACTTGAAGCTTGAAGCTTGCAAATTGAAATTTAAGCGATGGGCAGCGTAGGCTGAGCGTACAATGGCTGCTGTGCCTGTGTCCATCCTCCATTGACTGGGGCAATAAGGAGGACATAATATGGCAGCCAAATGGCTAGACCACGCGCACAGACAATCACCACGTCTGTCGATTCCGTGCTGGGCCTATGCTCGCGTGAACACGGGCCTTGAAGCTTGTATTTTGAAATTTGACAGTGGATAAGAGCGGTAGGCGCTTGGGTGAAGAGGGGATTGAATAGATTGAAGGAAAGAGGTCAAGCCCACTCACTGGCACTGTATCGTAATCGAACCTTTCCCTCTGAAATTGGAATCCCTAGTGACCCATCTTCCTCCCTTCATTCCCCTCCTTATATACATGTCCCAATAAGCCTATGCTTTGTGCGGTTTGGACATGTCATCGGCGGTAGTGAGTATAAGAAGCCTAACTAATCGATTGCAGAAATGTTCACAAAAATTCCTCGTTCGCAATTGGCACTTTTTGAGTTGGATTTCGCGCAGCGATACACACGTGAGCGTGCCAGTGCTATTAATAGATGGCATGCCGCAGCGTCGTACGAGTAGTAGGAGGGCGGTCCTCCTACTCGTACGACGCTGCCGCTGCCCCTCCAATGCATTAACTTCCATCTCTACGTCGCCCCGAAACTTGACATACTTGATCTTCGCCCGTGCATGAGCTTGGTTGCATCTGCATCAGGTGTCATGACATCGTCACTGGTGCTAGCACCAACTGTAACAAGAACAGAGTTGTTAATGTAACCGTACTCAGCATTGTGTTTTGGGAAGTACTTATGTGTAGCGACAGAGGTAATATAGAATCTAGTACGGCGCGAAGACATTGTTCCAGATTCCAGAAAAGGTCCAAATAAGGAGAATGTAAATGCAGAAATGTATGTATCGATTACAGAGACGCTATCCCCCTAAAAGCTAACAGCGGTTAGTTCCTTTCCGCTTCGCCATTCGCATTCGAGAAAGGAGAAAAAGTGACGTTCCAATGAATGACGAGACCTGCAGCGCTAACCATCAACGTCGGATATCATGAATATACAAAATCACCTACTGAAGCATATAAGATAGGCCTCCACCAGATGAATTCTCGTGTCAAAAGCGCCCCAGTAATTGGAGTTCCTGTACAGGATCAGCCAGAATCTCAGCGTCCGTAACAACGAACAAATAGAGAGAAATTTTCTAATGACCTATTAAGCTCCCGATGCCTTCAGATTGCAGTTAGAGGTATAAATCTTTTCAATGATGTTTGACGGAAGGCTGACCTGTAAACACATATGCAACACCAAGTCTCTCCCTATCATAAATGCGGAATTAATTTGCCATTCTGTGTGTATAGCAAAATACTCGCCCAATCTCCGAAATGTCTGTAGCCATCGAAGCCCACATGGGACCAAGTAGTGTAAGATCTAAAGGCAAATTAATTCATGGATTAACGATTAACAGGCTGCTTACATGCTCCAGAGAAGAACCCATATAAGAGACAAAATATCGTGACGCCCACAATATTCGTAAGACCCAGCATAGCGATAATAAGGACTCCGCAGGCGAATGTGCAGAAGACGACCGTGTTTAAAACCCCGAAAGGATTCACCACTGCGCCGCCAACTAGACGTCCGATAAATGAGCCCCCACTCAAAATTGTGAGCTGTTGGGCAGTAGGAGATACAAGGCAACAAGCATTAGATCGCTAATGACTCCAACGTAGAATAATAGACTTACCGAATAGAACCCAAATACAGGGTTGAGCCCATTTTCATCCGACAGAAGTTGAATATAAAAAATCGGAAAGAAGAAGCCTTGAATATAGAAGAACGTCCTAGCCAAATCGTTTGAGAAAACGTATAATGGAGTGATAGATATTTCTTACCCAGCAACAGCGAGGACATATACGTCGTCTCGGTAGAACTTTCTTGCCGATTCCAGTATGCTTCGGTGAGCTGTGGTTCGAGGAGGGCCTCTCGTTCTCATGAGCAGTCCAGACAAAACTAGGCATCCCGCTATGAGGCCCCCACTTGCTCGTACACCATTCGCAAATCCCACCGAGTTATGAAAGAGATTGTTTAGCATGATCGGGTAGAGTATAGCTCCCAATGAGCCTCCCGAGGCAACTATACCCATGACGAGCGCTCGCTTACGCGTGAAATGCTGCGCAACAATTGCAACACCAGGGACATAAATCATTCCAGCACCTATCCCATACGAAATCCCTAAGCTCAAGAATACCTACTAGATCGTAAACACAAAAACCATTCCTATACAGAGAACATGTTTCGTACCTGATAGTAGCTTTGTGGATGTGCTAACGATAGAGTGAAAATTCCAAGAAGAATAAATATAGCTCCTGCAAGGTATAGGCAATAGCTGATGATTTTGGATAGTTTGTTATCGTGTCAAATTAGGCACCCTCAATGTGTAGATAGGATGCTTACAAGTAGCCACGGTCGAAGAGGCGGCCTGAGACGACGCTTGTAATCATCAGGATCATTGTAGCGACACTGCCAATCCAGCTTCAGAAGTAGATGGGTCAGTCAAGACGCGAGGTCGGCGTGGGTCGGTTTATCATGGGCTATACCTTATTTGAGAAGAGGAAAAATCGCTCAGGAATTCGCGGACGAAAAAATCTACGGTTTCCGTTTATTGCTGTAAGTATCTCATTTATGCGATTACAAGTTGTAAATACCTTCGTAAACTCCAAATGCGTTTATATATCTAAAGATCCGGAGGAGGATAGCGAAAATTCGATTGTTGAAGTTGAGTACCCGTTGGTAGAATACAAGTAGCCAGTTTATACGTACCCAGCAACAAATTGCAGGAGAACACTGTATTAACATTAATTTGAGAGAAGAGTACGCAAAATGTTTATAAGCGGAGTACTCACCCGCCAAGCACTGTGAGCCACGCTGTGAGCCCTCCATCAGGGGGAGGAGTGTACGATTGAGTAGTCGGTTTTTCAGTGACGCTAAGGCCATTCTCTTTGTCTTGATGCGGTGACGGATTTGAAGCCACTGAAGGGGCCTGCGAGGGGCTCTCGGGCTGCATCTCTGTGCGGTGTGGTGAAAGCGAAATTATAGGAAGCAACGGGGGAGTTGACCTTCACGACACTGTCAACCTTCTGGGAATATGGTTCTGTATCAGAGAGAGGAACTGATTTTTTCACAGGCCTTTCTTGGCTTCCATACCACACACAATCCATTTAAGTAAATCATCACGATGTCGACTGATATAAATATAATAAAGGGAATTACAAGGGAATTACGGTGTTCTGTCATGCCTTCCAATTATACAGCTGGCCGAACTTAGCATGCCCGTCCGACGGCCTTTTCTTGGGTTTAGGGCAGTGTACGCAGTAAAGACTGGATTTGCACACCAAATGGAAGCACTTGTGTGTTATGAGGCACGGTACATTGTGTCAACAGTTTAATATGAAGCATAAAAATTTGAAACTTAATGGCATGATATGCGCTCTGAGGGTAATATCAAGTGCTATGCTTTCCCATCACTGTGTGCAAACCCTGCGATCATTGAATTCCTGTCGCAGGCATGTTATGGAACCAACGAAGGTCCGAAAGCATAAATAGATTGGAAGTTCTATTTGTAGATCAACAGCAATTACAAGTTGCACGCCGCCTTGCTCACTTCTCTCCCCAACGCCAGGTTCAGTCACATCAAGCAGAAAGTGGTCAAGAAGTATCCGAAGATAGACCTTGAAAGAACAGAAGGATGCTTTACATCGTGATCCCGTCTCAAGAGCACCAGGGAAGGCAAGAGACGAGGTTAAACGTTAAAAGGTGATCCATGCGCTCCTACAAATGTGGTTTTCAGTGAGCTGTAATAAGCCGCGCATTCCGTGTCATGATGTCCTGATGCAATCCTTGCCACACTCGCACTGCTAGAGGCTACGCAGCATTTTCCGCAATGCTTTCTCCCAATTTAAAGGCATCTCTATTTTCGTTGTCAACGCCTCTTTCGGAATTGCAAACGATGCCCAAGCAAGCAGAAAACTAGCGCTGGGCTGATCGGAGACGGTCAAAAAGTCATTGTCAATCAAAGACTACCGAGGAAGAGTTGCAGGCGGTTATTGTGAGAAAGAGATACAGGCCATGAAAAATGAGAAAAGACGACAGACGGGCGCGCGAACACGTCGTGCGATATTAAAAGAGATAGAGGCAGTATCCAGCTTGGAGGAACGCTAGGACATTCCACACAACCCTCCCAACGCCTATGCCATTTGCACTTGCCGTTTGTTTTTAGTTCGATGCTAATTATCGTTTGATTGTACACTGCACGTTAGACATACACACGTGGATAAATCTGAGGCGAGTTAATACATCTGCGAGTTATTCATGCGCAGTGAGGTTTGTGCAACCCACTACAGGAAACCTGAAAAAGTGAGGAAGCCAAGCATCATTGAATGCAGTGAAGGGTCATGGAAAAGGATTCAGGGTTATGCGCACACCTAGGAATGTCAATGAGCACAGTCCCTCACCAGGCCCATGCCACTGGTCGCATACAAGTTTTACGAGCTTCGCCAAAGCTTCGCACTCCGGTTTTCACTTCCGAGAATGGATTCCGCGCTGGGTCACGTCACGTGAATAAAATCACAACAAATTGTCACTGCACAGAACTCGAATGTTGCTCAAAAGTTCAGCGATAGCCTTCATTCCCGTGTTTCATCCTCCGCGTCTATGCCTGCGTAAACGAAGCCGGGATAGTTCTGCTTTTTCCACATGCGATGGAGCAGTTGCGGAAGGGGGGGCACCTTCAATCCAGCTTTTGATTGGCCATGTGAATTGGAGAAGTAGGTGGAGTTTGGACGAATTACCTTCAGGTATGCGCAAATTCAACGAGTTCTGTGCATGTACTAATTCCTGTTCAAAGGCTCTGCCAAGGGATACTTTCCGGCCCCATGATATTAGGGATACATGGCCCCATGAACGACATCGCGGCCACCTTTTATGCCTCCCACTGTTCAGTCACCCAATGTTAGTCGCTAAAACTCGTCGCCACGCAGCTTCATAGTCAAAGCGCAAACAATGGGTTCCGACATAGCGGAGCATCAGCAAGCCACTTAGGGGATGTAACACATACACATATCTGCCTTTTTCGGATTTCTGGGTATGGAGAAAAGAGATTGCCAAGGTCGTCTGGCTAGAACGTGGTCCGTGGATTTCTTTCTCTCTCGCCATTTGATAGGAGCTGACTCTCGACATGCCGTTCCATAGCAACCCCAAACCGTCAAGAAATCACAATGTTTTTAAGACCGCGCCAGAGCTCTATGGGCTCCCCACGCAGGACTATCGCGAAAATCGCTAGGTTATCCAGCTTCGAAAACACTTCGCTCACCCTGGCCGCTCCTCGGAGACCAGGATGGCTCAAAAATACCCACAAGGAACAGAATCAACCTCACTCCCCGAGTATTGCAGTGCTTCCGACGTGACGAAAGATATTTCCGAATTCCCAGCTTCTGCCCTCCATTAATACCCTATCCTTCGGACGTTCCTCTTGACTTTCACCATCCTTATCGCCCTCTTCCATCCGAGCCGTTGCCAGCACCGACATACCACATTTTCACAAATATATGCTATCTCAGCTGCACATTCATTCCCGCTCAGATCGCTCAGACATATGTCGACACCGTTCTGCATTCATATCCTCCACTGTATTCAACTTGTGCGTCCGTCGTCATCCCGAAGCCGGACGCCATTGATCTCGACCTGCCCATGAACTTGCTTGCGTTCAGCGGCCCTAGCATTCGCAGTAATAGCGTTGGGCGTAGCTCTATCTCCGGCCACCGCTGGGCCCCGATTCTTGTAGTCACCTATGCATCTGGTACTGGCACTTATCGATGAGAATATGCTGACCAGAAGTGGCGCTGGCGACGTTCTTTCCAGTACAAATCCCGAGTATAGGGGAGGCCGCGTCACGCTATCAATAGCGTTTGCGTGCAATCCTGAGCCCGATTACGCCCTCGACGATACCGACTACTGTACGTCCATTCCCTGGTTTGTTCATGATCAGCCTTACGCCTACTCCAATCCAGAAAATGAGGAATACCCAGCAGGAACAGCAAGACCGCTTCCTCGTGGCCTTCAATGGTCGGCTCGCGGCGTTTCTCAGATGGAGGCATGCTACCGGCGATTCCAATGACGATAGGAGCACGGACAGGTGTGGCATGTAACCCGAAAGGATGGCCATGGTATGCGGGTTAGTGAGAGCGAGGTTGGGTTCGAACTCAAGCCATAGGGGGCGCTTGCGGGTCTACCCAGTGGCACAACAACGGCAGCAGCAGGTAAGCATACGGTTTGAACCGCGGCAGGCCATTTTTGTGCCTGACTCTACGTCCCCGTTCGCTTGCGAGCCCACAGCAGCGACGAGCCTCGCCGCTGGCAATGTAAGCGCCTCGTTTTTTTATCTGTGAGATCCTTGGCACGATGCATACGTTCTTGGACTACGGTCGTCGGTCCAGGTCACCGTGGGTTACACCCGGCAGCATATGTACTGTCACTGCGCGGGACGCGAAGATGCAGTTTATATGAGACCGATGTGTTCCCGCTGGTCTACAAGCAGGAGAGCTCGCACCTCCGATTTCTTTCTGGACGTTGTAAACAGTGCCATTGTAGACGGCACACGGTACTGAGACGATGGTGGAAGGTGATGCTAATATTTTTCTGCTGCTTGGCGACGAGTTGAGGGCACTGAGCGCATGGGCACATAGGATGACGACTATGAGCTAGACGGCGGGAGGTTGGGGACTCAGAGGAGGTCCAAGCGGCACTGATGACGCTCGACTAGCCCAAACTCTACGAATTTCATATCGCTCACCGCGTGCACTATGTCCGTTGAGGCTGGAGCGCTCAGGCTGGAGCATGAATGGTGGATGATGTGATGGCTGCATTCACTCTTATAATGCTGTTCATGACTTGGGTCTAACTCTCTGAGGGCTTGGTTGGATAGATTCTTCTATGTATCTGCCGCAGGCGGCAGAGCTTGCCCTACCTCTTGCTTGCTCCACGTCACCACATACAACACGACCACCGCCTCTCTTATACACATACACACAGCACTACCGTCGGTATACCGGAGTGCCCGACCTTACCCACACCAGAATAACTCTTGAGTGGAAAAATGGGTTGACTTAAAATGCATAAGTATGCTATGAGTTATAAATAATAAAATTACATCCGTGCACGACCGACCAACGCGAGGTAACACACGATACATCTACGCTTGTAATACAGTCGCGTATTATCAGGTATTATCATGCGCACGGCAACCCCATCTGTCAACTTGACAGCCCACAGACTCAAACAGACACAAACGGCGTTGGTTCTTGAAGCAACGACATTACTGAGGGCAGGAAAGGAAATCTATAAATAAGAATTCTAACAGAACAACTCTGGATTGCTTGGTTTGTTTTTGGATCGCGGTTGATAGTATGATACCCGCAGGTGTTGATCAGTCATGACCCATCGTGTACAAAAGAAGCTTGAAATCTTGAGGGCCAAGACAATTTCTGAACACACGACCGGGGTTCACACTTTCGTCTTCCTTCCAGTTGATTTTGCGCCAATCACCTTGATGCCCGAGTCTTATCTCAAAGATTCGCATTTTACTTGGTTGCTTTTTAATAAATGAAATGCATGAAAGTTGCATGAAAGGCTGGCGTTTCCCGCTAGCCTCACTGAAATCAAACGGCAGTGACAGGACAAAATATCTTCGTTGCACGTAGTAAAAGATAGGGCAACGAAGGTGGGCGAAGAAAAATTAAATGTCAAAAGTCATGTGATGAAGGGGAATCGGGGTGGTACTGTGCAGGACCACCTCGATCGCTGAGCCTTTTGGGCGGTCAGAGATCGGCGTCACGAGTCTGGAGTGGCGAAAGGATCGGGCGCGAAAAGGCGGCGCATGAGAGTGGGCGCTAAGGCATGTTGATAGCGACGGCGACGGCGAGTGGAGGCGCGAGAGATATGTGAGGAAAGGTCAGATTAAAGTTCGTAAGAGAGGGCCGAGCTTACAATACAGTGCTGTTAATTGCGCAGTGTACATGAGTATTTGGATTGCCAAGGTATGTATGGGGAACTTTCACGTTTTTGACCGCGCAGACATCACGCACGCAAGTGTAGATAGGCTAGAGCCGAACAAGTGACATGCCTAGCTCGGTACCGACGTGCTCGAACTCCTCCTGGCGGCGTCGAACAGGCCCCCATCAAAGGGCGATGGAATGCGGAGGTGCTGGTGGATGTCAGAACTGATTGGATCTTGTAGCGCATGATAACGTTGAATCAGAGCAGGCGACGCCGTTAAAGGCGAGCATTGCACAGGAACTGAGTGGTGTCAGTGAGATGAGGGCGTAGGCCACATCACTCGTTCGTGTATCATACGGTTTCCAGATAACAGAACGGCAGCGAAAGAACACGAATTGGAAGATCTGGTGAGCTAGAAAAAGGCGTGACTGGGGCGATATTGCCATCCTCTTTCGGCATAGTAATTGTCATGCTACGGCGGGTTAATGTCAATTCCCAGAGGTGGGCCTGCAGACGTGGGCGCTGTTGGTGGCGGTGGTGTTGTGCTGTATATTGCTGCCACTGCTACGGCACTGGGGTGCAGCTGTTGAGTGGTTAGGGTGCTGTCAAGTGTAGAGGATCCGGGGTAAGTGTGCCACCTGATTCCTTCGTGAGGTTAGTTCCGGTCCTGCGCAGTGGCCAGGCAAGGTCCAGGCGTGGTCAAGCATCGTGTTCTGGGTGCGTGCATTCCTGCAGTGTCGAATCTAAGGCAGTATTGGCAGACATATTACCATTCACGCGCCTGAAGGAAAGGATCTCTCGCAATCCGTCGATTCTTGAGCTACAGTACGCATCGTATGCACCCTCGCAATCCATTGATGGCTGTGCCTCCCAGTGTACGTGTTGGCGAGAGAAAAAGTGAGGTCGGCGAGCAGATGGGCAAGCGCAGGAAGCCCCGGTCGTAAAGTCGTTGTGGAGAAGTGGAATGGGCGAGAAAAGCGCTCAAGCACATTCTTGCATCATTTGCACGGCGTCAAAGTTGACAGTGATGATAGCGGGCGGCCGTTGGTGGCAAAAATCCAAGGGAACGGCGGTACGTGTGGGCAGTTGCAGCTACTTAGGAAGGCCGTATGTCGACGTTGGCAGAGGTGTAGGGTGGGAGAGCTGCTGAAGCTAGTTCTCGGGCAAGGTGTGACGCGTCTCTATATGTAGAGCGGTCCCTGCTTGGAGTCCAGCGCTACAAAAGCAAGCCTCGTCCTCGTGTCCAGTCATGGTATCCCAGCTGAGTGAGCTCCGTCATCCAATGGCTTCGGGCTTCCCTAGGTGTCTGCACCGATAATTACGAGAGCAGGGCACGGTGCGTTGCGAATGCACCGATGAACGTAAGTGGGGAACATGGGATGCTTTAGAATCTGCTTTGGGGAAATTGTAAGCAAGCTGCCGGCGTCAAAAGGACCTCTTAGTATACGGACGAGGTCAAGACGAGGTTGAAAATTGCTTGCTGGGCGACTCGATCATGTGCATCTAATGGGGTTAGGGTTAACATCAACGGCAGCTCAGGCCCTCAACGGCAGCTAGCCTGGAATCTAACCATAGTACTGCCTATAAGTGCGGTATAAATTCTAGAGCTGTAGGATAGCGTCCGCTGCATTATGTCCCGTGTTTCTCTGGGTGGTCACTCGTACAGTAACTTCCTCGAGATTCAATCCAGATTCAAAATTGTCACCATTAACTGCCCCAGTGCCATGCCTGCAGCCGCGGCGCCACTTACCAACACAGAATCTCACAGAATCTCACCCAACCCCATCGCAAACTTTTTATAGATGTTATCAATCGGTGGTTTTGAGTCTCTGATTAAAACGAGACGATGTACGCGGTTAGCTTTCGAGATTGAATTGGGATTTGAATATATCGCAAAGCATTACAATGATCATCGTTATTCTACCACAGCCCGGTAAAGACTAAGCTTCGATTCTATAGGCATAGTAGTACCCGGGAAGTACATGAGCCGCAGAGAGCCAAACCTGCAAGTAATCCATAATGAGAATCGTACCGTTCCTGCAAAAGAATACCTAGACTTACATTGTACCAATAAAAAGCCATTTGCTTGTCCTTTACTGTCTGAGCACTCAAAAAATAGAAGCCGACAAAAAAAGCCAAACAACAGAAGATACATGCAAAAGTTAGATCCAACTGCCAAACATAGGAAAGCGCAATGGACCATAGCATTAACGGAGCCATGACCGTATATTTCGCGATGTTTGGAAATACAATTGGAATGGTCTGTCGTCCAATGAGACGGTCGCCTTCCGCGTCCTTAAAGTCTTGTGCATGTATCGTGGTCGCAAATATTCCACCGCTAATGCAAACTGCGAGTACCGCGATGGTGTTAATCCTTTCTCTATCGGACCCTAAAAATAGAATTCAATTATATAGTTTGATCAAGGGGATAAGCGCGCACCAGCTAACAATGTAGCGCCGAATTCGAAAGCCATAAATCCGCCTGCATTAACCATATTTCGTACAACGAAATTACCCGCGTGGGCGGCAAGCTCGTTGTAGAGAACAGTAAGCAGAACTAATGCCACGCTGGAGTAGAGTGCTTCAACGCTGTATGCACTCGAAATCGCGAAGCAAAATGGTACTAAAATCCATCTCAAAATAATTGCATTTTTGAGCGTGATCCTTTTTGACGGTAATGGCCTATCGTTTTTGTTGAGTGCATCTTCGTCTGGGTCCATTGTTTGATTCGAGACATCGAATTGAAGGAGGTGTATCCATGTCCAGAACACAACATGAGGCAATTGCGAAATGTTGTTGATTGGAGCAGCAGCGATGGCAAAAAAAGTCTGGAAATAGCAGGGATATTAGGTTCGAGCGACATATAAAATCAAGTTCTTACAACTGGGATCAAAGTTGTCTTAATATCCGATTTAGTGAACAAAAATGCAGTGTACGCCGCATGTATCAACTGTTTCTATCAGCATTCTATGTCACTGCCTGATAAACGCAAAAGATCGAGGTATTTACTACACCGGAAAGGAGTGAGAAACCACTAGTCGATTTGGCATCTGGTCGGGCCTTTAAAAGAGCTCCTAGGGCCTGCCAGTTATTCTGAGGTTTTATCGAAGCTTTCATGGCGAATAGGGAACCACAGGTAAAATGGTGAGGTAGAGTGGAGGCAAACGAGTCTTTTTATCGATTTAAAGCATACCTATAATGGGTAAGTCGAGCAGCGGCTTGTCGAATACAATTGCGAGTACCACGCTGAAATGTAAGCAAATATCAGAAGACATCTAGATAAGTGATGGAAAAGTGCGAAGTGGGTCACCCTTTCCGGTTCTAATATTTGGCCAGCAGAGTTTACAAGTTCCTCAAAGACTATGGCACAATTACTTCGGGTCGTACAGACATTTTATCGAGGGAAATGTATAAATAACTCATGGAAAAGTGGTAATGTTCTTTGAAGCCCAGGAACGGAACAGAAAGGGTGCTTTGTGTCCATAATTGAAAGTATCTCAACGTGGCAAAATAACACTCATACCTACAGAATATAACTCTTGAAGATATCAGGAAGGAATCGTGGGCTGGGCCTCTACAGAAGTCTTTAGATCTGTACGCCGATGCAGCCGAGCAGGGAGATTTCCCAAAGTTGTACGCCAGCTTGATACCTGCTTCCTCCTATCATGTAGGATCGCAAATGTTACTTGAATGGTCGTGGAAATGACCGAGCTTTTGTCAAGATAATATTCAAATATTTAAATATTGATGCAAGCCTGGCGAGGCTCACGACACGGAGAGTCCGAGCGGTGTGCTCGGAACTCCTATGAAAGCAACACTTATAGATATCAGATCGTCCAAGATCGCATTATATTATAGGATATCTAAATATGTCAATGGCGTGCGCAATCTAGATACCCAACTGCTGATAATCAAAAAAACGTCCACTATATTCGGTTTCTATTTCTTCTGTGTGGCCCCAAGAATGATTGAGCGCTGTACTATCTCGACTTGTACCCACGCAACGCGTGAAAGTTGCCTGTGAGAACGGTAATAAGTAACGTTGCGATAAGCGCCAAAAATAACCAAATTGATATAAGGACTTGATGTACTTACCAGCGGCCCTTGTAAAGGGTATAGCGGTCGTAGTATGCTACTTACTAGCCTGCGGTAATAGCATCAGTGCAAGATCATCGATCATCATTGGTGGGGTACAAAACCGAGAGTCCACTTTGGATCATGGAAAGCCCAGCTCCTGATCAGAAAAGTTGGATCGGAACAGGTTAAATTCAAACGTATTTAGACCAGGAAATCGAGAATTCGATGAATCCTAAAGCAAAAAATGAAAATAGAGATGCTCTTGTATTGGATGTATGTGGTAGGGTATATAAATTATGGTCTTTTAAGTCAACAGTGGTTGCATACACATCCACATTTCCATTGATTACACAGCTCATTGAACCTTTCCAACGCCTATTACCATGACGGCTTCCATTGAGCAAGTATCGGGCAAGACGTTCGACTTCATAATTATTGGTTCGTAATCCATATTCGCATAAAGTATCGTGTCTAAATCCAGGGAAACTCGACCCATAGGAGGAGGGGTATTCATCATCTACTCTCCAAACATGACGGTTATTAATAGACATGCGCCTTTATAGACAGCAGGACTTGCTCTTGCGGCACGTCTATCGGAGGATACCAACGTATCCATCCTTGTACTCGAGGCTGGAGCCGCTAACCTCAATGACCCTATGATCTGTGAGGAATTAAGGCGATCTCTCTCAACAGGTCGAAGTAATCTGAAAATTTTCAGTGACACCTGGACTGTTTGGCGTCCATTTCAAGAATCCAAACTACGATTGGGCGTTTCAAACAGTACGTCCTTTGATGTTTGGAGGCGGGTATAAAGACTGAACTTGAACAGGTCCCACAGAAAGAACTTGGAGGAAGATCGGTTTATTGGGCTCGGTAAGACCCTCGCTGGCAGAGGTTCATCGGCTTATGCTATTTTAACAGAGGAAAAACCCTCGGAGGAAGTTCTGCATTGAATTTCTTTCAATTCCATAGGCCACCCAAATGGGACATCGACGGTAATCAAGACCTCAGCTCCATAAATTTGGTAATATTGAACCAGTCTTGTAGCATTCGAAAAACTTGGAAACCCCGGTTGGAACTGGGAATTGCTCAAGAAGTATTTCGAAAAGTCGAGCGGCTTTATTCCGCCTTCTCAAAAGGCGGAAGCGGTCAGCTATGACATTACTCAACGCAACACGACAGGCCCCCTGAAATACTCTTATCCTCTGGTCTTATCTGGATTTGAGGGTGCTTACCACGAGGTACATTTTACATCGTGTGCTTCCTGTCCTACAGATTTACCTGACTGATGGCCTTCATTCTTCAGGCTTTGAAGAGTATTGGAATTCATCGTCTTGAGGATCCGGTGAGCATTTACGATGTTCGTTTGAAGAATGATTTTGATATTGCTTGCCTTAGCTTTTTGGTGAAGTGTGTATACTATATTCCCTCCCTGGACCTCTTATGGATATTTTGGCTGACTGCAAGCCGTAGACGAAAGGCACCTGGATTACCCCTGTCACGATTGACCCGAGGACCCAAACCCGTTCTTATGCAGCCAACGTTCGAAACCACATTTGTTACCTTGATTCCAAGACAGTTGATCTCGACTTCCTTTAGATGTATTATGCGCCAAACGCAGACCGAAAGAATCTGAACGTGCTTGTCAGCTCTCAGGTTACCAAGATCAATTTGCATAAAGATTCGGCAGACGGCGTTGCGACTGCGACTGGTGTCCAGTTCGTTCACGAAGGCAAGGCACACGTAGTGCATGCTAAGAAAGAAGTTATATTATCCGCGGGGTACGTGCTATGAATGGAACTCGCTAATCGTTGTCATTGATATTTACTCTTTTTAAAGTGCAATCATGTCTCCTCAGGTAATATATAGTTCGCTTGGTTAGCCTACGTGTCCTCACCACTCTCAGATTCTCGAGCTTTCCGGCATCGGGAACAAGATTGTGTTGAACAAGGTAGGAATCGAGACACTGGTAGATGTTCCCGGAGTAGGAGAAAATGTCCAAGAACATGTCTACAGCGGAACAACGTTTGGTACGAGTCCACCGATTCACTTCCATACAACATACTAAGCTTTGTGTCATGTTCATAGAAGTCAAAAAGGAGGTTGAAGACCAGTATACGACCTTTGATTGCTTGCGTGACCCGAAGCAGCGTGAGGAACAAAAAGCACTATTGTATGCATACAGTTCTCTACGTTCGCATGCCGTCGCTGAGAAAGTTTCTAGTGCCCAGGGAAAAGGCGCCTTCGGCATGGCTCCTGCATGCATGACATTCCTTCCGTTGGCAAATGCCTCCCCAGACGCCGAAGCTCTAACTCAAGATCTTAAACAATCGATTAAAGCAGGCGTGGATTCCAATAAGTATTCTCCTGGATTGCAAAAACAGTACAAGTTGCAACTGGAAAATATCGACAGGGGAAATCCTACCTGTGAGATTGTCCTTGCGCAAAGCTTTTCTACGACTGGAGGTGCGCTTTCAGATTTCAATCATCCTTCGTCCTTATAACCTTGGTATCATAGCTCTTCCGGAACCCGGAAAGAAGTATATTACGATGACAGGCATGATAAACCATCCATTTTCTCGTGGAAATATTGTCAGTGGGCATTGTGATTGAAAATTTGGTCTTTCACTTATTTCTTACAGCATATCAGTTCTAACAATCCATTGGAGCCTCCAGCGATTGATCCCCATTATTTCGAAGAGAAATTCGGTACGTGAGTTTACACCTCAAGAAACAGCTGTCTAATGATGGGTACCTATAAGATCTTCGCCTCTTCGTTGAACTTGTCAAATTGAATCGCCGGTTGGTCACGGAAGAACCCTTCAGGAATATTTTGACTGGTGAGCATGAGGACTGTTGTTCTACGACGGAATGCAGCTTATATCATGACAGAAGGCGAAGTCAACCCCGGTCTCAATACCAGCACCGATGAGCAGATAGGGGGTACGCGACACGCAGAGATACATGATATTGAACACTGACTTAAAAACGGCGATGCTCTTTCAGATTACTTGAAAGAAAACTTCTCTACGACATTCCGTAAGTAACCTGATACAGACAGTCTATATTCTCTCTCACCCGTTTACAAAGACACCGTGGGCTCCTGTTCTATGCTTCCTCTCGAAGACGGAGGGGTCGTGAGCCCGAAGCTTAAAGTATGTTACAGTTTTCCGAAGAGTTTGGATTTGCCTATCAAACTCATTTCTAACCGACAGGTCTACGGTACTACCAATATCCGTGTTGTGGATATCTCCATTATTCCGCTTCATATAGGCTCTCATATGCAATGTGAGGACGTCAATCAAAACTTGGGGACATAGCTGACAATTTTTTTTCAGCGATGGCATATGCCATTGGTGAACTAGGTAAGTTAAACATATGCCAACCTACAGAGATATGCTGAAGGGCTTTCGAATTTTTAGCGGCTGATATCATTGCGCGAAAAATATGATAACGTCAATATCGTAGTAGTAGTAGTAAACGACTTATTCGACCGCTGACAAGTGTTATTTTCAGTCTAAATAATCTTCGAGCTTTAAACATATGGAAACAACACATGCACAGCCTCGATGTAGGATGCTGAGCGCTATTCGTGTACACGGAAACTAGTGGGAAATCGGATAAGGTACAGGAGCATCTCGCTTGATCCTTTCTATCGAACTCACCTCTGAGTGCGAACGTCTGGACCTTGAACGCACTTGCACAATGTCGTCGTCTGGTACTTATGTCGAATCATAAAATTATGTGTTGAGACCTCTGAATAGACGCGAAAGCCAAGAACGTGTGTTGCTTCAGGCGCTCTGCAAATTCATTCTACCTGCTGTCCCGACGACCCTCTGGCACAAGAGAACGGGTGTATGAAGGTGTCGCCCAACACCCAGTGCTCTTGAGACACACGCCGTGAAGAAAACACACAATAGTTCTCTTCCAGTCCATTCCTCCGCGCCAACTTAGCCACAGCGCCGTCCTCGGAAGCATCGACTGGCCTTCCTCATTCGAAGACCCATCCATGAGTCATACAAACCGCGTGTAAACAACTTCAACGCGACGCCACAGGCGCACAAGTCCAATGTGGATAGGACCAGATGACGGATCCTGAGGGCTCTCTCACTTGTAGTGGTGTACGAGTGCGCGTTCTGGCGCGGCCCTACCAACGAGGGCCTCGTAGACTTCAGCCGACTCATCACTGCGGTACCCTTTACGCCGACCGACGCCCTGAAAGAACTGGCAGTTTCGACTGAAGTCTCAATTATATGCGGAGCTCGGGAATAAACGGATGCAAACTCGAGGGTGCAGGCCTCGCGCTGCCATGGGCCCAAGAGCTACTCAGCAAACAAAAAGGGTCCATCGTTCGTGTTTCAATACTGTTCCAGTCCCTTTGGCGTCTAGAAAGAGCCCAGTCGGTACCAACCGTCGTTGTGCTCAAAGTCGCCAGGTGATGTCCATAGCAGAGATCGAACAGAGATAGGGAGGGGAGGCAGTCCCGAGGGCGATGTTCTTCCTCCGCGTGTGCGTCCAGCCTTCAATGGCACCGAGGATCCACATATCGAAGGCCCAGGAACACAGACAGCGGGGGAACAACTGCTCCCGGGATTGAACGCCATGCCGGCGGTGAGGCTGCGCTCAGCAAGAGTCAAGACACCGAAGATCGAGTTCAAGGATGGTGTCATGTTTGACAAGGCCGTTATATGCATGCACCATTTTTGGGGACGAGGGCGAAGACAAATATGAGAGCCGAGAGCTGGTAGGGATGGCATGGATGGCAGCGGAGGAGGAGGGGAGGGTACAAAACAGAGAAAGGACGGACGATGTCTTAGTTGATCAGTTTTTACTATAGGGCCGGCTCTCGGTTAACAAGATTTTTGCAAGTAGGTCACGCGCTGCGTCGCCAGTGCCACTAACTGCCCAGCCGCGTCGTCCCAGATAGCATTGTCCCAAGTCGTCCCCGCGCGTGCCCATCTCCGCGTCGTCCCCAGTCACCCTCTCGTCCCAAGTCGCTGCGCGTCCTCCCGGCCACCAGCTTGAACCTTCTTCCTCCTGCAAGTCTCGATATTCTCACCGTGATGAGCCTGTGCCTTCTTTGATGTGCTCTATGCCTTCACGTATGGTTGAACTCTACTTGCAGAGCGTGTGACAGGGACGGAGGGCCATGGATAAGCAAGGAGAGATGGTCCATGGACATGTTGACCACAATGTTTAAAGACGTCAGTCCAGCCATGCCTCTCATCATCATTCGAATTGTAGCTCAGCGCTATGTACTAATGCTCGTTGTACAGGCTTCGATCTGCGACGATTCTATCAAATACGACTCGTTGCCATCCGCGAAAACTACAAGCTCCCGGACATCTTGAATGTGAGACGCTCGCCACAGACTGGAGAGTGCGCATATATTCATGGAGTCCATGTGCGCCAATTTTTCCATGC
Organism: Pholiota molesta; assembly: GCA_014925825.1. Taxonomy (NCBI): domain Eukaryota; kingdom Fungi; phylum Basidiomycota; class Agaricomycetes; order Agaricales; family Strophariaceae; genus Pholiota; species Pholiota molesta. Next base: position 160,466 of record JACGCK010000086.1, read on the forward strand.
ACCCATCATGCCTCGGCTCTCGCCCATGTTGCGTCAGCGCTGCTCTTCCACCACTCTATCTACGTCTCTTTGTCCGCCACCATAACATGCGCCACAACCATCAACACCACCGACGCCACATACGGCACTAAGGGTTAACGCTCGATGTTGGGCCAAGCCCAGCAGCAAGGTCAGGGATATCTTGTGGACGACCATACTCCAGGTACATCGCTGTAATATCCCAGCTAGTGCACACCCTAATGCGCTTGTCTGCACCCACCCAACGCTTTGCCACCCCCTCCGTCACCCATTTCGAGGAAATAGGCGCCTCCAGCGCCTTCTTGCGCTGTCAACAACCTCCCGCCCGCGGGGCATCAAGCTTTGACGCTCGCAAGGCCAGCGAGGACACGGTAGCTCATGAACGAGCTCTAAACTCGTTCGTGTAGCGCCCTATCGCAGCAATGGCGCTCCGACCCACCTCGGACTTATACGAGTCTTGCTCTCCCGGCCGGTTCAATGCTTCTAAGTTCAGTGCTCGCGACGTTTTTAGTTTTCGGCATAGCTTCCTCGCCTTATTTCTTTGCTCCCATCCACATCTATGCTGGTGTAAACGAAACCACTGTAGTTCTGCTTTCCACATGCGTTGGGGCAGTTGTGGCCATCTGGCATTTGGAGGCTACGGTGACTCGGTCTGCGTCGAGAGTCTGCGGGAATTTATTCGCCCGTAGACATCACTCTGCTCTCCGTATACCGAGCCCAATCGCACGACCATGCTCAGAAACGATTTCCTGAAGTGGCTGGGGACTGTAACAGCTCGTAGCGATATAAACATATCCCAACCAGCCGACATGCTCTCTGACGCCGTGGGAGCTCGCTCGTGTAAGGCCAGCCGAGGACACAGTAGCTCATGAACGAGCTGTAAGCTCGTTCCTGTGGCGCCCTATCGCAGCGATGACCCCCGGAGCCACATCGGGCTTATACGAGCCTTGCTCGCCAGGCCGGTTCAATGCTTCAAAGTCCAGTGCTCGCGATGTTTTAAGTTTCCGGCGTAGCTTCCTTGCCTTGTTCCTTTGCCCCCATCCACGTCTCTGCTGGTGTGAACGAAACCACTGTAGGTAGTTCTGCTCTCCACATGCGATGGGGCAGTTGTGGCCATGCGGAATTTGGAGGTTACGCTGACTGTGTTTGTGTCAAGAGTCTACGGGAACTTGTTCACCCCTAGACATCACTCTGCTGTCCGTACACCGAGTCCAATCGCACGACCATGCTCAGAAACGATTTCCTGAAGAGGCTGGGGAATGTAGACAGCTCGTAACGATGTAAACATATCCCAACCAGTCGACAGGCTCTCCGCAGCGCCGCTGTAAGTAAATATATTTTTTACATGTACCGTACATGGCATTAATAGCAATGTCTAGACGTCGCAGCGTCAACGCAGCGGTCGCCAATTCGCTGCCGCAGCGTATCCATGCCCAAAACCTTGAGTTAGCCAATGGTTAGCCATCATCGGCCCCTCCCCAGCATGACGCTCGTGCACTGCGAAACGCAGGGAACTACAAATTCGGCGAACCTGGTAGCCGAGTGGGATGGATGACGGGTGGGTCTGAGTCTGGGTTGAGTGGGAGGGAATGCTGGACAGACGGCTTGAGGGAGGTTGACTTAGACCAAGCGCAAAGGTGCATTGAGGTAAGGGTTGTCGCCTATAATATTGATATCCTTGATTAATTATGAGTCGTTTACAGACGCCTTCAGCGCGTTCAAGAGCTTCGGTAAATAAACAAAAGCATTGTGTCAGTGACATGTCTGACCGAAACTTTCACAGCTTCGAGTTAACGCAGTTTGATAATGCAATCTATATCGTTCCCTGAAGACGAATATACACAAAAACTGTCTGAGTCGCCTTCTCCTTCCCTTCACTGGAAATCAACATGCTGACAAAGTTTTTTCTATAGCACTGTCTTCATTCCCTACAATCCATCTCGCCGCGCTCTATGACACCCTCCTTGAACATGATCGTCGGAGCCTCTCCATTCCCAACGTGAAAAGCGACTACACCCCATCGTCCACTCTCGTCCTTCAGCCATCATCGTCAGCTTGGCCATTTTGAGTATATCCTACCCGTTGGTCGGCGCCAGAAGCGCCCACGTGTTCTTGAACCCATTCTCCACCCTCCACGAAACTCTGGAGCATGGTCGTTTCTCGCACCTGGTCACACAGCACCTTGCCAGCATATTGGCCACCTTCATTGACGCATGTCGTGTCTGTCTCTCCGACTGCTGAGCCTGTCCCTCCACCAAACGTTGACAATGGCGAGGACGTCGAGGAGTGCATGAACTGACATGTTCCAGAGTGTATGTGGAGAATTGACACAAAACTCTTTAACGACACATCAGCGCGTGTCTTTAGACGGCTTCTGGGATAATTTGGAATACATTGGGTACTTCAGAAGTGACCTCTGGGGTCGAATTCACTGCCTATCGGCGCATCCTTCTTTCGGGGTCGGTCAATTTCAATGTTGGTATACAATTCTGTACGAATATAGTTTATTTTAAGCAACTTTAGTATCACATGGAACTTCAATAGAATGGAGCGTAAGGCTGAGGGCAGTGTATGATGAGCATACCTGGTATTAGTAAATGAAAGGCTCATGATCAGCCTCATGAAATGTGGAATCTGATCCGAACACACGTCATAAAGCGCTCATCAGATACTTAGAAATGAACAACTCCGAAATGATCAATCGACCATGTCGCAGGCCGACTAAATTCATGAATCGCTGTGTCGAACCCAATCTATTCAAGGATTACAAGGAAACGGATCCTCTTCATCCGCCGAAATGAGCATTCCAACACCTTTCCCCTGCCTTACTCCTGTCACATCGCCAACAGAATCCCGTTCGATTCTCGCATAGATATAAGGTAGATATTTTGCGTTGATGTTTGTTACAACCGCGAGGCGCGTACACACTCGGGCTAGCGCCTCGGCGCTGGAGAGAAACTCAGAAGTCGCATCTTCATATACGCTCAACGGTGGCGCGTCATCGTCCTGCTCCGGCGGCGTTTGCCCAAATCCGTTGTAGTAGAACCTTTGCATCTTGACAAGCTGCGACAACGCGGGGTGCAGAGATTGCTGTGGAATAACGTCTTGGCTCAGCCAAAGAGAGTAGATGGACAGTACCTCACGTACCATGGATTCTGAATTTAAATATATTCCGTGTAATCCCAATTCCTCTAGATTAGGCGCACCTCTGACAATCGAATGCATATATCCGTTCGAAAAATCAATTGAACCAGCCTTCTTTCGATTTTTCTCTATGCGGAAATCTCCATCCAGGGTTTCGTACCAAAGAACACCTTCCCGCTTGCGATCTTGCGGATCGGCGATGTCCTGTTGGATTTCGAGGGATTTCAGTTGAGGGAGGCCGTTTGGGAGCACGGCTCGGAGAAGATACGGGACTTGTGCGTTGTAACTGTCGACAAATGCCAAGCTAACGAGCTGTGGGAGTAGAGGAACTAAAAGACGAATTTCTTTGAACCCAGCCTATGATCACGATAAACGGTTATTTCGGGGGGAATTTTTTCCATGACGTTGAAATGACAAACTTTTAAGTGCTTCAGATTTGGCAAAAATCCCGCTTCAATGTCGTTGGAAAACCAAGTACCCGTGCAGCCTACGAGTGATAAGCTATGTAGCTGTGGGTGTCGCCTGAAGAAACCCATTATAGTTTCGGTCTTGTCTTTAGATCCAAAGCGCTGCAGGCAAAGCCATTTCAAGCTGGGAAAGTCGAAGGAAAGAATGAGCGTGGCATCTTGTAATCTGCATTGCAAACTCAGTGTATGCAATGTCGACGCGAGGCGTGGAAGCTTATCCAAGACCTTCAAGTAATCGTCTGCTGAAAGACCTTCCGAATCGCCGGTCCATTCCATGCGTAGGGTGGAGAGTCCCTGTAGACCTGGGTCAGATAATGCTCTTCCAGGAAGAGCAGTATGGTCACTCACTGATATCGAGTTCATCTCATCAACCACGGCCCCAGATTGCCAACGATCCATGAAGGTATGGCCTACATTTCGCAATATCAAGGTGCGAAGACGAGGGCACTCCTTGCGCAAATCACGCCAAAAGTCGGAAAGCAAGCGTCCATTTGGGATTGGCATCCATTTCTCGTCGTAAAGCCAACCATGCAACAGGTAGATGCCCAATGCAACAGTACGGGGAATCAACTGTTTCTTGACGAGCATATGAAGGCCAGCAACAACGTCGAATGATTTCTGCCCATTCCGGGTTTCCACAGACAACTCGGACATGATATACAGCTCTGTGACTGCCAGTCCAAGCTGTGGCTCGTCCAGTATCTTTTGGATCACAGTAAGAGCATCGTCCTCGTTTCGAGCAATGATACGTGAGTATAGTATAGGTCGGACAATATTGTGGAAGCGGCGATTTCCCAGGGCCAAAGCGCACAGAGTATGTGGAGCAGAGCGCAATGGAATGAATGAGGCTATGAGGGGAAAGAGCTCTGGAGGAATTGTAGAGGGTGGCATTGACTTAATGAGATGTATGGCTACTGGACAGTACAAGGGCGTCGAAGGCGAAAGGACAAAGGTTGCCTTAGGGTAGGTCTGATCAATTGGCATCTTACTCACGATATACATTAATGCAACTATTAAGCTAAAATCATTTAGGACGTCTCCCGTATGCAGACTTTAAATTGAACAGTCTCCGAAAACGCGGTTGATGATGAAATTCTGTGGGTCCAAGGCGAATCAGATTTATGTTACAGATTATTTCTGATCGATTGATCTCCGGCAGGATCGTGGCTGAAGGTTGAACACTGAGCGCTGTTGGAGCGCTGAGCGCTGATATTGAATACAATATTGGAGGCGCCTTTGACTAATATTGATGAAGTATTGACATGGAATGTCGAATCTTGATGCTTGATGACCTATGCCATAAATCAGTGAGTGTCACGGTTGAAATATCCACTGGTATATCACCCCTTGCGTTCGAAAGCAAATGATACGGATAATTGATCATATCTGTATTTATCTAAGCTGTGGGCTGCACCATCGTTAGTCCTCGCTGATATAAAATGTAGTCCTTTTCCAGACCGATTCCTTAGAGCTGGTCTCACAATTACCCAAAATGCGCTGGACGTACAAACTTCTCATTGTCATCTATTTCTTGACCACTACACAATCTCTTGCACTGCCGATTGGTTCTACAGTTGGTAATGCAGATACCGACCAGCTTTGGATAAGAGAGCCCGCCAACGTCAAGGCCAAGGATCTCAAACAGTCGACTTACAGAAAGAAAGCCATAGATAAAGCAAAACACAAAAATCCCGCATGGAATCATGGAAGTACTCACCAAGCAGGTACTAGCACTTAACATTTGTTTATCTTAGATTGGCACTGAAAGTATTTATCAGACCATATTCTAGAAGCTCAGACAGTCTCAAACTACTTGAATCAACATCTTAATGGGTATGTCCACCTTGCGCGTATTTTACTTATTCTTGGTGTATTTATCTCCACTCAAAGGCGGCCGCTAGACAGAAATTGCAAGCTTGCAATAAGAATTCATCTAAACCATCCAGATAACCTTAAGATGGTAATAGGCCAGAATAACCAGAGTGTAGGCTTTCTGCCTAATGAAACTGATGATTTTGGAACTCAAAATACACCAAATTTTCGATTTAGAAAGGGAAAGTGGTGACCGCTCTAATAAAACATCCACAGAATCCTGGAAAACATTTCGACCAACCAGTCAAGCAGTATATTAAGACTGAAGCAAGGAAAATACAAGAAACACCCGCATCGATCGATGAATTGTTTGACCCATCAAAAGAGGTGAGTATCCGCAACAAAAATATAAATCCAGATGGTGTTAAACAACATCTACAGTGTGCAAGCGTCCATGTACCACCAGGCTCTCACGGAGTGTTGGACGCGGCGAACGCCATGCTCAAGCATGCCGCACGCCGTTAGGTTTATTTGGCATCTCTACCATCGGATAGTAGACTACACAAGTGATTTCCTGGAAATGGCACAAGGAGATGAATTTATCATCGCACTCGAGCTTCGGGGAGATGTGCAAAATAAGTTGTTCATGCACGTCCATGCCAAACAGTGCACATTCATGTGGCATTCTCGAATTACGTTAGCATACTTAAGATAAACAAACGCCATTGAGATTGAGCGCTGAGCAGAGAGTCAGGACTCAGCTGGAGCTGCCAGGCGTCTAAATTTAGGCCATCACGGCAATTCGGCAAGCACCGCCACCGCGTCGCACAACCGAGCGCGCATACTCGGTAATAATAAATGTGCTAACGGACGCTCATACTTCCTAGGGTCTGTCTGGGTGTTCTCTCCCTCTTCTATCACATCTTGCTAATGCTACAAAAAGGTATGTTTCCTCTGAAAGCCTTTTACTGAGGACAAACGGGCGCTCATGGCAGCCTGAGAACTTCACGCTGCAGATTCTGAACATTGCCGAGAATGGATACTGTTCACTTGGAGATACCGGTGATGATCTACAGTCATAAAGTACGGATTCCCGTTGATCAGCCTGGGTTCTTTTGCTGAAGAGAAAGGCGTGTCACCAAAGGCGAGGCGTTCAGAACCAACATTTCTATGTGGCAATCTTTTGTGGTGAATGTGGTGGGCGACAAGCTTACGCGTTTGAGAAGATGCCGGGCCCTGGTTGGATTCACGCACATGTATCCTTATACCGTATTTTTCCTCGCATCGCTGAATTCAACATGCTAGATTATGGAACTATATTTTATACAACACTGGCGAATGCCGCTGAGAGGCGACGCCAGTACTAAGAGAAAGAATTATGAATTGTACGTATACATAACAAGATGACTCGGATGGTGAAGGTGGTAGAGTGACGACTACAGCAGGATGCAAAGTCAATAATATTTGACGTGTTGAGGATGGTATGAGAAGATCCATTATTGTAGTCGTTGAAGTGACCGCGTCTGTACATTGACCTCGGCTGATGGCCGGGACCCAGTTAGAAAGACTGAAAGGCAGAAGTTTTGGGATTTCGGAGGATAGGTTAGGGCTACGCACATTCTAACATGTTGTGGTTCATATTATAAGCGGAAGCGTGGAGTGAAATGAACGTTGATGCATTGGTGTAGCCTCCGAGGTTCGTTCGTCACCTGTATGTCCATCAGTGCGGGCCATAGAATATTCAACGAATACGGGATTGAACGCCGTGCCGGCGGTGAGGCTGCGCTCAGCAATAGTCAAGACGCCGAAGATCGAGTTCAAGGATGCTGTCATGTTCAGCAATGCCAAAGTGAGCCATACTCGGGCCATTGTTTCCGCAATCTTCGATTTTACGATGGTGATAGGGAATGAACATGCAGGCGGAGTTGGGCATCCCCTCTTTATGAGCAGAATTCAAGCATTGTGTGCGACGGGAAAAATCGGACGATGAGAAGAGTGTACGAGCGGTAAACGGGTAGGAACTGTAGGGGCGCAGAACTAGGTCGTGGCACGTCGTGTCAGTAATAAAGAGCTGGTAGGGATGCTGAGCGCTGAGCGCTGAGCCTGGATGCAGCGAAACTATAGGGCCGGCTCTCGGCTAACGCAGATTTTGCAAGTAGGTCACGCCCTTGTAAAAGTTGCCATCCGACGTCGTCCAGCCGCCAGCGTCGTCCCGACTCCCGACTCCCAGTCGCCAGGGACCAAGACAGCATTGTCCCGAGTCCTCCCCGCGTCCAAGTCACCATGTCGTCCCTAGTCATAAGTCGTCTCCATCGCCGCGTCGTTTCTAGCCACCCTGTCGTCCCAAGTCGCTGCGTCATCCAATCGTCCCAGCCACCAGGTTCAATCCTCTTCCTCTTGCACTCTGCAAGTTTCGATTTTCTCACTGTGATGAGCCTGTGCCTTCTTTGATGTGCTCTATGCCTTCACGTGTGGTTGAACTCTACACTTGCGGAGCGTATGACAGGGGTCCATGGACATATTGACCTCGATGTTAAAAGAGTCAGTCCAGCCATGCCTCTCATCATCACGCGAACTGTTGTTCAGTACTAATTCCCGTTGTACAGGCTTCGATCTGCGACGGATTCTATCAGATACGATTCGTGTGCCGTCCGCTAAAGCTACAAGCTCCTAGACATGTTGATTGTGGGATGTTCGGCACAGACTGCTCCAACATGAGAGTGCGCATATATTCATGGAGTCCGTGTACCTGGGTACGTCGCTGTAATATTCCAGCTAGTGCACACCCTAATGCGCTTGTCTGCAACCACCAGCGCCCTGCTACCCCCTCTGTCACCCATTGCTAGGAAATAGGCGCCCCCAGTGCCTTCTTGCACTGCCAACAACCCCTGACCATTAAGCACTAAGCTTTGACGCCGCGGGAGCGTGCTCGCGTAAGGCCAGCGAGGACGCGGTAGCTCTTGAACGAGCTCTAAGCTCGTTCGTGTAGCGCCCTATCGTCGCATTGGCCCCCCTACCCACTTCGGGCTTATATGAGTCTTGCTCGCCCGGCCGGTTCAACACTTCAAAGTTGTTCAGTGCTCGCGATGTTTTGAGTTTCCGGCATAGCTTCCTTGCCTTATTCCTTTGCCCCCATCCACGTCTATGCTGGTGTAAACAAAACCACTGTAGTTCTGCTATCCACATGCGATGGGGCAGTTGTGGCCGGGTGTGGCCATCTGGCAGGGGGTGAATTAGACCAAGTAAGTGTTCTCGCCTGCAATATCGATATCTTTGATTGATTGTGGTCATTTACAGACGCCTTCAGCGCATTCGAGAGCTTCGGTAAGAAAGAAAGGCGTTGCATCAATGACATGTCTAATCGATACTTTCGACGCAGTTAATGCAGTCTATATCGTTGCCTGAAGACGAATCTACACAAAAACTGTCTGAGTCGCCTTCTCCTCCCCCGTCTCCTCTTGGACTGGCTCTCGTTGCCCCTTGGACACGTTGGATACAGTAAATCTCCCCGACCGGCACCTTTTTTCTTCACTTCATCGCCGACAGGGAAAGGGAGTAGAGAAAACGTCAAGAAAACGTCGCTGAATTCGGACCGGCGCCCACACCAAGCCACCGCGCCCATCGCGCCCACTTCCTGCCGTGCCACGCAAACTTTCATTCCAGGATCCTTATCCACTAAATCTCGAGCTATCCTTCGTCGGTGGCGGGTGTAGTGTACGCTTGTGTATGCTTTTGGGTGCACGAGCAATGTCTTCCAGTGTCTTTCGGACGGCTTCATCTATCACGGACGTATTTGATGAGGGCACCGCACCTGGGACAAGACTATGCTGCGTATTCATTGATGATCTTGAAGACGGAAATATGGTACATATGGCTCTGAAAAATGATACTACGCTTGGTAAGTTCATCCCACATTATTCGGTCGTTCCGCATTCCAAATCGCACGGCGCAGCCCGACGACGCCAATGCCCAGTCGGCCCTCAAATTGATTCGCGAGTGCGCCAGTGTGCAGGAGTCGAGCACTGGCGCGTTATTGCATGACTTATCAGAGCTGCGACTTGAGAAGACTTCGGAGGATACCAATGAAGGTCCGGAAATTTACTCGGCTGTTTTTGAAGAAATTTATGTCTATCGTCAAGTTTGTTCTTCCTCTGTCTCAACCCAGTTTGCATTTCGTTTTTCTCTTCCCTTCTCACTTTTCTTCACTGAGAATCCACATGCTGATATGACTTTCTCCTATAGAAGTTTGTTCATTCTCTACAATCTATCTTTATCTCGCCACGCCTTTCGACACCCTTCTCGAACAAGGTCGTCGGATCCTCCTCATCCTGATCGTGCATAGCGACTATATCCCGTTGTCCACTCTCACCCTTCAGCGCTTCAGCCATCAGTAGTGCCCATGTCTGGCCATTTTATAGCCCACCCACTGAGTGACGCCACAAGCGCCCACGTGTTCTTGAGGAAACTCTGGAGCCTTATTGTTTTCTCACACCTGCTCGCACAACACTTTGCCTGCATTTCGGCCGCCATCGTTGTCCCGTATCTGTTGCTCCAGCTATTGACCTCGTCCCTTCACCAGATTGGACACGGACTATACCTACGTACACGAGCGCCCTGAAGGGGTTCGCAGTGTCGGGTGGAGGCTGGCTTAAGGGTCATTCTTGGTTCATGAACGTTGTAATATCACGATACGACGAGTCGCACATTTCGGAGGGAATTGGATAAGCTTGAGCATACTTATAGAGCTTAAGCATAGATATTTGACAGAGGCGGAAGAAGCATTGGATTCGGAGCCTCGAGACCATGACGACGACGCGAAATGGTATAAAACTTCATGATGGAAAACCTACTAAAGGCAGCTACCATAAACTCGTCAACCCGCCGCCGGCCACGTATCTCGCTCACCAACCTCGTCCTCATCCTCGGTCGAGCTGTCTTCATCCGCCTCCTTTCCATTATTGCGTCGATATGTAGCGTCCAGGGGCGCCTCGTTCCGCTTCTCATTCCGTGTACTAGGTCATCTCGGTCTGTCCTCCAAACTATCCTCTGCGCTTGGATATGAGTCGTCCTGAGTTCGGAAGAGGTCCCAATTTCGCGGGGCCGGGGAGACGTTCTATGCTTCTTCAGACGTATACGCCCATCCTGCGTACAGCAACACAAAGACCGTCGCCGGCGTTGACAATGGCGAGGACGTTGAGGGGTGCATGGAGTTGAAGGTATAATAGGCAGTCAGAAACATATCAGCTGTAAGCGCAGTGACATGTTCCAGAGTGCATGTAGAGAGTTGACGCAGAACTCGTCAGTGATACATCAGCGTGCTATTGTCATGTCTGTAGATGGATTCCGCGATAATTTGGAATACATTGGGTACTTCAAAATGGTCTCTGGGTCGAATTTACTGCCTAACAGCGTCTATTAAATTCGTAAATCTTTTGGTACAGCTGTGTCGAATCCAATCTATTCAAGGATTACAAGGAAACGGATCCTCTTCATCCGCCGAAATGAGCATTCCAACACCTTTCCCCTGCCTCACTCCTGTCACATCGCCAACAGAATCCCGTTGATTTTCGCATAGATATAAGGTAGATATTTTCCGTTGATGTTTGTTACAACCGCAAGGCGCGTACACACTCGGGCTAGCGCCTCGGCGCTGGAGAGAAAATCAGAAGTCGCTCTTCATATACGCTCAACGGTGGCGCATCATCGTCCTGCTCCGTCCGCGTTTGCCCAAACCCTTGTAGTAGAACCTTTGCATCTTGACAAGCTGCGACAACGCGGGGTGCAGAGATTGCTGTGGAATAATGTCTTGCTCAGCCAAAGAGAGTAGGTGGACAGTACCTCACGTACCATGGTTCTGAATTTAAATATATTCCGTGTAATCCCAATTCCTCTAGATTAGGCGCACCTCTGACAATAGAATGCATATATCCGTTCGAAAATCAATGAACCAGCCTTCTTTCGATTTTTCTCTATGCGGAAATCTCCATCCAGGGTCTCATACCAAAGGCCCCTTCCAGCTTGCGATCTTGCGGATCGGCGATGTCCTGTTGAATTTCGAGGGATTTCAGTTGAGGGAGTCCATTTGGGAGCACGGCTCGGAGAAGATACGGGACTTGTGCGTTGTAACTGTCGACAAATGCCAAGCTAACGAGCTGTGGGAGTAGAGGAACTAAAAGACGAATCTCTTTAACCCAGCCTATGATCACGATAAACGGTTATTTCGGGGGGAATTTTTTCCATGACGTCGAGATGACCAACTTTAAGTGCTTCAGATTTGGCAAAAATCCCGCTTCAATGTCGTTGGAAAACCAAGTACCCGTGCAACATACGAGTGATAAGCTGTGTAGCTGTGGGTGTCGCCTGAAGAAACCCATTATAGTTTCGGTCTTGTTCTTAGATCCAAAGCACTCCAGGCGAAGCCACTTCAAGCTGGGAAAGTCGAAGGAAAGAATGAGCGTGGCATCTTGTAATCCGCATTCCAAACTCAGTGTATGCAATGACGACGCGAGGCGTGGAAGTTTATTTAAAACCTTCAAGTAATCTTCTGGTGAAAGACCTTGCGAATCGCCGGTCCATTCCATGCGGAGGGTGGAGAGTCCCTGTAGACCTGGGTCAGATAATGCTCTTCCAGGAAGAGAAGCATGGTCACTCACTGATATCGCGTTCATCTCATTAACCACGTCCCCAGATTGCCAAGGATCCATGAAGGTATGGCCTACATTTCGCAATACCAAGGTGCGAAGACGAGGGCACTCCTTGCGCAAATCACGCCAAAAGTCGGAAAGCAAGCGTCCATTCTGGATCGGCTTCCAATTCTCGTCGTAAATCCAACCATGGCCAAGTAAATGCCCAATGCGACAGTACGGGGAATCAACTGTTTCTTGACGAGCATATGAAGGCCAGCAACAACGTCGAATAATTTCTGCCCATTCCGGGTTTCCACAGACAACTCGGACATGATATACAGCTCCGTGACTGCCAGTCCAAGCTGTGGCTCGTCCAGTATCTTTTGAATCACAGTAATAGCATCGTCTTCGTTTCGAGCAATGATACGTGAGTAGAGTATAGGGCGGACAATATCGTGGAAGCGGCGATTTCCCAGGGCCAAAGCGCGCAGAGTATGTGGAGCAGAGCGCAATGGAATGAATGAGGCTATGAGGGGAAAGAGCTCTGGAGGAACTGTAGAGGGTGGCATTGACTTAATGAGATCTGGATAGTACAAGGGCGTCGAAGGTGAAAGGACAATAATTGCCTTAGGGTAGGTCTGCTCAATTGGCATCTTACTCACGATAAGTATTAATGTAATTATTAAGCTAAAATTATTTAGGACTTCTCCCGTACGCAGTTGGATAGTCTCTGAAAATGCGGTTGATGATGAAGTTTAGATAAAGTCGATCAACTTTTGGACATCATGTATCGACTTAGGCACATTTGTTTTTGATATGTGCACATGTACATGACAACGAGTAGCATAGACAGTGGACACTATTAGATCTGTAACTTGCTTCACGAGCTGTGGGTCCAAGGCGAATCAAATTTGTTTTACAGACTATTTCTGATTGATTGATCTCCGGGAGGATCGTGGCTGAGCGCTGAACACTGAGCGCTGTTGGAGCGCTGAGCGCTGATGTTAAATACAGTCGAACCCCTCATAGCCCATACCTTTCGGTGGACGGCTCAAGGTATGGGTTTTGAGAGGTTATGGCTGAGGTATGCTAAAAATAGATGCATAAAATTCGACGAAACACAGTAATTTCAAGAGGCTTCTTGTCCAACCAGGACAGAACTACTGCCAAAATTCTTCAGTGTTGTACCAGATAGAGCCAGACAGCTGCTCTCAAGTTAATTGATTATTTTACAAACATCAAACCAGAAAAAAGACGTCATGCACCATTATCGAGCCTGATCAAGCCTGCCCTTGGGTCCCACTACAGAAATTCTGAATAAATCAGGAATTTTAGGAGCAAAAAACCGATTTCAAATCTTAGATTCAGAAAGCACCAAGCGTATTCCCATCGCTGAAAATAGCCGCCCACAAAATACCCCCAGATGCAATCCTCGCCCGGACGACCCACATAGCGCCCATGGGTTGATATCCATAACTTGGGCACCTTCTTTCAAGGGTTGCCTGGCTGCATAGACGGCAGTCGGACGCGTCGAGACCGAAGGCGGCCGTGGTCTTGTGCGTAGTACTTAGTCTGACTTTCGTTGGCATACTTTCTTCCTTCTTTTCGTTCGTGTATCTTACCATCTGATATACCGTTTGCTCCTCCTTAATATACAGAAAAAGCTCGTTTCTTGCAATATGGCATTCGCCCCTCATTGTTATACATATCATTTAATATAATCCTGTACCACCTGCTGATCATTAATCACAGATACATCTTGAACACTCCTCTTCCCTATAAGGTTGCAATAACTTCAGTGAATAGTTAAGGCCTCCCTGGGGTCTGTCTGGGCGTTCTCTTCCTGTTCTATCGCAGCTTGCTAATGCTACGAGAAGGTATGTTTCCTCTGATAGCCTTTTATTGCGGACGAGCGGGCGCTCACGAGAATTTCACGCTCCAGATTCTGAACATTGCTGAGAATAGATACTGCTCGCTTGGAGAGACACCAGTAACTATTGGAGCATGTAGGCTATCTATGGTCATAAAGTACGGGTTCTCGTTGATCAGCCGGGGTTCTTTTGCTGAAGAGAAAGGCGTGTCGCCAAAGGCGAGGCGTTCATGATCAGAACTAACAATGCCATGTGGCAATCTCGTAAGGTGGACGACAAGCTTACGCCCTTGAAAAGATGCTGGTTGGATTCACGCACATGTATCCTTCCTTATACTGTATTATTCCTCGCATCGCCGGATTTAATATGCTAAATTATGGAACTATATTTCATACAACACTAACGAATGCCGCTGAGAAGCTACACCGGCGCTGAGAGAAAGTCCCCCCCCCCCCCTTAAAAATCGTATGTATACATAACAAAATGACTCGGATGGTGAAGGTGGTAGAGATGACGACTTCAGCAGAATACAAAGTCAACAACATTCAATGAATATCTGGGACAGAGATCTGACAGATCATTCGTGAGCCGCGAGGCCCAGGACATGGTGGTCGCATAGAAGATACGCAGAGTATGTACCAGGTCTGCGCTTGGACATAAGGAGAAGCGAGCTACGATTCAAGGTATGTTTCAGCCCGGTGGACGACGAGGGCGTGGCGGTTCCGAGCACAGCGCATGGATGGCGTCGCGTTGACGAGGTCAGGGCAGGAGTGCTCTCAAGTAGTCGGCCGTCCTCAAGGTCGTTGTACTATTGCCAACGCCCTAGAGGCATGTGTGCGCATGCGTCGTCGTTCTGATTCTCGCTCTCGAGAGTCGCTCCAGGTCCCATGTTGCCTGTTATGTCCCCTGGGAACGTGAGCATGCGCAGCCAACGTAAGATCAAAGCGAACAACTCGACGGGAGATCTTCACATACCTAGGCGCCAGTATTTAGATATTGTCGGAAGTGGTTTCCCGGCAACACAGCAGCTTTATCAGTGATACTGTCCCATCGCCAGACGTCGTGGTATTCCCTTAGACATCAGCCTTGGGGAGGACTGTTGAAACGTTTTCATGGGAGTGACCACGTCCGTGCAGCGACCTCGGTTGGATGGCCAAGATCCAATTGAGAAGATCGGCAGGCAGAAGCTTAGGGATTTTGATTATCAACGAGTTCGAAGGATAGGTTAAAGCTACTCACAGTGGGATAAGTGGAGGTTGTTATTATGGTTGAAAACGTGGAGCGAAAAGAACGTCGACATAGCCTCTGACGTTCGTTCGTCACCTGTATATCCATCAATGTGAGGTCAAAAAAAATTCAAATAATACGTACTTGAATTCCAAGGCCATTGAACTCCAAGGGTATGCATTACCTTCTCCGCATATCCAGAAATGCAGTATGTAGGTTCTGCTGTATCGGTACTGTTGGTTATACGTATTTTGATGTACAACTTGGGATCTAGATTACGAAACTGCACTGATACGACATGGTAAGCACACGAGAAAACAGAAGGAAGAATTTACGCACACGAGGGTAGCCACAGCGAGCTTCTGGTATATACCATGAGTGTTAGCTCGAAGAAAATTCAATGAACACGCACTGGAAATTCAAGAACACCATCGGCCGCAGACTAGTAGCAAAACCACACAAGTGGTGAGACCGTATCGAGAAAGGAAAGCGAGTAGATTGCGGGTGTATGTGGGGTGTTTGGTGTTGTAAAGCCCTATGTAATGCACAATGAGCATCGACAGAGTGAGGACGGGGGGTCGATACGTACGACCTAGTGGCTTTCCATGTCACCTGCAATCATATTTCAGAGCGTAATAGAATCCATTCCATATTATAGTAAAGGAAGACATCCTGAAGGCCAACCTTCACCGTCGAGGGCGAGAAATAATATGTGCTTCTTGCAAGGGAAACGGACAGTCTACAAACGTGACGGATTCGTGATCGCTGGGAAACGTAGCGCATCGGTCTATACAGTTCTCAGTACTCAGTACTTCTCAAATAAAAGAAGGAGAGAACATTAACGACGCACATTTTACACGATCATGATAGGTTGACGCCCTGCAAGCTGCAAACGCGTCAGGAATGGCATCGACAAAGTCAGTAACTAACATCCGGCTATACAAATTTCTCCGCCCGTAGTTGTGCGCATACGAGGGTATAGACTTAGATATGTCCGATAAATTTTGGAAAGAGGGAATGCCTATGGTCAAACCATTGAATGCCTTCGCCGCGCGAAAGCGGAAATTGATGGTTGGTGCGGAGCTTGAATTACGATCGCATCTCAAGCTTTCCATTTCCCCTACTTACCTCGGATGACCGCGCACAGCGCACTGGCAGTCACTAGGTGCAGGTGCTACAGCGTGCTCTCGTTTCTCGCTTCACACATTCCATCCGATGTAGCGTGTTCGCCCGACCGCCATGCTAATCCACATGCGTTGCCAATCTATTAACGCGGTCGGCGAGATGAATAGTCTTGGAAAAGTCTTGATCTCCGCAAGCACACGCATCTTTCTTCAAGGCCTCAAGCTAGGGGCCAAGGTATCCCATTCCCCTCCCTCACCCGACCATACACAGTGCACTGGTCGTCAGCATCAGCCTCCGACCCTCAGCCGATGTCGCTTCTCATGCACCCCTTAACTGCGTGCTATTATCCCATGAGCCTTCCACCGTTGTTCACCCATTCCATCCGATGTACGTGTTTATTCGTCCATCATTAAAGCTTGAATCAACATTCTCCGTACAGCGCATTTTAGCCTGTCCTTCTTCATGCTCATCGCATTCGCAAGTCTCGATTCGACTTGACTATGCTGCTTTTCCTATCTGTCCGGCTTCTTCCTCCCCACCGATACATACCACGAACTCTGCTGCCCTGCGTTAGATCCAGTTCCGTCCCAAGTATAGCAAGAACGTCGGAGAATTCACCAAGGTCTGGTGCATTCTGTCTTGTAAGGGACGTCTGGCTGACTGTACAATGCTCTAGTCGATGAAAATGATTGCGTCCAGCAAGTTCGCTGGACTATGAAGGTCGGAGAGGCATACGGTGTTGCCAACGACTCCGAGGGTGCGTGCGTCTTTAACCTTATGTTCTTCTGTCATGCTGACGCGGCATCGAGCAGAGACTCTGACAAGCTCCAACAAGATCCTGCGACAATGGTCTGTGGGTGGTACTGACCAACGACGAGGGCTCTCCTCTCGCTGGTGTTGATTCAAATCGATTCAAACGATGCCGCCGTCGATGTTGACACATTCCTTGCCGTGGGTGACATGGCCGAGGCTCAGCTTCTCAGTGTTGCTGGACCTAGCTAGCAGTCCACCTTCAACGAAATCGGCATCCCTATGTTTACTGATACCACGCCATGTACGAATCGATTGTGCTTGTGTACGCCAATAAGTTCATCTGCGGTCTATCGTATGAGCCCACCGGGATGGAGGTCAAGGGTGAGGAGATTCTCAAGGTGAGCGGTACGTGATGACGTCCAGCCTTTCATTTGCAAATAAGTTTCTGATAATCATTCTTTTGGAGTACAGACGTCTTCAAGGTTTACAAAAACGAGAATGATGGGACCAAGGACTTCGTCGAGCTCTCTTCGGTCGGTGCGTATACTTTCCAATTTGGCTTCCTATATGTCACCTGCAGTCATATTTCAGGAATCCATTCCATGGTGTAGTAAAGAAAGACATCCTGAAGGCCAACGTGGACAATCTACAAACGTGCCGGACTCATGATCGCTGGGATACGTAGCGCATCGGTTTGAGTTTCCCATTGAAGGCCTTCGGCGCGCTGCGGAGTTTGAATTACGATCACCGCAAGCCAATCTCAAGTTTGAGTCCATTCCCCTCCCTCGGACGACCGCCCGACCGCGCGCAGTGCACTGGCAGTCTCTAGTCAGCGCTGCTCAGCTTCAGTGCCCAACGTCCAACATCCAACGTCCAACATTTAGCCCTTTCATTGACTCCATAGCTACAATGTCGTTGCTCAGCGCCATTGCCCAGTACCAGTGCACCCGTGCAGTTCTACTCTACCCCACCTAACCGCGTGCTAACGCGCGCTCTTGCTTCTTGCTTCACCCATTTCATCTGATGTAGCGCGTCTACCCGACCACCAAAACTCACATACATTGCCGACTCTTTAACAAGGTCGGCGAGATAACAAGTCTTGGAACAGTCTTCATCTCCGCACGCCCACGCATCTTTCTTCAAGGCCTCAAACTAAAGGGCGAGGTATCCCATCCTCCTCCCTCGCACGACCATACACATTGCACTGGCAGTCAGCATCAGCGTCCGACCCTCAGCCCTTCCTTTCAGCCGACGTCGCTTCTCATGCACCGCCTAACTGCGTGCTTTCATCCCATGATCCTTCCGCCGTTGTTCTCCCCTTCACCCACTCCATCCGATGTACGTGTTTATTCGGCCACCGTTAAAGCTTGAATCAACATTCTCCGTACAGCGCGTTTTAGCCTGTCCTTCTTCATGCTTATCGCATTCGCATGTCTCGATTCGACTTGGCTATGCTGCTTTTCCTATCTGTCCGGCTTCTCCTCCCCACCAATACCGCGAACTCGGCTGCCCTGCGTTAGATCCAGTTCCATCTCTCAAGTATAGCAAAAACATCGAAGAATTCACCAAGGTCTGACGCATTCTGTCTTGTAGGGGACGTCTGGCTGACTGTACAATGCTCTAGTCGATGAAATGATTGCGTCCAGCAAGCGCTGGACTATGAAGGTCGGAGAGGCATACGCTGGTGCCAACGACTCCGAGGAACCTTATGTATTTCTGACATGCTGAAGCCGCATCGAGCAGAGACTCTCTTCAGACAAGCTCCACAAGCTCCTTCGACAATGGTCTGTGGGTTGTACTGACCAACGACGAGGATTCTCCTCTCGCTGGTGTTGATTCAAACACCCGTCAATGTTGATTCATTCCATGTCGTCGGTGACATGGCCAAGGTTCAGCTTCTCAGTATTGCTGGACCCAGCTAGCAGCACACCTTCAACCAAATCGGCCGTTGACATTCCTAGGCTTGCTGATACCGCTGCTATTGCCGACCTGATCTACCAGGAGAACATATCATATGAGCCTACCGCGATGGAGGCCAAGGGTGAGGAGGGCCTCAAGGAGAGCAGTACGTGATAATCCAGCCACTCATTTGCGCTAAAATTTTTGATAATCATATTATTTTGCGGTACAGACATCTTCAAGGTCTACCAAAACGAGGATGATGGCACCAAGGATTCATCGAGCTTTCTTCGGTCAACGCCATTTACGCCGTTGTTACTTAGGGTTACACCTATGAGCAGAGCGCTCGGTGCGTCTAATATCCTTTCAAATTCCTAAACCCTTTAATCCTCATTTATGCGCCGATTTCTGACTCTAGTTGTCATAACATGGATAACACTTTCAGAGTACAACAATCTGCAAACGCAGGACAATTGCGGTCACCAATGAACAAGCTAGAATCACTGGTGCGTCGTCGTGTATTTGCAAACGCTTCTCGCTATACTAATCATTTTGTAGTGTTGGTGCTTCATAAGCAGAGTAAATGAGGGATTGCATTAGTCGACGATTTTTTCTACACTTGTGCTTCTACCGCTCCTTCAATGAATTTAATCAAGTAACCAAATAGATATTATCAGCGATCTGCAAGTGCAGTGTGAGTTTCACGTGGGATCAGTGGACATCAAGACATCACCGCCCGTTGTAGAGAAACACTCTAACCTTCTTGGTCCGCCGGTACGAATTCGTGGACCATTCCTTTTTCTTCGTCCATTTCTTCTATCGTTGAACTGTGTGGCCTGCACAAGATAAGAGGCTGGGCGGCACCCTCCCACCATGTGAGTGCCGATTGCAGTATTCGTCGTATCAACCAACAATTTCTACCCTCCGGTCTTGCTGGACGCTTCCAAGATGGGAAGTAGATAGCTATTTTTACGCTGATATCGTGTATTCAGAATGATATGAATACATATCGGGTGATGTTCTCGTCTTGTAAGTTGTCGCCGCACAGCTCTGGGTCATATTTGCACACCGTTCAAAACAAGACCGCGCGGCAACTTGGGCGTGGGTGTCTGTCCCAACAAAGATACTCGTGTACCTTCCCTCCCCTTCCCGCAACCATGGCAAGTGATAATCGACTGTCTGTGGTTCCGATTCAAGCCCACTTAGCAAGTAAGAAGGCTTTGCTACTGTGAACGGTGATAGATTGGGGCTGATCTTGTGGACATAGGCATCGAGGTCGTGGGCGACCTGGAGAATGGATCGAATCCCGGAGCAGACTACTTTGTGAAAGTCTACGTAAATGATGAAAAAGAAAAAGTCGCAAAGTCGGAGAAGAAGCACAGTGTACCTCCGCCTCGATGGGAATGGCCAGAAGACCAGAAATTGCGAGTTATCATCCTCTTTCGTTACAGCACCCTCTAATTAAATGCCCTCTTAATATTAGCTCGCTCCACCCCTCGTCAATGATGAAGATAGTCATCTACCGACAAAGTAGGATTCGTATCAAAGAACATATAGTTGGACAGCACAGCGGGAAGGTCTTTGAGTTGCTCAATAGTGGTTAGCACATTTCTTGCTTACACTCCCGTCGAAAGCTGAGTCGGTTAGACATAACTGTCGACCTCGAAAATGAGAATGCCACGGGAATTGCGTCAAAGATAAAAATCGGTTTATCTCTCATTCCCGAATCCGAAGACAGCTTCAACCGCTTCATGGAAACTGTTGACGCCAATGTTTCCCGCTTAAAGAGCACCACTGAAGCGCCCGCGGCTACAATCATTTCAACGCTTGGCATTGCCTTACAGCTGACGAAGAAGATCATGGACAACATTGCTGATGTATGTCCAATCATTTCAAATCATCTCCCATATCTTATTTTACTGCCTCGGTGGGTACGTAACTAGGTACATCCTATATTGAAGGCGTCTTGGACCGTTATGTCTACTGTTTACGACGTGTGTAACAAGGTAATTCCAAAAAAATGCTCATACTCCCGATATAAATATTTACTATCCAAATAGGCTGTACAAGAGGCAAAGGGCATGGATGACACCATTCGAGATCTTGCCGAAAGCCTGCGCGAGGTGTTGGGCATTGCCAATGAGCGCCCAGACTTGCCATTGATTGCAGGGACGACTAACGTTATCGAGAACATTGGCCGCACATCGCTCAAGGTCATGGCGCTCATTCATGAGTATACGAAACCATCTTTCTCGAGTACGTCAACCTCCGAGTGAAATTTTATTTGTCCAATCTCATTCCATGACGGTCATCCCGTAGGGCGAGCTTTAAACTCTCAGCTACCAGGCGATATGAAATCACGCATTGAACAATGTCGAAAGTCCTGCGATGACCTCAAGCAAAAATTTGATAGAAGGGTACTTATCAGCGCCGAAGGTGGCATAACAGAGATCAAGGCAACTTTGAAGACAATCAAAGACGACCAGAAAGGTATTAACATGGAATTTTAGTGTATCTGATAATGATAACTGACTATTTACTCATCACAGCTAAGGAGATATATCAATGGTTATCTGCGCCAGATAGTTCCAAGAACTACCACGAAGCGCGTGAGAAGCATCAGGCGGAGACCTGCTCCTGGTTTCTCAATGGGATGCGATTTCACGAACTGCAGGAAAAGGCCGGCTTTCTCTGGATCAAGGGAACCGGTAAGTATCCTCCTTCGTAAATGAACAGCGTTGTTAAATGATTGCACAGCTGGGTGTGGAAAAACAGTTTTATGGTAAGTTTCGAGTCCCTAATTCGATCCTAAATTACGGAACTAAAACGAACGCGCTACTGTCCTCTCAGCTCATCCGTCATCGAGAAAATTATCAAACTTCGCCAGGAAAAGCCATCGGTCTCGTACGCATATTTCTTCTTCGATGGAAGGGATGAGCAAAAGGATCTTCAACTACATGATAAGCTCATCCGATCTCTTATCTCTCAGCTCTCTGTGCAATGCGACGGTATACCTACTGTGTTGGTGGAGTTGTACGGTCATGGCCAACAGCAACCATCCACGAGATCGCTCCAGGATACCCTTCATCACATCATAAGTGGCCTGGAAACCACATTCATTATCATTGATTCCCTTGACGAATGCGTCCAACGAGAGAAGTTGCTGCCATGGATTGATCAAATTATCTCCCTTACGAAGCACAACTTGCATATGATGGTCGTCAGTCGGCAAGAGCGCGATATTAGCGATGTTCTCCAACCACTGGACCCAAACTGCGTGGACCTGGCGACCACTGTGAATCCCGACATTACCATGTACCTCGAACAGCAGCTTTCTCAGGTGAAAAACTGGGACAACCAAACACGGGACATAATCAAGTCAACCCTAACAGAACGCGCCGGGGGAATGTACGAGTTCCTTCGCCAATTTAAACCTTGCAGAATTGACCTTCAGTCTTCTTTAGGTTTCGATGGGTCGCGCTACAGTTAATGGAGTTGAAGAAATGCCCAAATCGTCGTTCCGTAATGAGCCAATTGGACAGCTTGCCAAAGGGTTTATACGAAACTTACGACCGAATTTTGTCGAAAATTGACGAACAGCCTGACCATACCAAAACATTTCTGCGCTGGTTGTGCTTTTCCGCTCGTCCGATGAAACTCGCTGAAATTTCGGAAACCATCATTGTGGATCTTGACACTGCTGATGGGCCACGATATATCCCAGACAACCACTACTGGGATGCGCGGGATGTATTGGTGAAATGTTCCGCCCTCATCACTGAATCTGAAGGTACGTGCTAAGTTGGTACTACTACATGTATTATATCTACTGAGAAAGATAACAGGACAAGTCAAGTTGGCCCACTTTTCAATCAAGGAATATCTTCTTTCCGACCACCTCCATACAGAAGGCACCTCACTTTTCCATTTGGCCAGTGCTGAACTCTCTCATGCCTTGATATCTCAGACATGCTTGGCCTATCTTCTGCAGTCCGGTGCACTCGATTTGGCAGGGAAGCGCGGTATTAGGGACATCAGCAAGTCTTTCCCTCTCGCAGATTATGCTGCCGAACACTGGATCTTTCATGCACAATCTGGCGGCATTGATCAGTCTGAGCAATCCTGGACATTGACATTGGCACAGGAACTGTTCATGCCTAATTTTGCTAAATTCGATGGTTGGACCGAAATATGGGATTTGGATGAAAACCGGTGGCACCACGCGGATCCGGAGGGGACTACCCTTCAAGGGTCACGTCTTTATTATGCTTCTCGGGCTGGCCTGCAACGAGTTTCAGTATATCTGTTGGAAAGGGGGGAGGATGTGAATGTGCAGGGAGGATACTACAGCACTGCACTCCAGGCAGCATCGGCTAGAGGATATGAGGCGATTGCGAGGCTGCTCTTGGAGAATGGGGCCGACGTGAATGCGCAGGGAGAAAACGGTGTGTCTGCACTCCAGGCAGTGTCAGCTGGAGGACAAGAGGCGATGGCGAGGCTGCTGTTGGAGAATGGGGCTGACGTGAATGCGCAGGGAGGAACTTACGGCACTGCACTCACGGCGGCGTCAAATGTAGGACACGAGGCGATGGTGAGGCTGCTGTTGGAGAATGGGGCCTACGTAAATGCCGTTGCGCAGGCAGGATATTATGGCACTGCACTCCAGGCGGCGTCAACTAGTGGGCACGAGGCGATTGCGAGGCTGCTTTTGCAGAATGGGGCCGACGTGAATGCGCAGGGAGGAGGTTTCGGCACTGCACTCATGATGGCGGTGCTACGTGGAGGACAAGAGACGATGGTGAGGCTGCTGTTGGACAATGGGGCTGATGTGAATGCATATTCCAAGTCCGAGTCCGGCACTGCACTCCAGGCGGCATCAGCTGAAGGACATGAAGGGATTGCGAGGCTGCTGGTGGAGAACGGGGCCAACGTGAATGCGCAGGGAAGAAGATATGGCACTGCACTCACGGCGGCGTCAGCTGGAGGAAACGAGACAATTGTGAGGTTGCTGTTGCAGAATGAGGCCGACGTGAATGCGCAGGCAGAAAAATACGGCACTGCACTCCAAGCGGCGTCAGGTGGAGGACAAGAGGCGATTGCAAGGCTGCTGTTGGAGAATGGGGCCGACGTGAATGCGCAGGGAGGCGAATACGGCAATGCTCTCCAGGCGGCATCGGCTCGACAAGACGAAGCGATTGCGAGGCTGCTGTTGGAGAATGGGGCCGACGTGAATGCGCAGGGAGGAAAATACGGCAATGCACTCCAGGCGGCGTCAGCTCGAGGAGACGAAGCGATTGCGAGGCTGCTGTTGGAGAAGGGGGCCGACGTGAATGCGCAGGGAGGACATCACGGCACTGCACTCCAGGCAGCGTCAGTTCAAGGACATCAGGAGATTGTGGAGCTGCTGTTGGAAAATGGCTGTCAAGGAACCCCGAGCGCCTATCGGCGCCCGCCTGCATACGCATCAGACTCGCTCGTGCTCGCGCTCGCGCGCTCCTATGCAGCACAATATGGAGACCGGGAAGCCCCCGCTCGAACCATTCCATACGCAGGCGGTCCGCTCTAACTGACCACAACTTTATACCCGGTTCCGCCACCGTGTAGCATATGGACTCTAGCCTATGCTCATGCCATTTATTCACCGTCCCCTCCCTTCCTCAAACCTCCGTCTTTACTTACCGCCCAAGCACGCCCATACTTATGGTGTCTGATGCCATTTTAGTAAATTTGAAATTACTTATCTTTCATCACCACATGACCTTTCCTATTTTTCATTATTTTCCGAGTCGCTTATACAGCCACGCAATGAGAGTGAATCCGAATCCTTTTCTCTTCGGATTCCCTCTCATTGCAGGTGTGTAGTTACAAGTCCCTGCCCTATGTATGTACATGGTCAATTAACTATGGATTCCCTCTCATTGCAGTGACACGCGCGCTCTATCAAGGTCGCCCTTACAATGGCGTGCCAATATTACCAGCTTTAGTGCTGAAAGATCCAGTAGGACCATCCAGAGAGACTGTGCAAAATATTGCCGAGTACTGGTATTTCGGATAACCGTAACCGTTACCGATTACATGGCGCATACGCAGTGACCTATAAAAGTGTGAGCTAGACATCACCCTGAGCTCGAGTGTGGTGCAATACGTATCGCACCTGATTCTTCAAGTCGACCCATTCCATCGCTAGATCATATGCGGCCTCTGCTAGCAACATCTTTCAATGGCGAGAAGTGTAATCAGTGTGAATATAGCAATATATCGACATGGAGAGCAGAAGTGAGAGGGCGAGTCGGCAAATATGCAGCCATTTGAGCGGCTACCGCTCCTGCTTGCGTCGCCGTCGAGTAATGCGGCGGCAAAAGCGGGGAGTTAAACAATGCGAGCCTTGTAACTGAAGCCCTTCAGGTGGTCCTCTGCCATCTAACTTTCCAGTTGTCCGTACTCGGAGTCGGGTGTCTTCATTGTGATTTTCACCAATATACCAGAGGTTCTCCCTATAGGTAATACAGATAACAATGAGTAAAAATTTTGTAACGATAGCACGGCCTCATGCATCGTTGCTGATGCATGCACGAATCGCGATTACACACCATTGGCTGAATCTGACCGCCTCTAGTAGCCCTTTGTCCTCATTTTCATTGAAAGTTTCGTCTGTTGGGTATGGAATAAAAAGATGGTCTAAGAAAAATGGGTATCGATTTATTGGCTATGGCAGGAATTGGGTAGGAAAGAGAACGACTGGTTGAACGGTGGTTGAGTTGAGAGAGAGAGACGCGTCTGTTGGGTTTCTCACGCCGTCAACGCGTCACGCCTCACGCGTTCAACCCGGGCCGTCGGTACTCTTTCGGAACTTACTCTTGTTGTTGCTCGACTCGCCAAAGCCAACCTTCAAGTTCCTGCCCCAATAAACAGCAGGAAATACATACCGGCAGATCCCATACACACGCCTGGTCGCCTCGCCAGGCTTAGACGTCCAGACGCTGACCGGCTCCTGATGCTCCTCTACAGGACCCACAAACACGACGAGTAGGTACGGAATGACGATCATTACCTGAGCGCGATACTGAGACGTATGCTCCTCCGCTATTATATCTCTTCCATCCCATCTAACCTCAGTCTGGGAATGCATAGCGCTCAGCATATGGTATAGCCTAACCTTGCGTCCATTTTCCGAGGTCTAACCATTAACCAAGTGCGTAAGTGGTTTATGTGCACTTTTGATTGCGTACTGAGATCCATTGTAGTGCTTACTCTCTCGGACTACTTCCTTGCGATCCTTCTCAACCAAGCCGTGAACATAAATGAACGTGTTGTCTAGGAGTCTGGGCCAGCACCTTTTTCATTTTTTTTTTCTGATTCGCCTCGACTGAAGGTGACCGTTAATTCAAAGCAAGCCAGACAGACTCAACAATATACGGCTGCATTCATTCCCACTGACACTCAACCGTCGAGCTGAAAAAAATGCACAGCAAGATTCCGACGGTCTTCCCAAAAATCTACCTCGAAAGTTGGGCCTAACGCGGAATTGGGAATCTGGCAAAGGCTAAAGTTTAGGTCATCGCACTTAATTTTGTCTTGTCCTTCCTACCCTTTCTATCAAACGCGGATTTTTTTCCAGCTTCATACATACTCGTTTCAGCGCCCTTCTGCGCCCCTGCTACCTGCTCACGCCCTCCCAGCACTAGAACATCTTTCCATAACGGAATTCACATCTCCAAACGTAGAACATTTTTTCATAACGGAACTTACACCTCCAAACGATTTCGCTGTCCTACATCGCTGGTCTACCCTCACCCACCTCTTTCTGCACATCTCGATGACCCTCGACTCATGGCTCGCCTTGTTCCGCGTCGTCCCACACCTCCGCTGGGCGTACTTCGCCATCGCCATCGACACCCCGCCACCCGGTATCAGCACTTCAGAATGGGCGCTCCAGGTGGCTGCGGATATGAGTTGATTATCAGTGCCATACTGGAAGCATCACTGTACTATGCGTTGGGATGGATCTTTTTCTGTTCCATCAATATACGGATACATTTTACTATGACGTGCCGTGAGTAGATGACGTTTTCTCGGAGTAGAATCAACTAATTGGATCATGACTTCAGAGGGATAATCGTTGGAAACTGTAAGCGATCTTTACGGATGATCAACAATGCATGTCGATTTGTGATCCTTTCTGACCTATGATAGATACGTGAACAGAAATTGTTATCCACTCTCAACGCTCGCAACCTAAGAGACAATAAAAGGTTATGAGTCCATGTATCTCGCGTGACGGAGAGAGTGGAGGACGTGGATTTTAGCACTAATCTTCCACAGAATGACTGGGCAATTCAAATAGACTCAACGCAGAAAAAGGCGGAAGAAATTTAACAATAATTTGTTGACGTTTGTAGTTACGCTTTTAGCAATACTTAGGTCCATCATCTAGTACTGAGTAGGGACCCATACATACTGCATACATATGTATTGTGTATTTGACTCCATCTAACTGTGTGCATTGAAGATGAAGGTGTCGCTCAACACCCAGTGGCCTTGGGACCGTTTGGAGAATCATATCCCGGATGCCACAATGGACATGCCGTTGACGCTCGAGACGCCCGCAAATACGCACGGCATCAATGATTCAACACAGAAAAAGGCGGAAGAGATTTAACGATAGTTCGTTAGCACTTGTAAGTCATGCTTTTATCGATGTTTAGGTCCATCATCTGGTACTAGGGACCCACACATATGTCGAATACAAACTCGAGGGTGCAGGACTCGTGCTGCCATGGACAGGGTAAGAGCTGTTCAGCAAACAGAAGAGGGTCCTTCGTTCGCGTTTCAACACTGTTCCATACCCCGTTGGCGTCTAGAAAGACCCCAGTCGGTACCAACCGTCGTTGTGGTCAAAGTCGCCAGGTGATGACCATATAGCAGAGATCGAAAGGAGACAGAAGGGAGACGCGGTCCCGATGGCGGTTTTCTTCCTCCAGGTGTGCTTCCAGCGCTGTCACCGACAATCCACATAGCGAAGGCCCAGATGGCGGGCGAACAACTGCTCACGAAATTGAACGCCGTGCGGGCAGTGAGGCTGCGCTCAGCAAGAGTCAAGACGCCGAAGATCGAGTTCAAGGATGCTGTCGTGTTCAGCAAGGCCAAAGTGAGCCATACTCGGGCCATTGTTTCCGCAATCTTCGATTCCACGATGGTGATAGGGAATGAACATGCGGGACTGGAAAAATCGGACGAAGGGAAGAGTGTATGAGTGGTACCGGTAAACGGGTAGGAACTGTAGGAGCGCAAAACTAGCCGGGAAGGTGGTAGGGATGGCAGGGGAACTATAGGGCCGGCCCTCGGCTAACGCAGATTTTGCAAGTACACGCACTTGCCATCCGACGAGCCGCCCAGCCGTCCCGTCCCTGCGTCCCAGACCGCCATTGTCCCAAGTCATCCCCGCATCGCAGTCACCATGTCGTCCGCGTCGTCTACAGCCACCCTATCGTCCCAAGTCGCTGCGCCGTCCAATCGTCCCAGCCACCAGGTTGAACCTTCTTCCTCTTGCACTCTACAAGTCTCGATTTTCTCACCGTGATGAGCCTGTGTCTTTTTTGATGTGCTCTATGCCTTCATGCGTGGTTAAACTCTACACTTGCAGAGCATATGACGGTCCATGCACATGTTGACCTCAATTTTAGCAGACGTCAGTCCAGCCATGCCTCTCTCATCATCACTCGAACCGTTGCTCAGTACTAATGCCCGTTCAACAGGCTTCGATCTTCGACGGATCCTATCAAATTCAATCGTGTGTCGTCCGAAACTACAAGCTCACAGACTTCTTGAATGTGGGACGCTCATCACAGGCTGCTCCAACATGAGAGTGCGCATATATTCATGAAGCCCGTGTGCACCAATTTTTCTATGCGCCCATCCAGCAGCAAGGTCAGGGACATTGTGTCGGCGACCATACTCCAGGTACGTCTCTGTAATATCCCAGCTAGTCTACACCCTAATGCCCACCCAGCGCTCTTCCACCCCCTCCGTCACCCATCCGTCACTCATTTCTAGGAAATAGGCGCCTCCAGTGCCTTCTTGCACTGCCAACAACCCCCGGTCATTAAGCATTGACGCTGCGAGAGCTCGCTTGCGTAAGGCCAGCGCTGGGCGACGACACGGTAGCTGATGAACGAACCCTAAGCTCGTTCGTGTAGCGCCCTATCGTAGCAATGGCCCTGCGACCCACCTCGGGCTTATACGAGCCTTGCTCGCCCGGCCCGTTCAATGATTCAAAGTTGTTCCGTGCTCGCGATGTTTCAAGCTTCCGGCGTAGCTTCCTTTCCTTGTTCCTTTTCCCACATCCACGTCTATGCTGGTGTAAATGAAACCACTGTATTTCTGCTTTCCACATGCGATGGGGCAGTTGTGGCCATCTGGCGTTTGGAGGTTACGCTGACTGTGTTTGTGTCAAGAGTCTGCGTGAACTTGTTCGCCCCTAGACATCACTCTGCTGTCCGTACACGGGTCCAATCACACGACCATGCTCAGGCAGAAACGACGGCTGGGGAATCTAGACAGCTCGTAAGGATGTAAACATATCCCTACCGGTCGACATGCTCTCCGCAGCGCCACTCGAGGTAAACATATTTTTACATGTACCATACATGGTACTAATAGCATCCACCAGACGGGGCAGCGTCAACGCAGCGGTCGCCAATTCGCTGCCTCGATGAATCCATGCCCCAAACCTCGAGTTAGCCATTGGTCAGCCATCAAATGATACTCGTGCACTGCGAAAGGCTGGGAACCATAAACTCAGCAAACCTGGTAGCCTAGTGGGATGGATGAGGGGTGGGTTGGTCGAGGTTAAGTGGCAGGGAATGTTGGACGGACGGCTTGAGGGAGATCACTCAACCCAAGCACGAAGATTGGAGTAAGTGTTTTCGCCTGTAATATCGATATCCTTGATTGATCTTGGATCATCTACAGTGCATGTCCTTGGGGTGCACACTGCACGAGCAATTTCATCGATCATGGGATGCAGAAAACGTAGTTCGATGAGAGCATCGCACCGGCCGTCTGTCATCTCGAAGAC